>JAGXJF010004722.1:0-129312 GCA_019208055.1 Stipa capillata
CTATGTCATCATCACCGAGTGAACCCGAAATAGCGTCTGGGCTTGTCCGAGTGGATCGTTGCCAGTTTGTGCCCGCAGGGGGGGACGCTTTCGACCTTCAGCTTCGAAACCGAGTCCTCAAACTCCGGCACTGGGTTCCGAACCAGAAACCATTATGCGCTGCTGTGGCGTCTGGTTCTGAATCAGGGACCACCTTGTGCCGCTGTGGATGCCGGGTTCGTCCTTAGCTTGGGTGTTGCCGAGTGACCTACAAAACCCTGTTGGGTTGGTCATCAATACCCCTTTTTGCAGATCTGATCTGCTTTCAAGTGGTGCACTTGGTATGCCTCGAAATTGTTTGGTGGAGTCGGCACAGCCTGTGTCATGACTCAGTGAGCCGAGCCGACTTTAAGCTGACTCGGCGTCCCAGTGTGATTCAACCCGATCGAGCCGAACCCAGTCGAAGCCAGCTCGTGGTCACACGAAGTCGTCTCGACTGCACGCGACATCATTTCAGCATTTAATGCATGCAGTTGATTGGACAGAGCGCCTGCGGCGCTGCGGCATGATGATTTTGCCTCGAGTCCTGTGCAAGGCGTGCGCGAGACGTCCGCTGCTGCTGTGGCGACTTCACGGGGCATCTGAAACGACGGCTTGTTATGATTGCGCCTCGAATCACGCGTGCGGTGCACGCAGGATGGCTGCTGACGTAATGCTCGCCGGCCGGAACACCTGGGATGACGGGTCATGACCAAAAGGCGCCTCGAATCTTGCGGGATCCCACGCGTGGGACGACGGTTGCCGTGGCGGTTTGCCGCCACGTGTGGCGCACGACCGTCGGCGGTTTGCCTCCCTCTTCTATAAAAACGGGTGTTGGGGTGAAGCAATTCCCATCTGCCTTCGTCTTCCTCGCGCGCTTAAATCTCTTCGCCTCTAGAACCCCGCCGCCGCGCACTGCTCCTTTCCTTCCCGAGAAAACGCTCGATCCGCCACTGCCTTCCAGCCATGTCGCATGTGAGGGACCCGAGATTCTAATCCGATTCAAGGGATTCACAACAAGTGATGACGGTGACCATAGCCGCTACCTGCGATGGTCTATAGCCCACCCCCGCCTCGTGCGACATGCATACAACGCACTGCGTATGACTCACCACGGCCTGATTGAGGGATCACGATTCCAAACACATACGCCTCACGCGTATGACTCACTTTGGCAATGGACCGTACTTTCACTTTGCATTCCACAAGAACCGAAGTAAAATAACAAGCACCTCCACCACACTCCCTATTTCAACATACACGCATGACAGACGGGAGGTGGGGGCATATGTTGGACAGCAAGCATATCATCACACGAACCACTACGATACGATAATACACCTAGCTGTCCACATGGGACTATATGAATACATCATTCGGCGATAACCGGAAACATAGTCAAGTCTGGAGTATTCATGCAACAGTGGAATAAAAGACCCAAAATCCGCAGCGGTGCATCAACCGCTGCCCAATAGTCACCAAAATCCCACGAGTCGATAGCCAACCAAGAAAACCAAGTAGCTAGGCATCATCGAAGTAATCCTCGACCACAGGCTCACCTGCAATGATCTAGGAATATCCTAGGTGAGTACGAAGGTACTCGCAAGACTTATTCGTGCTTGATTAGATGTCCTACACATACTAGTATAGCAGCAATTAAACATGGTGCATTTTGATCTAACAGGGTACAAACAGGGAACATGGCATGGATAGCACTGAGGGAGGAACACATCAACTCCCACTTACAGTTCAGATCTCGTATAGTTCAAAACACAACATGAGAACATCAATCATAACATTCCAAGGTTGTATAGGGCAGCCCACGCCCATCTAATTTAATCAACCCCCCTGGACCGTCCCGGCAAATCCAACTACTATGGGAAATATCGAGTGCTCCTCACTCGGAGGTTGCAAAGCTCCAGTGATCGAGACTTGCGATCAGATAACCCATAGCGGTGAGTCCGGCGGCGACCATGAGGGTTCTCAACCTATCACATATTCATTCCAATCAATCTCTCGGTCCGTCACCGGCTGTACAACTACCATGGATATAACGAGTGCTCCTCACTCGGAGGTTGCAAGGCTCCGAGTGACCAAGACTTGCCATCAGATATACCCATAGCGGTGACTTCTGCTGACGTCCACGCGTGACAAGAGAGTGCTACGATGGAATCACCTCAGAGAGGTATAGCGACAAACTCTCCTTACACCTGGGTCGCATTCATGACATCAAATATACCTATCATATCCATCGTGCACCTACCCTCTTTGGCTCTCACATCTCACTTTTAATGGTTCCAAGTTGATAGGGCGTCAAGTTAAATTCTCAACCATCACAGAAAAATAACTTCTAAGAACCATCCTAAATAGTTCCAATCATAATCCCTAACCAAACATCCACACATTACTAGTAGTCAGGCATGTAATAGAATATAAGAAATGCAACAAGCTCTGCTTGCCTTGGTCGCAAAGCTCCTGGTCTTGCGTTGAATCGTGAGCCTGGTGGTCTCCTTCTTCGAGCTCTATTGCAAATAACACGAAGTACCAGAAACAAACGACAAAAGAAAGCAATGAGATTCGGCATGAATGCACGATGAATTATGCCAGGTATGCAATTCTAATGTGATGTATGGGTGGTAGAAACCTACTGTAACAATAATGTTTTGTTTTGGATGGGCGGAAATGAGGTTATAACCCTAACAATGCATGCATGTCCAATTATCGATTACAAGTTCGGGTTGAAAATTACTATGCATATTAGATGGTCATGACTCAAAATGGTTGTATTATAGTAGGGCTCTGCGATACGAAACTAACGCAACTGGAATCACGTGATTAGGGGCTATGGTCGTCAAGTTACGACTTATCGAACGACATCGCATAAAAAGGGAATGAACTAATTCGTATCCAATTTGGTCTGAAGTGAACTTTCAAATCTTGAAATTTTGGTTCAACCAGATTGTAGAAAATTTCCTGAGGTTTCCAAAAATATAAAGTTTGTCAAAAACGGAGCTACGGTTCAAAAGATATCGCGTTTCAAAGATTTATCGAGAAATCGACAAAACCTAACCCTAATCTGCGAAAGAGAAAAAGCTACGCGCACCCGGCTAACCTGCCCCAGGTTCCCTACCCTTAAATGCACCCCGCTGACATGCGGGCCCTCGGTGGCAGCGCTGACTGGGCAAGGGGAAGCCCGGTCAGCTGCTGACCGAGCGTGGGGAGCCAACCGGGGAGCGACACGTCGCTCCCTTTCCTCTCTCTCTCTCTGCGCTGGCATGGCACGGGCTCGGGAGGCAGCGCTCACTCGCCGGAGCATTGTCGAAGAGGGCTCGGGGGAGCTACGGGGCTCGGCGATGCAAGGGGGAAGCGGTGGGAGCACCGGGTGCTCACCCTAGAGGTAAGGCGCGCACTCGGGAAGGTGGAGGAGGTCCGGGTCGGGCTCTCGGCGGCGTGCGGCGGAGGGAGGCGTCGGTCGTCATTGGTGAGGTGCTTCAGGGCGCCGAGCTGCAAGGAGAAAGAGGGGAGAAGGTTAGGGGAAGGGAGGAGAAGCGCGAGGGCAGGACGGATGAGCTCGGGGAAAACCAGAGCAACCGCGGGAGCTCGCCAGAGCAAATGCCGGGCTTGGGAAGAAGGAGGAGGCGGTAGCTCTCGGGGCTCGGATCTGCAAAATAGAGGAGAGGGGGAGGTGAGGGAGGACGTGAGGGTGCTCGGGAGCTCGGAGGGAGAGGTCGGGGCTCACCGGAGCGCGGGGAATTGCTCGCCGGAGCAAATGCCGAGCTCGGAGAAGAACGCGGTGGTGGAGGAGCTAGGGCACGGGAGCAATGGCGCTAGGGTTTCGGGAGTGGGGGAGGAGAAGGGGAGGAAGGGGCTGTCCAGATGGGGGCTTTATAGGGCGGCCGGTCGGAACACCGGGGTGGCTCCGCCGCCCTCCATGGCCACCCGGCGGCGGCGACGTGGCGGGAGCGCCCTGACAAGCGGGCCCCAGCCGTCGGATGAGAGGGGAGCAAGCGCATTGGCCCCGGGGGCGCTTTCAGAAGGGAGAGGCGGAAAGAAGGGGAGGAGAGGCGGGTTTGGTAGCGGGCTGGCTCACGGGCTGCCGAGTGGGCCTCGGCCCAAACCCTTTTCCATTTTCTTTTTTTATTATTTTCTTTTAAACCCTAGACAGCACTTAATTTATTCAAAAGAGCACCCAAACGAGCTCCAAATAAATTGAAATTTTTATACAACCCCTAGAACAGAGTTTAGAAGCTACTGTAAAATTTTGAGGTCATTTGGATACTTTTTGACCTGATTTTGAATTCAATTTCAAATTTGACCCAAAAGGGAGTTTGAACTACACCCAGGCCCTAAACATTTCCAAAAATTCCAAAATTTTACATGTGATTAGAGTTCCCATATTCATGGCTAAATATAAATATTTGTAACTTTTTATTTCACAGAAATATTGTCTAATCCTTGAATTACAACTCAGTCCTCTTTACAATTTGACTTCAATTCCTCAATTGAGTTAGCAAGGCATGAGGGCTTTAGATAAGATTTTGGGAGAGGGGAAATGCAATGGTAATCTACTAAGGAGGTCACTGATCTCCTCCACCCGCTTTTATTAACATTGATATTTGATAATTCAAATAAGTTGATTGGTGTTTGCAACATTTATCCACCGAGGATGAGATATGTACGTATTCTATAAAATGTGATCATATCACATTTAAGTTTAAACAAGGTGTGTGTGTGGGGATGATGGCATGTATGCATGAGGAAAAACAAAACCCTAATCGTAATATAAGTTGGGTATTACATTGCGCACCTCCAAGGGAAAGAAGATCGACACCGGATCCTCCTCCGCCGCCGTGCTCCCTGATGACTGGAAGAAAGGCGACTGGGTCCCGTCGGTGGTGACCGACGATATCCTCGACGGCCTCTCCACCGAGGGAATGCTGCCTCCACGTGCGATCAGCAATTGGAGGGCGCCCTACCAAGAGCCGGGTCCTGCTCCACACGATCACGAGCGGGTGCTACTCATCTCGTTCGTCGAGCGGGGATTATCGCTGCCGCCCCACGACTTCGTGCGAGGGCTTCTTCACTTCTACGGCCTTCAACTCCACCATCTCAGCCCCAATGGCATTCTACACATCGTGTGTTTCATCACGCTGTGCGAATGCTTTTTGGGGACTCGGCCTCACTGGGGGCTGTGGAAGAAAACCTTTGTGGTAAAGGCGCAGCCGGTCAAGGCCAGCGGGCACCTCTCCATCTACGGGGGAGCTGGCATTCAAGTGAAGCCCGGCGCGAAGTACTTCGAGCTGTAGCTCCCGGACACCGTGCGGAAGTGGCAAGATGGGAGGTTTTACTGCCCGGGCGAGCTCACTCCGACTGCCCAGGAGGGGTTGCCGAAGTACGTCCCGGGTCCCCCGGTCTGGCAGAAGCGTTGGGGCGCCAAGCCTTCCAGCACAGAAATGCTGGAGGTTGAGCGGCTCACGAAGAGGATCCAGCTGCTCCAGGACAAGGGGCTTACTGAAGTCGACCTTATCGTGACCTGGTTAAGTCGGTGTGCGTCTGACTCAACCAGGGTGTCGGCAGGGGAGCTCTCGGATCGGAACTTTTGGAGCTTCTCAAGAACTTGATCAAGGAGCGATCCGGTCTCTCCAGGGCGCCACACGTGGTGCCCTACTCTACCGCCAACCCCTCGCCGACTGTAAGTATTTCGTATTCCAAGTCAAAACCTTTGCTTTTTTGCTCCTTCATTTCTTTTTAAACTGCGTCTTTGACTTTGCAGACTTTGCTCCACTTGAACTCCATGCCACCACTTCTTGAGCAAAATCTGGCTCCGGAGGCTTTGGATGACGTGGAGGTCGAGGAAGAAGCCCCCGAGGGCGGGGACCCGGGACGGGGGCGAGTTCCGGCCGACTCGGAAGACGAGTCGAAAGAGGCCCCTATAATTTTCAAACGGAGGCGTACGGACGACACCTCTGGGTCCGGGGCGTCACGAGCCCAGGCGGAGTCAGCTCAGATGGAATCGGCCACCAAGCGGGCGCGGGCCGACACTGCCAGCCCTGCGGTGCAAGTTACCGTGCCTGCCGTCAAGCCGGCTGCACCCCAGCCGGCATCCGCCAGCTCCTCTGGGGGTCCGTCCGCCCCGACGAAGCCGAAGAAGAAGGTGGTCCCTACGACCACTAGGTACGCCTCTTTCGCTTTCTTTCCCGTTTCAATTGAAAAGGGAAAGAGGTTGAAATCGGCTTGCGCCTTTGTTTTTGCAGAGTCCAAAGGAAGATCTCCGACAAAGGAGGCTTCCAACCTGGCTCGTCCACGGGGCCGACTCCAACCCCGCTATCAGAGTCGACCTCTCCAGCTTCGACCGCAATTGCGTCCAGCGTGCAGACGCCCACCGCGCCCGTGGCGATGATGTCTGAGTCAGGGAAGGGGACGGAGCCAGCCGTGCCCCCAACTGCGGCTGCGCCCAGCGCGCCGCCGTCTACTGCGCCCGTGGCGGAGACACCGGAGTCGGGCGCGGGTACCGGACCGGCCGCAGCACCGGCCAAGGACCCGCAACCTCCGCCGACTCCCGCCAGCGTGGCGACAACAGAGCCGACGGTGGCGCCCGACACCGACTCCACGGAGCCGGCAAACAGGGCCCAGGGCCAGCCCATTACCGAGTCTTCACCGGTGGCGGAGCGAAGCCTGATGCTGGCTCCCGTGCCCACGCTCGAAGAGACGGCACCCGGTTCGTCGAGCAACCTTGTGCCCGCGCTGCTGCTGCCGAGCTGCAGCACGGAGGACCTGGCTGCGGTGCAAAGGGCCACCGACTGCGTTGTTGCCCTGAGCTCTAAGCTTAGGGAGTTTGCTGACGTGGCCAAGACCTTGGTGGACTCGGCCGAGGTTTTGGAATCTTCCATCGGGGTAAGTCTTCACATTCGATCTTCGCTTGATTTTTAACACTGGGAGTACGATCGGTGCACCCAGTGGGTGTAGCCCCTGAGTCTCGAGCTGACTGTTTGAGTCGGCTTGAGACTTATTAACTCGGGTCCCACTGACTCGAATTTCTCCCTTTGTCCAGGCTGCGGTCCGACTCGGCGGAGGCAGCCAAGCGCTTTTAGAGAGGAACGCCTCCCTCGAGAAAGTGTTGGCTGATGAGAGGGCCCGGACCCGGCAACTCGAAGAAAAACTCACCGCTGCGGGGAGTAAGCATCCGAATCATTGTAATCGTTTACCTCAAAATTTTCTTGACTCTAATCTTTTCGAGTCGGCAGATGTCGAGGCCGAAAATGCCCGCCTGCGCAGACAGTTGAAGGTCTCTGTCCCGCTGGAAAAGGTGTCAGGGATGATCGACGCCAAGATGGCCGAGCTTGACAGCGAGTTAAAGCAAGCTCGCGAGACCATGAAGACCGCCACCTTGCTGTAGTCGAAGCATCAGCAGCTGGCCACTCAGTTTGAGGAACTGACGGCCACCAATCGCGAGCTGCAGGCGCAAGTCGACAGCATCTACTCGAAGATGACCGAGTCGCGGCAGTGACATGCTGCGGCCATCGTCGAGTGGGAGAAGCGGGTGTCGGAGCTCATGGGACATCTCAAGAAAGCCAATGAGACCCTGCTCGGTGAGCTTCTGGAGTCCCTCATCAACCTCTTTTGTCCATGCCCCTGCTTATTTCCTTGTAATAATTCTAAAGCAGATGCTTGCCCAGAACTGGAGGAGGAGGCAAGGCATGCGGCGCTCCGACTCTGAGCTCTGGCGCACCCGGCTGAATCAGTGCTCGAGGCCTTCTGGACACCCAAGTTGATGTCCAGTTGTATCATCACTATGGAGGATCGACTCCTCCAAGTGAAGAGCCTCATTGAACGCATGAAGTTGGCTGTGCAGAGCCTTTGCGCCAAGCTCTGGCCCAACGATGAAGTGGGCTCCAGCATCTTCGCCCTCGCCGACAAGCTTTCACAAGGCTCAGCGAAGGTGGAGAAGTGGCAGGAGTCGGCGGCCCGTTCAGGAGCCGGCATGGCGCTAGCGATGGTGCTGGCACACCACCCTGACGCGGACGTCGACGGGATTTTAGCTGGAGCCCCACTCAATGCAGAAGGCGAGGCGGTCGACCCGTTGAAGCTGCTCCCCCGAGTTCGCCAGGCCGCAAGCCAGATTGTCGAGTTCACCGACCTGGAGGAGCGCGTAGAGGCGACTCCGGAAGAATAGATGTTTTTTATTATTATTACTTTTTGTTTTTTTTAGCCTCGGTATATCGAGTGAAATTATGTAAAGACTACTAAGTTGAACAAGTAGATTTTTGCAATGAATTTCTTGTGTTATTTTGCACAAGTTGTTTTCGCTCGTCTGAGTTAGTTTCTACGCCGAGTCCTTTCGCGTGCAGGCCGACCTTTAGCTTTTGCTCTTGCCAACCGGACAGCTGGGTTGCGACTGTAGTTGGGGATGAAAAGTGGGCCTTAGGTACCGTACATGTTTACTTAGACGTTCGCGGAGAAAACAAAATTAGAGGAGTCAATACAACCTGAGCCGACTGGCAACACCCAGTGGGTGGAGGTAGCCCCTGGGGATTGCCCGGAAGAATCGAACCAGGCGGATATTTGGTGTAGCCCCCGGGGGTTGCCCAAGGGAACAAGCCAGTTTGAATAGTAAGGTCACAAATAAATAACTCCAACCGGAAAGTGTGGGAAAAATAGTTCTCCCCGGGTGCCACTCAGGACAGGGAAATTTTATTCATGATCGAAAAACTGCTAAGTATTGCGAATACAAAGTGTTAAGTAAAAAAGGGACGTAGCCGTGCAACGTTCCAAGTCCTCTCGGTGACTGCTCCTGATGCCGGGTCCTCCAGTCGGTAGGCGCCATTGTGTAGTACTTGGTTGATGATGAACGGCCCCTCCCAAGGCGGCGAAAGCTTGTGCATGCCAGCTTTATCTTGGATGAGTCAGAGAACCAAATCCCCTGTATTGAAGACTCGGCCCCGGACTTGGCGGCTGTGATAGCGGCGCAACTTTTGCTGGTATATAGCCGAACGTGAGAGAGCAAGTTCCCGGCCTTCCTCTAAGAGATCAAGGTCATCCTGCCTTGCCGACTCGGTATCCGCTTCCACATATGCTGTGACGTGCGGGGAGTCATGGAGGACGTCACTCGGTAGGACAGCTTTAGCTCCATAGACCATGAAGAAAGGCGTGTAGCCAGTCGACCGGTTTGGAGTAGTCCTTAAGCTCCAGAGGACAGAAAGGAGCTCGTCGATCCAGCAGCCGGCAATTCGTTGCAGAGGAACCAGTAGCCGGGGCTTGATGCCTTGGAGGATGAGCGCATTTGAATGCTCAACTTGGCCATTCGACTGCGGATGAGCCACCGAAGCGTAGTTGACTCGGATGCCGTGGTCCTGGCAGAACTGGCGGAAGACTTCAGCAGTGAAGTTCTTGCCATTGTCGGCGATGATACTGTGAGGAATGCCAAATCGGAAGACGACCCCCTTCATGAAGTTGACGGCAGTCGGATCATCGAGCTTCATGATGGGTTTGGCCTCAATCCACTTAGTGAATTTGTCCACCGCCACAAGGAGGTGGGTGAATCCCCCTCTCGCTTTCTTGAGCGGACCCACCATGTCGAGTCCCCATACGGCAAAGGGCCATGTGATAGGGATGGTCTTGAGCGTAGTAGCTGGCAGGTGTGATTGACGTGCGTACCGCTGACAGCCATCGCAGGTGCGAACGAGTTCCTCTGCATCAGCATAAGCAGTGAGCCAGAAAAAACCATGACAGAAAGCCTTGGCGACGAGTGCTCGTGAAGAAGCATGGTGACCGCAGGTTCCCGAATGAATTTCCTCAAGGATTGCTCTGCGTTCTTTTGACGAAATGCACTTCTGGAGAACTCCAGAGGTGCTACACTTGTAAAGCTCATTGTTGATGATGGTGTAGGCTCCAGCGCGGCGCACAATACAACGCGCCTCAGTCGGATCCTCGGGGAGCTCCTTCCTTAAGAGGTAAGAGAGGAACGGCCGAGTCCAGAGAGGCATGACAGCCAGGACGCCTTCCTGAACTGAGTCAACATTCTCGGAGCCTTGGGGCGTGACCTCGGATGAGCCGATTGCAGACTCCATCTTGACGGAAGGCTGATGTAGTTGTTGCAGGAAAACGCCGGGTGGCACCTTTTTTCGAGTGGAGCCGATCTGGGCCAGGGAGTCGGCTGCTTCGTTGTTGGCTCGGCGAACATGATGAAGTTCAAAACCTTCAAAATGGCCTTCGAGCCGTCGTGCGGCAGCGCAATACACCGCCATGGTGGGGTCCTTGGCATCCCACGTCTTTATCACTTGCTGCACCACCAGATCCGAATCACCGCGACATAAGAGTCAGCGGATACCGAGTGAGATGGCTATGCGCAAACCATGCAATAGCGCCTCGTACTCCGCGACATTGTTAGATGTCGTGAAATGGATCTGCAACATGTAGTGGAGTTTGTCGTGCTTGGGAGAGATGAGGACGACTCCAGCCCCCGTACCCGCAAGCATCTTCGACCCGTCGAAGTACATGATCCAGTGCTCCGAGTGCACTTTGGTCGGGAGGGACTGGGTTTCTGTCCATTCGACAATGAAGTCGGCAAGAGCTTGAGACTTTATAGCCTTGCGAGGCTCGTAGTTGATGTCGTGAGCCATGAGCTCAATTGCCCACTTAGCGACTCAGCCCGTGGCATCCCTATTGCCAATGATGTCTGACAAAGGAGCATGACTGACCACGGTAACCGAGTGGGCTTGGAAATAATGCACCATCTTCCGTGCTGCCATGAATACGCCGTAGACGAGCTTCTGGTAGTGCGGGTAGCGCTGCTTCGACTCAGAAAGAACCTCGCTGACATAGTAGATGGGTCGCTACACTTTCTGCACCCGGTCTTCTTCTGCTCGCTATATCACCAGAACCACGCTAACCACTTGATTGGTGGCTGCAATGTAGAGCAGCAAGGGCTCCCCTTCCATCGGTGTAGTGAGGACTGGAGGCGTAGACAGCAGTCGCTTGAGGCCGTCGAAGGCCTGTTGAGCTTCGCTGGTCCATTCGAAGGAGTCAGATTTCTTCAGGAGTTGGGAGAAGGGCAGAGCCTTCTCACCGAGTCGGGAGATAAACCGACTCAGTGCAGCCACGCATCCGGTCAATCGCTGGACAGCCTTCAGATCCTTCGGTTTGCCCATCTTGAGGATGGCCTCAATCTTGTCCGGGTTCGCCTCGATTCCTCGTTCGAAAACGATGAACCCAAGTAGCTTGCCTGAAGGAACTCCAAAGACACACTTCTCCGGGTTAAGCTTCATATCAAATCTTCTGAGATTGGTGAAGGTTTCGGCCAAGTCGGTCAAAAGATCCGCGTTCTTTTTTGTCTTTACTACGATGTCGTCAACGTAGGCTTGGACATTTCTGCCTATCTGGTCGTGCAAACACTTCTGCATACATCGCTGATATGTGGCTCCAGCGTTTTTTAAACCAAAAGGCATAGTGATATAGCAGTAAGCTCCAAACGGGGTAATGAAAGAAGTCTTTATTTGATCTGATTCTTTCATCTTAATCTAGTAGTAGCCTGAATAGGCATCCAGAAAATATAAACACTCACACCCTGCTGTGGAGTCGACTACCTGATCGATACGAGGTAGTGCGAACGGGTCCTTGGGGCAAGCTTTGTTCAGCGAAGTGTAATCTACACACATTCGCCAAGTCTTGTTCTTTTTAAGAACTAGGACTGGGTTTGCTAACCAGTCCGGGTGAAGAACTTCCTTAATGAACCCAGCGCGAGGAGTCAGGCTATCTCTTCTCCAATGGCTTTGCGCCTATCCTCAGCGAAACGGCAGAGAGATTGCTTGACTGGCTTCGCGTCTTTGGAGACGTTGAGGGAGTGCTCGGCGAACTTCCTTGGAACTCCGGGCATGTCAGATGGCTTCCATGCGAAGATGTTCCAATTCTCATGAAGGAAGTCGACGAGCGCGCTTTCCTATTTGGCCTCAAGGTCAGACCCGATCTGGACCGTCTTGGACGGATCGTCGGGGTGGACCTGGAATTTCTTTGTGTCCTTGGCTGACTAGAAAGCGGATTCGGACGCCGACTTCTTGCTAGGTGGAGCCTATTCGAGGTCGGCATTCTTCTTGATGGCCTCCAGCTCTTCCGCCGCGATCAGGGACTCGGCGATGTCCGTGCTAGTGATATCGCACTCGGTGGAGCGCTCAAAGTCGCCGGTGATGGTGATGACCCCCTTAGGACCTGGCATCTTCAGCTTGGGATAGACATAGCACGGCCTAGCCATGAATTTGGCATAGGCCCGGCGTCCGAAGGCGGCGTGATAAGTGCTTCAGAAGTCGATGACTTCGAAGGTCAAGGTCTCCACCCGGAAGTTGTCAGGACTGCCGAAAACAACCTCCAGGGAGACCTGCCCCAATGGTTTGGCGCACTTCCCAGGCACTATCCCGTAGAAGGTAGTACTGCTAGGACGAAGTAGGGACTTTGAGATCTGTATCTTCTTCAGGGTCTCCATGAAGATGATGTTGATGCTGCTTCCGCCGTCCATGAGGACCTTGCGGAGCTTGAAGCCACCAACCTGCGGATCCACCACCAGCGGGTGCTTGCCCGGGCGTGGGACGCGATCCGGGTGGTCAGAGCAGTCAAAACCGACTGGCATCTCCGACCAGTCCAGCCACCGTGGGACTGCCGGGACTGTCGCGTTTACCTCGCGACATCGCAACTTCCGATTCCTTTTGGACTCGAATCCCTAGAAGATCATGAGGACGCCCCTCTGCGGGGGATACTGAGGCGTGCTGCCACCCGGAGGGCCACCCTCGTCACTAGTGTCAGGAGCGGGTTGTTTCTCTTCCCGGAGGCGCTTTAAGAAGCTGCACTCCCTGGTCGAGTGACCCGCCTGATACTCGACAGTGCTATGAAAAGAGCAGGGCTTGTCGAGAATCTCCTCAAAGGTGAGCCTCGACGCCTTGCGTTGCTGCCAGGGGCGCTCCTTCTTTCGACCGCCATCGCCGCGCTGGGGGCCGCGTTCAGCGGCCGCGACCAAGTCGGCGCCACTAACTTCATCCCTGGCGCCAGCTTTTCGCTTCTGGGGGCGGTTGTCACTATGCTTTTGACCCGAGTCGGTGTGGTCTTTGCGGCTTGAGGACTCGGCTTTTGACTTGCCTTTGTCCTCGTACCGCATTGCCTCCTCACCAGTCACATACTTGCTGGCAACTTCCATGAGTCGGTCCATAGTCTGAATATTAGACCTGGCCAACTTATGCTTCAGGAGCTCATACTTGACTCCCTGAGAGAAGGCCTGAATGGCCTGCGTCTTAGAGACGTCCTCGATGGAGTTGCGTAGCCGGGTCCAGCGCTGAATATAGTCGTGGACCGACTCCCCTTTCTCCTAGATGCAGAGCCAAAGGTCTTGCGCATTTCTGGGCCGCTTGTAGGTGCCCTCGAAGTTTTTGACGAAGGCCTCTTGGAGGTCCTTCCAATAATAGATGCTGTGTTCGGGCAAGCTGTTAAGCCATGCCCACGCGGAGCCTTCAAGCATCAAAGGAAGGCTGCAGAGGGCAACGCGTTCGTTGCCTCCCCCAATGTTGCAGGCGACGAGGTAGTCGGCAAGCCAAGTCTCCGGCTTGGCAGTGCCATCGTACTTGTCGATGCCACTGGCGATCTGGAACCGATCTGGGAATGGCTCGGAACGAATCCGCCTGCTAAAGCATAGCGGACCGGTGGAGGCCGAGCTGCCCGGCTGGTTAACCTCGTCACCGCGACACTCAGCCCGCATCCTGGCCGCCCGACGCCCCTCGATGTCGTCCTGAGCATCACGGACATTGTTTGCCCGGGCTCGGGGGGAGTCGGCTCGATGACGCTCCGCCTGGAGTCGGTTGATCTCTTAGCGGGCATCAGGGCGCCGGTTCGTGGAGCGACTCGGCTGCGACGAGCCCACGGTGATGGGGCGACTCGGAGCCGCTGAGAGCCGGCTCCGCGCGGATCCGGAGGCCAACCGGTCGCTTACCGAAGCAGCCTCATTCTGCTGTTCCACCGCTGTCTTCATTAGGGTGACGACTTGGCGGTAGGTCTCTGCCGCAGGACCATCTACCGGTGGTAGAAGCGAATCAGCCAGCGCGGCAGTCACAATGAGGTTCTGCGCTGGGGTTTGATAGACCGGGACGCCATCCCGCTCTCGAGCCAAAAGAGAATTGCGAACGTCACGACCCCTCCGAGCGGCCGATGACGCGGCGCGGCGTGGGTGCTGGCAGGACCCACGTGCCGGGGCTCCACCATATTCGCATTCACGTACCTCGAGAGCTGCTTTCTCTTGGTCGACGTGATCCCGCTCCACCAGGATGGCCTGACGAGAAGCTTCGATGGCCCTTTCCACCTCCGACTGGCCAGTAATGGGCGTGCGTAAGAGCTCGTCCATCGCTCCAGCCGTCGTGCCTGACGTGTCTGCCGCACCAGCTATACCGGGCGCGACCATGTACACTTCGGCCGTGGAGGCACGGCTGTGCGAACTCTCGTACCCGTCGAATGTAGAATCCAGGACGGGCAGAAGTGAGTCAGAGCCGATCATGCCGAAGAGCTGGGAAGACTTCTCGCCATCATATGAGGTCCCTAAGGTGTGTTTGGGTGCGGATCTTGAAGGTGAAGCCGACCGAAATCGTCGGCCAAGAAACGCAAGCTCCTGAAGGAGAGCGTCGCGCCTCTTGGAAATGCGGCGGAGGTAAGGTGCTGTACCAAGTGGCCGAACACGAGCCTGCCATCGACGACCGGAGTAGATCCTGCCTGGATCGCAACTCTAGCCTGCACGGCCCCTACCTGGCGTGCCAACTGTCACGGGGATTTTGTGGCAATATACATTTTAGTAGGATTTGGGGGGCGCAAGAGGATGATCTAGGAGCAGATTCACATGAGAGATTTACCCAGGTTCAGGCCCTCTATGGAAGAGGTAATACCCTACTCCTGCTGAATTGTTTAGCAAGCCTCGTGCGAGGAAAGATTTGAGTACAATGGATGGCCAGTTACTTCCCAGAAAAAGAAGCCGAAGAAGATCCCCTGCACGGGGTCCTGGCCTTGCCTTATATAGACCTGGCAAGGCCTGGAGTTACAACTACCGAGTCGCGGTAACGGCACTCTTAATTGGTGCCTTAACTCTACTTAACTGCCAGGATAACGTCTGTCTTCAAGCCTTGGTAACGTCCGATCTTAATTAGCACCCGGCTGTTACTTTCGAGTGGATCTCGCAGGCCGCGTCTATCCGGGTGGGCCTCTTGTAGCAGTTTTCGGCCATCCTGAACTTTGTTGGGCCGATTCTCTGTCTTGGGCCTATCCCCTGTGGATCCCGTCGTCAAGAAGCAAGATTTATAACTCTTCTATCCTAAACTTCTTCTTCTTCTTCTTCAAACTCCCCCCTTTTTATCATCCTTTATCTCTCCCCCTTTGGCATCAATGAGACAAAAGGCTTAGGTTGAGGGAGGAGCACCGGAGGCTGAAGCATGAGGAGAACTTGGAGGAGCTGGTGCTGAAGGCTGAGCTGGGGTCTGAGATGGTGATGTGGCAGTTGCTTCAGGCTGATTAGAGGAGATAGAAGCACTTGGAGTGACTCGGTAATATATTGAGGACAGAGGATGAGCACACCAAGGATATGTCTCTTTGATGCCTTGTGCTGCCAACTCTTCTTCAGAATAATGTTTCTTCAGGAGTGTCCAAGATCTCTTCAAAGCTTCCCTGTCAGCAGTCTGAGACACCATGGCCATGTTGTAGAGAGTGTTGAGATCATGCCTGACCAGCTTGTTTTCTTTCCTCATTTGATGAATTTCTTGAAGAATGAGGTCAATCTTTGAGGGTTCTTCACGTTTGGGCGCTTCAGACGATTGAGATTGTCCTTCAGAATGATGGAATTGAGGATCATCACTGGCCAAGGGTGCTCTTTCTTCACCGGCCTGAGGTGCAGAGGGTTGAGGAATAGGATTAGCAGGTTCTTTGCCTTTGCCCTTGACTAGAGTTGCTTTCTTCACCAGATCTGCATATAGAGATGGTGTGAACTTGGTGTGAGTGGAGTCACAGTGGAAAGCAATCTCAGTCTTGTTGAGAATGAATTTCATCAGGTATGGGGCATAGGGCAGCTGTTTGATATGATCTGCAAGGGCCTCTGACATGAAATTTTCGAAGAAATCGGCCAAATTGAAGGGGACATGTGTCATGATCTTCAGAAGAAGGTTTCTTGCTCTGTGATGAATCTCATCTTGATTCCCTTTCTTCGGAGCAAGTGCCTTTCTCAGTATTTTGAGGACAGTTCTGGCAGCATAAGTCAGATCTGCTGTCTTGCCGAGGACAAAGTCCCTGTCTTCATAATACAAAGGTGTCAGCCCTTCCTTAGGCAGAATGTCTTCATCATGGATTTTTGCATCTTCAGAGTTGATATCCACGCCTAGCCCTGTTCTGGCCACAAACTCTTCTAAGGTGGCTTCATACTTGGAGTGCCCTATCATCCACTCAAGTTTCCAGGTGGTGGAATGAGCTTCACTTCCTGAGATGTATAGAGTCGCATAGAACTGAAGAATAAGCTCTTCATTCCAATCTTGCCTAAAAGTGACAAGTTCTTTAATTCCCACCTGTCTGAGGGCATCTAAGACAGGTGCAAAGCATCTGTGCTTCTCCAGGTAGGCTAGATCCACATATTGGTGCTTGAATATCCTGTTCTTCTTGAATAAGGTTGTCTGATAGAAATCTTATTATGTTCTAGCCCAGAACCTAGGATCTGATGCATCTCTTGCATACTCATAGGGATTGACATCCCATCTGATCTCTCTTAATTCCTCATTGTCATCTTGTTGTATTCAACCACTGGTTGAGGCCTTCTGCCTTGAGTGGGAATTCTTTGGGTTGGAGCAAGCACCACTAGGGTGGCATTGTCTTCAATGTTCTGCTGCTCCATTTGTTCTAGATCTTCTTCATCTATATACACTCTAACTTTCTTCAGAGCAGATCTTGTTCTTTGGCTGGGCCTTGAAGGCAGCTTTTCAACCTTTCTTCTCTTTTCAGCTAGAGCAGATGGTCGAGGAGTCACTGACTGCTTCCTATTTCTTCTCTCATAACGAGGGATTGGATCTTGAGCTTTAGAAGATTTAGAAGCTTCAGCAGTGGTAGCAGCAGCTGCCTATTCTTCAATGACTTCCTCAGACTGGGTTGTTGCCCTTCAGCTTGTGGCACTGCTGGTTCTTCAGCAGGTAGTTCTGCTTCTGGGGCCTCAGGGGCCTTTAGGCTTTCTTCAGTCTGTGCTGCTGGTTGATCAATCATTTCTTCAGGCTGAGCTAATTGTTCTGCAGCCTGTTGTTCTTCAACCTGTAATGTAGGTTCCTCAATGGATGGAACTGTTGCTGCTTTAGGAACCTTTGTGCTTTCTTCAACTTGCTCTTCTTGAGCTTCAGGCTGTGACTCAGTTTGAGCTGCAGGTTCTTCAACCTGAGCAGCTGGACTTGGTGGAGCAGGAGTCCTCACTGAAGAGCTTGCAACTCTTGGATGTGAAGAGGTTGACATTTGAGGCTCCTTGAGCACAATTGCTTGAAGCTTAGGATCCATGTCCTTTCTTAGAGCAGCAGCTTTCTTGTCTGCTTTTTTCTTTCTAACACCAACAAGTACTGCAGCCCTGGCCAATTTTTGGCCTTTTTCTTCTTTAGCAGTCTGCTCTGCCATGAGAGCCTAAAACCTTGCAAAGCTCTCTTTGCTCTTTCCTTTTGTTTCTTTGAGTTTCTTCAACTCAATTTCTCTTCTTTCTTTTTCTTTTCTGAAGGCTTCTAACAGAGCCTTACTTCTTCTAGCTTCAGCATAGATTTCCAGCCTCTCCTGGACTAGTGCTTCTTTCCTGGCCATTTCCTCTGGAGATATAGTTGTTAGGGTGCCAGCTTGAGCTTGATTTGCAGCCCCTTCTTTGGCTTCCATTTGTTTAGCAACCCTCTTTGCTTTGGTTGCTTCCCATTGTTCTTCAGCTTTCTTCATACTTATAGTAGCTCTTAGCCCAATGGGGATATTATCTGTAATGTCTTCATCTGAATGAGCTATAGGAGGAGCAGATGGCTTGGATGTTGAAGGCTTTTGAGGTGTTCTTATTTTGCTTTCTTTAATTTTGGCCACAGTTTTCCTCACTTTTTGAGATGTAGGAGATTGCTCCTTCTGAGGAATGGATCTGGATCCACTAGCTACTTCCTTCCTCTTTCTTTCTTCTTCAAGGGTTGAAGCAGATTGTTTCTTGGATCTGGCAGGGGCCTGCTTGGCAGCTTTTTCTTCGAAGACATTTTTCTAATAGGCAGTCACATATTTTCCTTCTTTGTTCTGCCTTTTCCAATACCTTCTGATTCTTTGGTGCCTATGCTTCCTCTCCATTGTTGTTTCTCTAGGAGGAGTGTACAGTTTCAACTCCTTAGGCACTTCATATGCCATATTCTACAGTTTTCTTCTGCTTGAAGTTCCTGAGGACCCAGCCTGAGTCCTTGTTTTCTTTGGAGGAGGAGGAGGAGGAGAATCCTCTTTTGAGCTGCTTGTTGCCCTATCAGGATCACTGTCACTGATTTGAATGTCATAGCTTCGCTCTGCATTAGAGTCACTTTGATCTGAATCCATTAGAGTCACTTTGATCTGAATCCATTCTTACTTCTGTGAAGCATAAGGGATAAGAACAAAGAGGATAAGGTCACAAGAGCACTTAGCAGACACAATTTTGAAGAAAAATGTTTTTAGCTGAAGAATGAGTGGTTTCTTCAAAGTCGGTATAACCAGTTTCACTTCCGCAAGTGCCGGGCTTGTGCTTCAGCATTGCAGAGCACAAACGCGGAACTACCGGTTTGAAAATCGGTTGTACCAGAATTTGTTGAAGAACAAACCACTCAATCTGATAGGCGCACATTTGAAAGGAAT
Organism: Stipa capillata; assembly: GCA_019208055.1. Lineage (NCBI taxonomy): Eukaryota > Viridiplantae > Streptophyta > Magnoliopsida > Poales > Poaceae > Stipa > Stipa capillata. Next base: position 18,880 of record JAGXJF010004722.1, read on the forward strand.
CTAAAAATGCGCCTAAAATCTGAAGATATTTTGATTTGACAGGTCAGAGGTTTTAGAAATGTACCCTGGAGATGAATCCGCGCGACCGAGGAGATTGAAGAAAAGGTCACGGATTCCACTGCCGTGCCCTAACTCGGCGGCGGCGGTGCTGCTATGGCGGCGGCGGACGTGAAGAAGTCCGGCGACGGCGGAAGATCCGAGCAACGAAAGCGGTGGTTCCAGCGGTTCGGATGAAGAACAGCGGCGGCGCTGAGGATTTTAGGGTTTCTGTGGAAGTTCAAACGTTTTGGAAGAGAACTCGGGTCTATTTATAGCCACGGTTCCCGGAAGAGCCGAAGATGCGTTTCACGAGGACACCGGATCTACCGTTGAGAGTCCTCAAACCCGGTTGTGCCGGGATTCAAATCTCGGTAGCACCAGAATTGAGTACTAGAGGACGACTCATAATTCTTCAAAGATTTCAGAGTCTCAACAGAGATGATTCATGGTTATACCGGGATTGTAGAACCGGAATAACTGAAGAATTTCTTAACGAAGAACTTGACTCTAGGGTTCATCTTGGTAGCACCGGAAGAAAAATCGGTGGTGCCGGGATTAGTTTTAACAGTGCACTTGTGAAGAATAGCATGAAGACTTTAGATAAGGTTTAGATAGATCTGAGGTTAGGGTCCTTTGTCATCCACTTAGAGAAATACCAACTGAAGAAAATGAGCTATAAGTTGGATGATCAATAGAACTAAGATCAAAGATAGATAAGATCTATATCAAATGTGGTGGTTTGAAGCCACCATGTATGAATGTATTGATTTAGAACACATATCAATTTTGTGAAGAGGGTTCTATGAATCATATTCATCAATAAGCACATGTGTTTCTTTTCTCACATATTTGGATGTATATGTTCATTGAGAGAACTATACTTACCCTTAACGTGTTCACATCTAGGATATCAACATCAAGTTATGATATAAACATGTATGCATGGTTTCAAGTCACATTTCGAGAATCTAAGATATTTAGCTCACTGCGCAACTCACAAAACCTATGCTCATCTAAGGGTTTTGTGAAGATATCTGCTAATTGTTTATCCGTTCTCACATGGCTAATAACAATATCACCTTTGCAACATGATCCCTAATGAAGTGATGATGGATATCTATGTGTTTTGTGCGGGAATGTTGAACTGGGTTATTGGCTATCTTGATTGCGCTTTCGTTATCACACAAAAGAGGCACTTTTTTAATCATAATTCCATAATCCTTCAAAGTTTGCCTCATCCACAGCAATTGAGCGCAACAAGAACCTGCGGATATGTATTCGGCTTCGGCGGTGGATAGGGAAACAGAGTTTTGTTTCTTGGAAGACCAACTAACTAATGATCTACCTAGGAATTGGCATGTTCCGGAGGTAGACTTCCTATCAACCTTGTTTCCTGCATAATCCGAGTCCGAATATCCAACAAGATTGAAACTAGCCCTTTTGGGATACCACAGCCCTAAGTTGGGAGTGAAGACTAAATATCAAAAAATTCTCTTAACAGCCGTGAGATGGCTGTCGCGGGGTGTTTGCGGCAGTATCCATTTGTAATAGGATTGTCGGGAATGCGTGTATGGAAGATCTAGGCGGTGCACACAAGAAATTTACCCAGGTTCAGGCTCTCCAAGGATGGAGATAATACCCTACTCCTGCTGAATATATTTGATGATCTTGCGTGAAAAAGAGAGTACAGGAGGTTGAAGAAGATTGCTTGAAAGCTAAAGCCTCTTGAGAATGTAGAATCTAGAGTCCAGCCCCCTTCTGCATGGAGGGCTCGGCCTTATATAGGCCTGCGCATCAGCCGACTCGGTCATTCGGCTGAACTACAGTTACGGTCCTAATTAACTGACATTTATATCTGGTAACCGTCCGAGTAACACCAGTCTTCATGCCGGCTGAAACGTATGCCTTGATGAGTTGTAACGCCTGTCTTAATGGCACCCAGACGTTGTACCATGGCAGGCTGTTCTTGGGCCTTCGTCCGAATAGGCCTTTGCGAAGTTGTTGGGCCTGCATCCGAGTGGGCCTTGCCAGGCTTGCTGGGCCGACTCGAGTCATTGGGCCTACCCGGTTGGGCTTCCCTCGTCAGTAGCCCCCGAGTACTTCGAGGTCTTGACACGGATGCCGAGTGGCGAGCTAGTCGTTTGTGCCCGAGTTGCGAGTGGAGAGACCTTGATGGACTCCTGCAATACCTGAAAAGTAGGTTAAATATGTGCTAAGTATTAAGAACTCAATGATACCCGCATTTTTCGACTGAGGAAATCGGCTTGTGGCCTTCCGGGAGGCGTATCATGAATTCCGAGTGAATCCGAAGTAACGTCTGGCTTATTCGAATGAACGGTTACCATCTTGTGCCCGCAGGGGGGACGCCCTCGATTTTCAACTTCGGAACCGAGTCCTCAAACTCCAACACTGATCCTTGAATTAGTGAGCCATTTTGCGCCGCTGTGGCATTCGGCTCAGATTCAAGGATCATGTTATTCCGCTGTGGATGCCGGATTCGTCCTTAGCTTGGGTGTTGCCGAGTGACCTGGAAACCCTGTTGGGTCGGTCATCAGCACCCTTTTTGCAGAGCTAATCTGCTTCCGAGTTTGGCGGCTTGTGCGCCTCGGAATTACTTGATGAAGTCGGATGATCTGTGACGTGTCCCAGGGGGCTATGCCGACTGTTGAGTCGTCACCCGAGCACACCCGACTCTGATTGAGTCGGACTCGGTTTTAAGCCGACTGGTGCCACAGCATTGTTTTGTCCGAGACGTCGCATCAGCATTTAATGCGCGCAGCCGGTTGGGCAGAGTGTTCACAGCGCAATGATTTCACCTCGAGTCGCGAGTGAAGCGTGCCCGAGATATCTGCTGCCGCTGCTCTGATTTCGCGCGATATCCGAGGCGGCAGCCCATCATGACCGCGCCCGAATCACGCGATCGACGCGCGCGAAACGAAGGCTGACGTAATGACCGCCAGTCACGTCGCCTGGGGTGCCGCGTCGTGGCGAAAAACTCGCCCGAATCCCGCGGGTTCGTGCGCGCGGGACGGCAGTTGTCAAATCGGTTTCTGCCACGTCGGACGCACGATCGCCAGCGGTTGGACTCCCCGGCCTATAAAAAGGAATTTCCGGGCTGCCGGGTCCCCATCCGCTTTCTTCTTTCTTGCGCTCGCACTCTTTGCCTCCAGAGCTCCGCCACCGCGCATTCGCTCCCGAGAGAGAGAGTCCGCTCGCCGCCGCCGTTCTTCGCTCATCGCCGACCATGTCTCGTGTCAACAAGGGAAAAAAGGCCGCCGCTTCCTCCTCCGCCGCCGACGCCGACGGGTGGAAGAAGGGCGATTGGATCCCCTCGGTCATCACCGACGAGGTGCTCCTTGGCTTCGCCAACAACGGCCTGCTGCCGCCTCGTATCATCTGCAACTGGCGAGCTTCATACAAGGAAGCGAAGCCCGCTCCGCATGAGCACGAACGCGTGCTGCTCTACCCGTTCATGGAACGGGGCTTGAAGCTGCCGCCGCACGACTTCTTGCGCGGCCTTCTCTTCTTTTACGGTCTCCAACTCCACCACCTGAGCCCGAATGGCATTCTGCATATCGCGTGCTTCATCACGCTGTGCGAATGCTATTTGGGGACTCAACCACATTGGGGATTGTGGAAAAAGATTTTCACCGTCAAGGCTCAACCCGTCAAAGCCGGCGACCGACTGTCAATCTGCGGAGGAGCCGGCATCCAAGTCAAATCCGGCGCCAAGTACTTCAAGATGCAATTTCCAGATACTGTCCGGAGGTGGCAGGACGGGTGGTTCTACTGCCCGGATGAACGCACGCCGACTGGCCACGAAGGTCTGCCCAAGTACGTTGAGGGTCCGCCCGTCTGGCTGAAGCGCTGGGGCACCAAGCCTTCCAACGACGAAATGCCCGAAGTCGAACGACTCCTGAAGATGATCGCCAAACTTCAGGATAAAGGGCTCACGGGTACCAATCTCATTGGCACTTGGCTGAGTCGGCGCATCCAGCCTCTTCAGGCCCGGGTGCATCCAATGTGGGCATACTCGGGCAATCACGACCCGACGAGGGTGTCATCCGAAGACCTTTCAGATGAGAATTTCTTGGAGATCTTCCAGAGCTTGACCAAAGAACGAACTGGGATCGTCCGGGCACCCAAAGTGACCCCATACTCGGTTGCCAACCTTCCACCGACTGTAAGTTAAGACTTGTATTCCGAGTCGGATTCTTATCACTTGTTTTGTTTCCGCCAACACCATCTTTTGACGTTGCAGAAGTACCTCAACCTCAACTCCATGCCGCCTCTTCCCGAGCATGAGTCGGATCCGGCCGCGCTGGATAACGCCGAAGTTGAGGAGGAGGTGGCCCCATCGAATAGTGGTATCCAGGTCGACTCGGATACCGAGTCAGAAGGATCTGGATCCCAAGTCGTCAAGCGGAGCCGCGACGACGACACCTCCGGGTTGACGGCGGTAGCGGCAATGGAAACTGCCCAGTCAGAGTCGGCTACTAAGCGGGCCCGAACTACCTCTTCCGGCTCCGTCGCCCGGGTTCCGGCTCCTGCTCAAGCCGCTTCAGCCAGCCGACTGGCACAAGCTCTGGCTCCCGCCGCCAAGCCAGTGTTAAAAATCCCGGGGAAGCCGAAGAAGACGATTCCCACGACCACCAGGTATGAATCCTTGCGTCTCATGTCAAAGTTGAAGTGGATTGAGAAGAAACTGGAGTCGGTTGCGCTCTACAGGGTCCAGAAGAAGCTCTCCAGCAAAGGAGGATCTTCATCCGGCGCCCCATCAGCTCCAACACCAATCCCTCCACCGGAGTCAGCCTCTACGACTCCGGCTCCTATTGCTCCAGCACCGGTTGTCTCCGTCGAGGCAACGGAGTCGGTGACGGGCGTCACGGCTTCCGTAACTCCGACTGCGGGGGTCCCTCCGGCTACGACAACCAGCGCGCCACAGCTGGCTGCTCCTACGCCACCGCCTGTCGCAACCACCGAGGGGCCGGAGCCGAATGCGGTTGCCGGGTCCGCACCTCTCCCTGCCGCATCCGTCGAGCCACAGTCGGACTTTGGTGCCGGGCCAACCGAAGAGCCGGCCGTCAACCCGCAGCCGCAGCCACCTCCCGTCCTTGAGGTGACAAGGGAGCCGGCAGCTGCGACTGGCACCGACTCCTCCGAACAAGTGGGCGGAGTCGGAGGTCAAGCCGTTCCCGAGTCATCCCGGGGACCCGTGCGGGGCCAAGGCCTGGCTCCGACTGCCACGACTGAGGAGATGGCGACGGCTGCATCACGAAGCCTCATCCCCGCGCTGCTACTGCCGAGTTGCAGCACGGGAGACGTGACAGCCGCGGAGGAGGCCACCAGCCGCGTCGCTGACCTTAGCTCGAAGCTAAGGCATTTCGCCGACGCGGCCAAGTCTTTGGCCGACTTATCCGAAGTCCTCGAGACTTCAGTCGCAGTAAGTTATTTTCGCCCTTTGCATTTTGTTAACACTGGGGGCACGTTCAGTGCACCCAGTGGGTGTAGCCCCCGAGTCTCTAGCCGACTGATCGAGTCGGTTGGAGACTTATGAATTCGGTTGCTAACATACCCTTTTTTTTTCTCATCAGGCCGCCATCCAACTGGGCAGAAACGGCTCAGCCCTTCTAGAAAGGAATGCCTCGTTGGAGAAGGCATTGGAGGCGGAGAAGGCAAGAAGTCGGCAGCTCGAAGGGAAGCTTGCCGCCCTCAAAAGTAAGTGTCCGAGTCTTCAAGCTCTTTTGACTTTTGATTTTCTGCCCTTTTCTGACTTTCTTGAATCGGCAGACGTCGAAGCCGAAAATGCCCGACTTCGGGAAGAGCTGAAAGGCGCAATCCCACGAGCCAAAGTCGTAGAGATGCTCGACGCCAAGGCAGCCGAGCTGGACACCGAGTTGCGGGAAGCCCGCAACTTGAAAAAGAGTGCCGCCCTACTGCAGACGGAGCACGACAAGCTGTCGGCGCAGTACAGGAAGGCGTAGGCACTAAACTCCGAGCTGCAGGGGCAAGTCAACGACTTCTCCCGGCTGATGGACGAGTCGCAGAAGCGACACGAGGCAGCCATCACCGACTGGGAAAGGCGCGAGAGGGACCTCATTGGCGAGCTTAAAAAAGTCAATGAGACTTTACTCGGTAAGCCCCCGAGTCCTTTGCTTCTTTGTTGCATTCTTCCTTGGTTATTTCCTTAGCAATAATTCGTACCCAGATGTTTGCCCAGAGTTGGAGGAGCAGACTCGGCGCGCAGCGCTCCGACTCCGCGCACTGGCCAACCCGGCGAAGTCGGTCCTCGAGGCGCTTTGGACACCAGAGATGATGTCCGACTGCGTCGTGACTTTGGAGGACCGACTCCTCTAAGTCAAGAGCTTGGTGCTGAACTTCAAGTCGGCTGCTCAAAACCTCTGCATCAAGCTTTGGCCCGGGGAAGAGCCTCCTTCCAGCGTCTTCGCACTCGCCGACAGACTCACGCTGGGTCTGGCAGAAGTCGAAGAGTGGAAGGAGTCGGCAGCCCGCTCGGGAGCCGGCATGGCGCTGGCGATGGTGCTGGCACACCATCCCGACGCGGATGTCGAAAACATCTCCGCTGGTGCCCCCGTCGACGAGGAAAGGAACCCGGTGGATCCTCTGGCGCTTCTCCCCCGAGTCCGTGCAGCCGCCAGCCGGATCGTTGGTTTCACCGACCTGGAGGAGCGCGTAGAAACGGCTCCAGAGGAATAGAGGAAACATTATGTAATATCTCTCGGAATGCCGAGTGGACTAAATGTAAAAAACTTTCGTAATGAACGAAGTTGCTTTTCAATTTTATTTGCTCAAAGTATTTTAATTCGTCCAAGTTCGATGTTATTTCTACCGAGTCAAATCCTTTCGCGCGTAGGCAGACCTTCAGCGTTTGCTCTTGCCAACCGGACAGCCGGGTTGCGACCGTAGTTGGGGACGAAGAGTCGGCCTTAGGTACCGTACACGTTTACTTAGACGCTCGAAGAAAAAACAAGGCCTTAGTTCGTCTAAGTTTGTCTTTTCCGCCGAGCCGGATCTTTTCGCATGCAGGCCGACCTTTGGCTTTTGCTCTTGCCAACCGGACAGCCGGGTTGCGACTGTAGTTGGGGACGAAGAGTGGGCCTAAGGTGCCGTACATGTTTACTTGGATGGTCGTGTAAAAACAAAGTTAGAAGACCCAAAGAACTTGCACCGAGTGACGATTCACCCAGTGGGGTAAAGTAGCGTCCGGGAATTGGCCGGAATTAAGCTACTCGATTTTGGTTGTTTTAAGCGGAGCCCCCGGGTGTGACCCGAAGGAACCGAAATAAATACATAAAAATGTACAAGGTTTGAAACAAAGTGCTTCCCGAGTGCCGCTCGAAGGAAACAAATGTTTATTAATAATAAAACAATGTATGGCACAAAGTTTAAGTATAGAAGGGACGCAGCTGTGCAATATTCCAGGTTCGTTCGGTGACCGCGCCGGTTGCCGGGTCCTCCAGTCGGTACGCGCCGTTGTGAAGCACCTGATTGATGATGAATGGACCTTCCCACGGCGGAGACAATTTGTGCATGCCAGCTTTGTCTTGGATCAGCCGGAGGACCAGATCTCCTTTGTTGAAGACTCGGCCCCGAACTTGTCGACTGTGGTAGCGTCGCAAGTTTTGTTGGTAAATGGCCGAGCGCGAGAGCAAGTTCCCGCGCTTCTTCCAAGAGATCGAGGTCGTCTTGTCGTGCTGACTCAGCATCCTGTTCCACGTAAGCTGCCACTCGCGGGGAGTCGTGGAGGCTGTCACTCGGCAAGACGGCTTCAGATTACAATCTTGCCCCTAGCCAAATTATGGTCCTACCCCTGATCTGCCGTACGGACGAGGGCTCGTAGGTCATTTGTACATCGCCTGCAGAGGCATATGCTCGGGGTCGCCACTATTGAACACTCGGAGGTACTGCTCGCGACTTGATGACGTAGTACTCGGGATATGAGCGCTCGGGGATATGGCGTTCTCGTTCAGCCAGGAGGGCTCGCCGAGAGGCCTCCAAGGCCCTCTCGGCCTCCGTTTGTCCGTCGATGGGTGTATGCAGGTGCTCAAGTGCCGCCCGGGCTGCTGCATCGGACGTACCCGCACCATCTGCGGCACCGTCTCCGATCATGTAGACCTCAGCCGAGTCAGTGAGGCTGTGTGAACTCTCATCCCCATCGGATTCGGGATCCAGAAGGGGAGGAGAGATTCAGCGCCCACCATAGCGACGAACTGGGAGTGTCCATCGCCCTTGCCCATAGCAGAGGGAGATCCGAGCCGGAGCTCAGCCCTCATTTCTTCCGAAGGGCAAGGACGTGGATCTTGAAGACGTAACTGGCCGAGGACGTCGGCCACGAAATGAAGGCTGCCGAAGGTGAATTCTGAGCCTTCAGGATGTGCCATGAACGGCGCATTGCCGGCGACGTGCCTGCCGCTAGCTGCAGAAGAAGATCCCGCCTGGATCATGGCTCCGATGCACGCGCCCCCTACCTGGCGCGCCAACTGTCGCGGGGTGTTTGCGGCAGTATCCATTTGTAATAGGATTGTCGGGAATGCGTGTATGGAAGATCTAGGCGGTACACACAAGAAATTTACCCAGGTTCAGGCTCTCCAAGGATGGAGATAATACCCTACTCCTGCTGAATATATTTGATGATCTTGCGTGAAAAAGAGAGTACAGGAGGTTGAAGAAGATTGCTTGAAAGCTAAAGCCTCTTGAGAATGTAGAATCTAGAGTCCAGCCCCCTTCTGCATGGAGGGCTCGGCCTTATATAGGCCTGCGCATCAGCCGACTCGGTCATTCGGCTGAACTACAGTTACGGTCCTAATTAACTGACATTTATATCTGGTAACCGTCCGAGTAACACCAGTCTTCATGCCGGCTGAAACGTATGCCTTGATGAGTTGTAACGCCTGTCTTAATGGCACCCAGACGTTGTACCATGGCAGGCTGTTCTTGGGCCTTCGTCCGAATAGGCCTTTGCGAAGTTGTTGGGCCTGCATCCGAGTGGGCCTTGCCAGGCTTGCTGGGCCGACTCGAGTCATTGGGCCTACCCGGTTGGGCTTCCCTCGTCAATGGCACTCCTTAGGAATTGCTTGAAACCGTGCACACATGCAAACACTTAACATGATGTCGGGCCTAGACTCATAAAGATAAAGCAGGGAATCAATCATAGAACGGTATACCTTTTGGTCAACGGATTACCGTCTTCATTTAGGTCGAGGTGGCCGTTCGTTTGCATTGGAGTACGTATTCCCTTTGCTTTCTCCATGTCAAATTTTTTCAGCATGTCCCTTATGTACTTCTCTTGAGAGATGAAGACTCCATTTCTGAGTTGCTTCACTTGAAGACCTAGGAAGAACTTCAACTCTCCCATCACGGACATCTCAAACTTGTCGGCCATCATTTCTCCGAACTCTTTGCTGAAATTGTGGTTAGTTGATCCGAAGATAATATCGTCCACGTAGATTTGGCATACAAAGAGTTCACCATCCATAATTTTAGTGAAAAGTGTGCAATCAATTTTTCCAGTTTTGAATCCTTTAGCAAGTAGAAACTTCTTAAGACACTCATACCATGCTCTAGGAGCTTGTTTGAGTCCATATAGTGCCTTATGAAGTTTATACACACTATTTGGAAATTTTGGGTCATCAAAACTAGGTGGTTCTTCAACATATATTAATTCTTCAATTTCACCATTTAGAAATGCACTTTTAACATCCATTTGATATAGCAAGATGTTATGATGATTTGCATATGCTAGCAAGATTCTAATAGCTTCTAGTCTAGCTACGGGTGCATAAGTCTCACCGAAGTCCAAACCTTCCACTTGCGTGTAGCCTTGGGCGACGAGACGTGCTTTGTTGCGCACCACTTGACCATCTTCATCTTGCTTGTTCCGATACACCCATTTTGTTCCTATGACGTTGTGTTCTTTGGGATTCGGTCTATCAACTAGTGTCCACACCTTGTTGCGTTCGAAGTTATTCAGTTCTTCTTGCATCGCAATCAACCAGTCTTCATCATCCATAGCTTTGTCGATCCTAGTTGGTTCCAAAGAAGAAACAAACGAGTAGTGCTCACAAAAATTTGAAAGTCTAGCACGCGAACGAGTTTGTGGACCTTTGTTTATGTCACTTATGATTTTGTGAACGGGATGGCTGTCTTGGATCTACTTTGCAAGTCTTGGGTGATGTGGACCACCTTGAGCTTGAAGTCTTATTTGAGCTTCATCTTCGGCGTTTGCTTCAATGTCATCACTTTCCTCTTGAGGATCTTGACTTGGGGAAGGTGGCATGACGTCTAGCGATGAGGTGCTCTCTTTGACTTCAATTGGCTTCACTTCCCCAATAGCCATATTCTTCAATGCTTCAGTGGGGATGAGCTCATCTACAACACTTGGCAATTGCTCTACTCGGGAGCCATTAGTTTCATCGAATTGCACATCCACTGTTTCTTCAACTTTTCGTGTGAAATTGTTGAAGACACGGTAAGTGTGCGAACTCGAGCCATAACCGAAGAAGAAACCCTCGTGTGATTTTGGAGCAAATTTAGATGTGCGGTGCTTATCTAAAATATAGCATTTAGGTCCAAATACACGAAAGTATGCAATGTTTGGTTTGTTACCGGTTAGTAGCTCATATGATGTATTTTTCATGAACTTGTGAAGATAAAGACGATTGATGGCGTGGCATGCGGTGTTGATAGCATCCACCCAAAATCAACTTGGCGTGTTGTATTATTCTTCAAGCATTGTACACGCCATTTCGATTAGGGTTCGATTCTTCCTGTCAACAACACCGTTTTGTTGAGGTGTGTAGGCAATGGAGAATTCATGGTTGATGCATTCTTCATCCAGAAAGTCATGGACATTGGTGTTCTTGAACTCCGTCCCGTTGTCGCTTCGCACCTTCTTGACTTCAATTCGAATTCATTTTGAGCTTTTCTTGCAAATCTTTTGAAGCATTTTTGGGTCCTAGCTTTATCCTCAAGAAAATATACCCAAGTGAATCTGGTAAAGTCATCGACTATCACAAGGCCGTAAGCGTTACCTCCGAAGCTCTTGTAGGTATTTGGATCAAATAAGTCCATATGAAGTAGCTCGAGAGGACTTGTCATTGTCATGACGGTCTTTGCGGGATGCTTCGACTTCACTTGCTTCCCGGCTTGGCATGCACTATAAAGGAAATCCTTTTCAAATGATACGTTAGTAATTCCAAGGATATGCTTACCTTTGACCAACTTGTCTACATTCCTCATTCCTACATGTCCAAGTCTTCGATGCCATAGCCAACCTTTTGTGGATTTTGCGATTAAGTATGTGGTGACTTGAGGACCTTTAGAAAAGTCAACAAGATAGAGATTGCCCTTTCTTACACCTTTGAAGACCAATGATTGGTCATCACTTTTAAACACTTGGCAATCAATTTTAGTAAATAATACATTGAGATCAAGATCAGTTAGTTGAGCAATGGACATAAGATTGAATCCAAAGGACTTAACAAGCATAACATTTGCAATAGATTTGTCCTTGGATATGGCAACTTTACCTAGTCGCATTACCTTTCCTTTACCGTTATCTCCAAATGTAATGCTTCGAGAAGGTGAAGCATTTGGTGTGAATTCATCAAACATGCTTTCGTTTCCGGTCATATGATCGGTGCATCCGCTATCAAGCACCCATTCTCGTCCTCCGGAGGCAAAGCTCTACAAAACAATTTAGTTTCTTTTAGATACCCATATCTTCTTGGGTCCATAAATGTTAGCGGTTGGGATATTGTTAGATGTATCAAATATATTTGGTATAAGGCTAGCAATATGGTCCTTGCGTACCCAAATGGTTTTGCACAAAGACACATCCCTACTCTTATGCCCAACGTATTTGGCATACACTTTACCCTTTTGGGTTTTAGCTAATCTATAGTTGGCATCATAGTTAGCATGCATGGATGCATAATCTTTACGAGCATAGCCATTATAGTGAGTGAGTTCGATATTCTTCCCTCTTCCAAGGACCCACTTGGTCTTGGGATATCGCTCGGGTCTCCACTTGGTTCCATCCGGGTTGTAGGTTGGAATGAAGCCTAGCCCTTCTTTCTTTGAATTCATTGATTGCTTGCTAAGAAGCTCTCTCAGTGATTCGCTTCCTTTGCAGCATTTGAAGAAACCAAATTCGAGGAGATTCTTCATCCTAGCATTCTCATTCACAATTGCTATGGTCTCCATAGATGGAGTGTTAGGAGAACAAGAGACCATAATAGCATTTGAAGATGAAGCATTTGAATGCACATTGCTAGATGATGTAGATGGAGGCATGGCATTTGATGATGTAATACATTTTAGGCATGGAGGATTAAAACCTTCTTGGTTCTCACTAATTTGCTTGGCGATGAGAGAATCATTTTCAAACCTAAGTTCATCATGAGCCACTTTTAGAGTTTTAAGATCTTGCTTTTTGTTGAAGAATTCAACACTAAGCTTCTCATGATTCTCAACTAGTGATTCATGAGCCTTAGCAAGATCAAGGTGTTTTGACTTGAGTTTGTTCAATTCACAAGTCAATTCCTTGTTCTTTTCCATCTCATCAATAAGCAAACTTTCTTGATCTTCAAGGATGATTTCTTGTTCCATAACAGTTTTAGCAAGAATTCTATAGCTAGGGTTTATGTTTTCTTACTCTTCACTCATAAGGTCATCATCACTATCATCATAGTTAGGAGATTTTGAAGTTACCTTAGACCCTTTAGCCATAAGGCATGTGGGAGACTCGTTGTCGCTTGGCATGTCGAAGATTGACCGTGCCTTTGTCAGTGAAAACCATGCGAGTCCCACCATTCTTGTTTCGGAGTCCGAGGAAGAAGCTTCGGAGCTTGAAGAATCACTGGCGTTTGAATCCCACTCCTTGCCATGGTAGGCTCTTGCCTTGTACTTGTTATTCTTGTAGTGGTTGACCTTGGAGTGATGCTCCTTCTTGTAAGACTTCTCCTTCTTTTCATCATTTTCTCCTTTGTGACCTTTCTCTTTTCTCTTGTCCTTCTTGTGGGGAGGACAGTTGGCAATGAAGTGGCCAGTCTCCCCACACTTATAGCACTTTCTCTTCTTGGGGACTCTCGAGGAGGAGCTTTCTTTTCTTCTCAAGTCATACTTCTTGAGTCTTCCACCCTTTTGGAACTTGTTGAATCTTTTGACCAAAAGGGCCAAGTCCTTTCCAAAAGAGTCTCTAATATCAGCTTCATCACTAGATTCTTCAGGTTCTTCTTCAGATGAAGTCTCTGTCTTCTTGGCCTTCAAAGCAATGCTTCTTCGAGGGCCTAATCTTGTAGAGTGTATCTCCTTCTTTTCTTCAATGATCATCTTATGAGCATTGAGTCTTCCAAGAGCTTGAGAGGGAGTCAATGATTTGAAGTCCGCTCTTTCTTGAATGAGGGTGCACAAGGTGTCATTTTTTCATCAAGAGACATGAGAAGCTTCTTAACGATGATAATGTCGGTGATGTCCGTTGCACCGAGTCCTCGAAGCTCATTTGTGATGGTTGTGACTCTTGAATAGATGCTTCGGACTGATTCTTGATCTGAACCTCTGAACCGATTGAATTGGCTTCGAAGAACATCGGTCCTGGAGTCCTTGACTGACTCAGTTCCTTCATAAACTTCTTCAAGCATGTCCCAGATCTTCTTCGCGCTTCTGAGTGTGCTGATTCTTCCAAATTCATCATCGTTGAGAGCACCGAAGAGAATATCACAAGCCTGGGCATTCAGCTGCTTGTTCTTCTTGTCAACTCAGTCAGTTCATCTTCATTGAGGACAACGAATCCTTGTTCAATGATTCTCTAGATTTCGAACTCAATTGCTTCAAGGTGCATCCTCATCTTGTGCTTCCATCCTGCATAGTTAGTACCATCGAAGATAGGTCTATGCGAAGAACTCCTATAGTTCCCGGAAGTCGACATACCTTTCTCCTTGGTGGTTAAACCAAATCAGTAGCAAAGAGGAGACCTTGCTCTGATACCAATTGAAAGATCGAGGTCTATCGACTAGAGGGGGGTGAATAGGAGATTATCGAATTTTAATCAATTTCGTTGTTTAGCATGCAAGATTGAAGCAGATTTCAAATGAAGCAACAAATAGTAAACTAATCTTAGCACAAATGAAGGATAGCAAGCAAGAGACAATCCAAAGAGAAGGCAAGAGGATTTAACCCGAAGTTCAAGTTGTTGGCAACAACTCTACGTCTTCGTTTGGAGAGGCTGAGCACTTAGCTCCGAAGACACACAGTCTTCACCTTCTTCTCTTTGAGCTCAGTCCACTTAGGACTTACTCAATCACTCGAGGTGGATCTTGAGGTGATCCCCAAACCTTCACAAACAGTTGGAGGCGAATCCACAAAGTTGGAGCTCTTCAACGACGCCTAACAGGCTAGGAGATGCCAAATCTCTAAGAGTAACAGGTTTGAACTCTAGGCTCGAAGAAGCTCTTGCTTGAATGCTCAATCAAGCCTTTGGATCTCTCAAAGCTTTCCTCTCTCAAAGTAGATCTCAATGGAGTCAAGAGGAAAGGGGAACACAGTGTGAGAGAATGTCTTTTTGTGCTTAAGTATCCTCCCGAGCCCGCAGGGGGTCGGGGGCTATTTATAGCCGTTCCACAGAAAAGAGTCATTGGGCACAAAGATGCTTCTCCGGTACAACCGAAAGACAAAACCGGAAGCACCGGGATTCAAACCAACGGTTAGATCTAAAGAACATCAGATGCACAGCAAAAGTCTTCAACACAAAGCCGGTAGTTCTGGAAGGAACACGGTCACACCGGAATTTAAGAACATACTCCGCAGAGTTACTTTCAGAAGCAATTCCCGGTAGTGCCGACTTTGAAGACGGTTGAGCCGGGGTTAGAAAAGATGACACGTTCTTCTCCACAGAGAAGAAAAACAGTCCAGCCGGAAACTTAACCCGGTAACACCGCTACATGAAGAAGACCTAAGTCCAAAACAGATTCTCGGTGCAACCGGAAAACGGAATCGGTGCAACCGAAGATAATACATGTGGGACTTAGTCTGAGACGAAATGAGCCCTAAGTCCAAAAGAGATTCTCGGTGCAGCCGGAAACAAAACCGGTGCAACCGAAGACAACTCAGAATGCGACTTAGACTAGGGCAGCAAAAGACCTAAGTCCAGAGAAGATTCTCGGTGCAGCCGGAAACAAAACCGGTGCAACCGAAGACAAAGCGAATAGGACTTAGTCTAGGGTATCAGAAGCATATTCTGGAAGCACCAGTTCTCCCAACCGGTCATACCGATTCCGAAATATGAAACTAGGGCAAACCCTAAGCGGCAGGGTTCCCTAACTCTCCAACACAGAGGCCATTCTCGGCAGCACCGGATTCAAGACCAGTCATGCCGCAATTGAAGCTCTTCGAGGCTTGAGACGACTAAGTCTTCAAACCTCACAACAGAGGCCAATCTCGGTACAACCAATTCTTCAAACTGGTACAACCGAGAGTCACTGTCTGTGTTTCAGAAAGAGATTTCAAAGAGGTCTTCTAAGATTTGATTGAGCACACATGAAGACTCTTTCTCTAACTTAGATTTCTCACCCCTCTTAATAGGCGGCTTGTCCTATAGACTCAAATGATCTATTGATCATATCAAAGACTAGAAAATCACCACTAATCTTCTAGGTCAAAGCCTTCCTTCATCTTCAACTTTTTAGGGGTCGACATCTGTTGGTTAAACCAACTACTTGGGGACTATACACCTGAATACACTTAGTAAACCATTAGTCCCTTAATCGTTTGTCATTAATCATCAAAACCCATTAGGGGGCTCTAGATGCACTTTCAGCATGGTGGAGAGAAAAAAATAGAAGAGGGGTGCAAAATGTGAGTTGAAGAGGAAGAAATGTGAGAAAAAGAAGTCGTTGCTTGTCATGATACGGTTGAAACTATGCTTTGATCAATGTTTTTATACATCCATTTTTTGTTCTAAAGCAAACAGACAAGCAATCTACTGGAGTTGGAGAAGATGCGAATATGAATTGACAATAGTGTCATATGAAATGGGAATTATATAGGCTTATCTGTGAACCGACAATTTTGCATCGATCTCTTACATAACTAAAAAAATGGTACAACTTTCTAGCCAATGTGTGGGGTATGTAGATTCTGACCATTTGTTATCAATGACCTTAATCTGTCTTTTAAAGGAGGTGAGAGATGATGTAAGTAATGTTCTTTTCTAAGAGATAAGTAAATGAGTTTCTAGGCAAAAAGAGAGAGGAAGGAGCTGGGCTACTAGCGGATAAATTGACTAACAATAACCAAAGTGGCTGGATGCAAAGTTGACTGAGTACACATGACATCTTTGAACATAAACCCTCTGTTCTGATTGATGTTTAATTAAGGTATAAGATAGACATGGACCGTTAATACGACACCCTTTGAAGGACACATGTGAATACTCTTCTTCCCATTGGACCATGCATATATTTTGATCAAGGAAATTCATACGACACCCTTTGAAGGGCACATGTGAATACTCTTCTTCCCATTGGACCATGCATATATTTTGATCAAGGAAATTCATGCACGTGCGTGTTGAAACAGGCATAGCACAGTAGTCTGAGGTGGAGCTGATGAGGGCGGCGCAACCAGTTGTTGCAACGGACGTCCATAAATGTCACCTGACTGCTAAATGTTGGGACACAGATATCTTCATTGCCATATGTCGCCTTCCTCTCCTCCCTCGAACTCTTTATCCTTATTAACCTTTCGGCGACAGCGATGGCGATGGTGACCACGCAAGAAAGTTGCAAGTTGGGAAAGATGCGAAAGGGAGAAGGGGGAGAGGGGAATGGTCGTCGGAGAAGGGGCATTGGGAGAAGATGTTAGTGTTTGTCGCCGCAAGATTGGTGTTGTGCTATTTGCTAATGTTGAACGTGGAGGGAGGTGGGATGTTGCCATTGGCACGTGTTCCCCTCTTCGTTATCTTTATCAATTTTAAGGCGATGCACTAGGAGGCATCTCTAGCGACAAAATCGTGATTGAAGTTAACTGGAGTTTGAGAAGACGATGATGCGATGGTGGAGTGGAGCACTGACACATCGGCGGTGAAGCTGAGGGTCAGGTGGAGAGGCACTAAGGGAGGAGGAAGACGATGCATTGTCTTCTTACAAGCTAGGGATGGAGAAGGAGACACTCGGTAGGGAGAAAAGCAAAACGGAGGGGCACAATGGTCGTCAGAGAGGGGATGTAAGAGAAAGACGATGATATTTGTTGAATGCAATCAGAAACAACCTTTTTATTAATTCGTAGCAACGCACGGGTACCCTACTAATGGTATCAGTAAGGGGATTATATATTTTTGTACTAAATATCATATCATATTATTTGGACACTGGCATTCTTGTATAAATACCCCGATACATGATTTTGTTGGAATACAATGTATTTCTATTTTTTGGATAGTGGTATCTGTTAGATTTTTCCTATATTTTTAGGGTTTTTATGTGCACAAATCCTATAGTTTCATTTGTGTTCCTATATTTTTTGCTTTTTCGTGTGTGCGCAAAAAGGTGGTTCAACGTACTTTGACAATGTAGACATCGGAGGACAATACCAGATTAATTCAAAATTCGGATAATTAGGGAAGGGTTTTTCGTCAGGGGTTTTTGTGTATTAACTGCAATGCCTCGACCTCCATTTTGCCACTGGATCCAAATCCAATGGTCCAGATTGGAGGGGAAGATGGTAGTACAGGATGAGGTAACTTCTCTCCCCTATCCCCTTCTTCACCATCAGTCCGTCACACTGCCCCTCATTTCTTCCTCCGCCCGCCTGAAGCTGCAAGCCCGGAACTCCTTCTCTTGCTTCAGTCCACCTTTCCCTCAATTTCTCACCGGTTGTTGTCTCGCCCTTCTCACCCTTCATTGCGCGCACCAAATGTGCTTGTGATATTGCCGCAATGGCCTTCGCATTGCACCTAGCTTCATACCGCCACGCGTCGCTGTAGCCTATGGATCGGCCGTACAATGTCGGTCCGCCGGTGCGGCGACCGCAGTGGTGGTGCCCCTGTTTCCGGGTGTCTTCCGCCGCCTCTGACCAAGAACAGTCATTGTTTTGATTAACGGATACTGCAAGCTGGGAAGAGTGGAAGATGACCTCAGCTATATACAACAAGAGATTGCAGATGGTTTTGAACCTGACCAAATCACATTTAATACCTTTGTTAATGGTCTGTGCCAAAAACGGGCATGTCGATCATGTTGGAATTATTGGGCCTAGCCCATTTATTATTTAACAATAACTCCTGGATTAAATCCCAGAGGCCCATCTGACCCATTCATGCATGACAAGGGGGTGTGGAAGTTTAGTCCCACCCTGCTAGTGGAGGATGAGTTAGACCAGCATATAAAATTGGCTCTTCCACACACCACTAAGAGAATGAGAAGAGGACACAGACACGCGCGCTCCTCCTCCGCCGCCCGCCTCGCCTCGCGCGCACGCGTGTCGTGTTTCATGAATAAGCCGAGCCGGGCTAGGACCCTATGCCACGTGTACACGTTGTCGAGGTCACTGTAACCTGTACGGGAGAGAGGTGATCAGGTTTTTGAAGAGCGCACTTGCGCGACTACTGACATCTCCTCCGATGATCTTGCGCGCGACTACTTCCCCGACGTTGATGTCTTACTCCTCAACATGTCGATCTCCAATGGTGCCGCCACTGCGAACGCATCTTCTTCCACTGCACAGTATGTATTCTTATCCATTCTGTTAGGGATTATGTTTGGATTACAAGTTCTAGCAATCAACTTGGACATCCGATTATCATCTCTACTATTATTATCATGTTTTATGTACTGTTTTTTGGATTAAACTTATTAGAAAATTGCTCATATTTTCAACAATCCAAAAACCTGATTCTAGGCAATTTTCTCCAATTGCTTTCGCTGTGACCCTCAAACCTCCTGTGTTCGAGGGTGTGAACTACAAGAGATGGCGTGCGAGGGTAGTTCTTTGGCTAACCACCATGAACTGTTTTCACGCCTCCATGGGCAAGCCAGAGGGAATGCTTACTCCTGATCAGGAGCAAGCTTTCCAGGCTACTGACACCCTCTTCAGAGGTGCTATTCTCAGTGTTCTTGGTGACAAGATTGTCGATCCTTTCATGACCATTATGGTTGGCAAGGATATGTGGGATGCACTCGAGGCCAAGTTTGGGGTCTCGGACGCAGGTAGCGAGTTGTATGTTATGGAACAATACCATGACTACAAGATGATTGATGACCGCTCCGTAGTTGAGCAGGCTCATGAGACACAGTCACTTGCCAAGGAACTTGAGCACTTTCAGTGTGTGTTATCGGACAAGTTCATTGCTAGGGGCATTATTGCCAAGCTTCCTCCTTCGTGGAGGAATTTTGCCACTTCTCTGAAACACAAGAGAAAGGAGTTTTCCGTTGTGAATCTCATTGGTACTCTTGATGTGGAAGAAAAAGCGAGGGCAAAAGACACACGTGCTCGAGTCCATGAGGAAAATTCTAGTGCCAACCTAGTGCACAAGAAGAATTTCCAGTCCCATAAGTTCAAGAACAAGAACAAGTTTGAGGGCAAAGGAAAGTTTGAAGGCAAGAACAAGGCCTCAAAGTCTGCCAACTTTAAGAAGAAGGGGACTGATAAGGGAAAAGGGGCATGCCATGTTTGCGGTGATCCTAGCCATTGGGCCCTGGATTGCAAGGACCACTTTGACAGGCGACAGCATGGGAAGAGGGGCAAGACCACTAATCTTGTTATTGGCGATGCTGAAATGAAGGATACCGGGTATGGTAAATTTCCTACTGTTCTTTCAGTATGTCATTCCTCTGAATGGTGGGTTGACACAGGTGCCAATATGATGCGCACGGGGGTGCCCGGTCTTCCGTCAGGAAGGGATAATCACGATTGTGGAGAACTCGACGTTGACGATCCGGCTTCCAATCAGAACTGATCCGAACCCTGCGATCGCTACACCCCGGCTCCGTTGGTTATCAACCACGCGCACACGCGGTTGACCTCGCCAAGAAGGCTTATCCCTGCATGCGAATTGAGAACACAAGCAAGAACACAGTAGAAGCAATCTCACAAACGAGATGATTGTTTGATTACTCGAAGTGGGGTTCTACAAACTGATGAAATCAGCGAGACTGCGATGGCAGAATAATTCTAAGCAAAACCCACCCTAAACAATGATGGCTAAAGAGTATTTATACCTAGGGTTTCTGAGAGTCTCACCCTAAACCTGGGCTTAAAACCCAAAACGAAAACAAGGCCAGAAGTGGCCCAAAACGGTGTCGCAGCACCTGACAACTTATTCTGATAATTCCAACATCTCTATAATTATTCATGACGTGACATTAGATCCATTGGAAAGGTGTCGTTGTTATCTTTCCAACGCATATACGAACTCTTCAATCGGACTCCGTATGAGAAAGTTATGCCCCATTTATGTAGGTGTTGTCTGCTGAAAACCGAACCGAATTCGGAGTTGAAGTGGAGTCCGACTTGACTTGGGGTGGCGCCTCATCCTCTTTGTGGCTGGTCCAGTGGTGCTTCTCCCATGTTTCTAAGAATCAAAATATCACCATTAAGTAGCATCCCATCCTTAGCCACATAATTATGGATAGCAAGAAACGAACGCACCTCATGATTAAGTCATCGGGCACGGGAACAGGTGATTGGTCCTTGGATGATAGCGTGGGAGATGTCCTCATCATCCTCCCCCTCTTGAATTGGAGTCGTCCTCGACTCAAACTCATCTTCTTCTCCCAAGTAAGGCTTCAAATCTGAAACGTTAAAAGTGGGACTAACCCCAAAACCTGCAGGCAACTCAAGCTTGTATGCATTATCGTTAATCTTCCTAACTATCTTAAAAGGACCATCAGCTCGAGGCATCAATTTGGATTTTCTTAGTTCTGGAAATCTATCCTTCCTCAAGTGTAACCAAACAAGATCGCCTGGTTCAAAGGATAAATGGCGCCTACCCTGACTACTAGCAAGTTTATACTTTTCGGTCATCTTTTCAAGGTTCTCTTTAGTTGTTGCATGGATTTTCAGAATAAAATCAGCACGTGTTTTAGCATCCAAATGCACATGTTCAGAAGTAGGCAATGGCAAAAGATCAATGGGTGCATGTGGATTAAACCCATACACTACCTAAAAAGGGCTCACCTTGGTGGTAGAATGTACCGATCGATTATATGCAAACTCCACATGAGGTAAACAGTCTTCCCACATCTTTAAATTTGTCTTCAAAATAGCCCGCAACATTGTGGATAAGGTACGATTAACAACCTCCGTTTGTCCATCGGTTTGTGGATGGCATGTAGTAGAAAATAGCAACTTAATCCCCAACTTGCTCCATAAGCTTCTCCAAAAGTGGCTCAAGAACTTCACATCTCGATCGGAAACAATGGTGTTGGGAATTCCATGGAGGCGAATGATTTCCCTGAAAAATAAATCAGCAATATTTGTAGCATCATCGCTCTTATGACAGGGTATAAAATGTGCCATTTTAGAAAATCGATCCACCACCACAAATATACTATCCCTCCCCCGCTTTGTCCTAGGTAATCCTAAGACAAAATCCATCGATATATCCTCCCAAGGAACACTAAGAATAGGAAGGGGCATATAAAGACAATAGGGGTGTAAGCGTGACTTAGCTTTGTTGCATGTAGTGCAGCGTGAAACGTAGCGCTCGACGTCCCTCCACATCTTTTGGCCAAAAGATGTGTGTGGACAGCACGTCTTCTGTTTTCTTCACTCCAAAGTGTCCCATCAAACCACCTCCATGAGCTTCCTGTAAGAACAAAATGCGAATGGAGCTAGCTGGGATGCATAGCTTGTTAGCACGATATAATAACCCTTCATTCAGCACATACTTATTCCATGTTCGACCCTCTCTACAGTTTTCAAAAGCATCTCTAAAGTCTGAATCAGTGACGTATAACTCTTTTATTGTCTCTAGGCCAAAAATTTTATGATCAAGTTGAGATAACATAGTAAATCGCCTAGATAAAGCATCAGCAATGACATTGTCTTTACCCGTTTGTGCTTAATAATATATGGAAATGACTCTATAAACTCGACCCATTTCGCATGTCGTTTATTTAATTTTGCTTGGCTTCTAATATGTTTCAAGGATTCATGATCAGAATGAATGACAAACTCCTTAGGCCAAAGATAATGTTGCCAAGTTTCTAACACCCGAACTAAAGCATATAACTCTTTATCATAAGTAGAGTAGTTCAAAGTTGGCCCATTCAATTTCTCACTAAAATAAGCAACAGGTTTACCTTCTTGTAGCAGCACTCCTCCTATCCCAATACCACTGGCATCACATTCAAGCTCAAAAGTCTTACCAAAGTCGGGGAGTTGGAGTAGAGGGGCATGTGTAAGCTTCTCCTTAAGCATGTTAAAAGCTTGTTCTTGTGCTGGACCCCATTGGAAGGAAACTCCCTTCTTTGTCAACTCGTTCAATGGGGCAGCGATGGTGCTGAAATTCTTCACAAACCGCCGGTAGAATCCTGCAAGTCCATGAAAGCTTCTCACCTGTGTGACAGTTTGAGGGGTCGGCCAGCTCTTGATGGCTTCAAATTTCGCTTCGTCCACCTCAATACCCTGTGGAGTGACAACATAGCCAAGAAAAGAGACACGGTCCGTGCAAAAGGCACACTTCTCAAGATTACCAAACAAGCATGCATCTCTCAATGCATTAAAAACAGCATGCAAATGGTTCAAGTGTTCATCATTAGACTTGCTATATATCAAGATATCATCAAAGTAGACCACCACAAATTTTCCAATAAATACTCTTAGAACTTCATTCATGAGACGCATGAAAGTGTTAGGTGCATTAGTTAATCCAAAAGGCATGACTAACCACTCATATAAACCGAACTTAGTTTTAAAAGTTGTTTTCCATTCATCCCCCAATTTCATTCTAATTTGGTGGTACCCACAACGCAAGTCGATCTTTGTGAAAATGATAGAACCACTCAACTCATCAAGCATGTCGTCTAACCTAGGAATAGAATGACGATACCTTATTGTAATATTGTTAATGGCTCTACAATCAACACACATACGCCAACTACCATCTTTCTTAGGAACTAAAAGAACAGGAACAGCACATGGGCTAAGGCTCTCGCGCACATACCCACGGTCCAGAAGGTCTTGGACTTGGCGCTGAATTTCTTTAGTCTCCTCCGGATTTGTTCTATATGCAGCACGGTTTGGCAATGTTGCTCCTGGGATTAAGTCGATTTGATGCTCAATACCTCGAATAGGTGGCAGCCCCGGGGGTATCTCTGCTGGAAACACATCCTTATACTCCTGCAAAAGGTTAGTAACAGCAGGAGGCAAAGAACTAGAGGTATCATCAAATGAAAACAACGCTTCCTTGCATATCAAGGCATAGAAAGGAGAATCAAGCTCATTAATATCAATAAGATCAGATTTGGTAGCAAGCATAACACCCCCTTTCAATTTAATTCCCTCAGACTTAGAGCTAGCTACTTTCTTCTCTTTCTTAGTTGGGAAAACGGTGTTAGCAACTTGCCGATTTTCAGATTGCAGTGCACTCTCCTTCTTGCTATTTTCAGCACCCTCTTTCTCACATTGCATAATCTCAGTGGGTGTCATAGGAAGTAAAGTAATTTTCTTTCCCTTATGCATAAATGTGTATTTATTACTTCGACCATGATGGGTGGCATCAGTGTCAAATTCCCATGGACGTCCTAATAAAAGTGAGCATGCTTGCATAGGTACCACATCGAAATCAGCAAAGTCATGGTATGTACCAATGAAAAAATACACTCTCGCAGATTGTGTTACCTTAACCTTACCGCTATTGTTGAACCACTGAATATGATATGGATGAGGATGTGGACGTGTGGTCAAGCCAAGTTTGTTGACCAAATCTGAGCTCACCAAGTTATTGCAGCTTCCTCCATCAATTATGACGCGAACGCGGCGATCCTTGACAATGAGGTACATTTGGAACAAGTTATGTCATTGTAGGGTCTCCGCTTGCTCCACTTGAGTACTCAACACGCGTTGTACAATTAATGCCTGGTATTTCTCTGTGGCGGCAGTGCCTAGAATCTCCTCGCCGTCACTTCCCGTCTCATCGTCACCTACATGGTTAGCCCCAATGGCAGAGTCATCCTCAACATCAGTAGCACTAACATACCCACCGTCCTCTGTAGCAAGGAATGTCCGTCGCGGGCTTGGACAGTCCCTCATAAAGTGGCCCTTCCCTTTGCAGTTATGGCAGATAGTCCCGGGGGAGCGGCCCGTGGAAGCAACCGATGAAGAGCTCTTTACCGCGGCAGGGGAACCTGCTGATTTACTCTTCTCCTCTGGTGCTTGTGACGATGCCGGTGCTGCTGAACGCGCCCTAGACATGTAGTGAGCAGCAGACCGTGCAGGAGGCGGTGGAGCTGACTTGACCGTTCCAGGCATCGATCTTGTGTCGCCGAAGTTGCTCTTTGGCTTTTGCTGCCTTCCCTGCAATTCTTTTTCTGCCAACATAGCAAGCTGGAACAATCTATTGAGAGAGTTATAATCCTTATAGTCAACTATGTCTTGTATCTCACGCCTTAATCCCCCAAAGAATCTTGCCATTTTATCCTTGTCATCCTCAACTACTTCACAACGCAACATTCCTATTTGTAGCTCTTGGTAGTACTCCTCAACAGATCTATTTCCTTGGTTTAAGCGTTGCAATTTTTTGCGCATTTCACGTTTATAGGTGGGAGGAACAAATCTACTACGCATAGCTCTTTTTAACCTAGGCCATGTATCCGATGCTAAACCAGCTTTTACTAATTCATTCCACCAAATGATAGCAAAATCAGTGAACTCACTAGTGGCTTGTCTAACTCTATAAATTTCTAGAACTAGATGGGAATTGAATTTTTGTTCGACTGTCATCTCCCAATCCAAATAAACTTCAGCATCATAGGAACCAGAAAAAGATGGTATATTGAACTTAACATTAGCATAATAATCATCATGTGCACGTCTAGGACGAGGATTTGTGTCATTACCTCCCCTACCTTGTCGACGTGACTGTCGTCGTTCTTGATGTGCCGCGTGAGGAGCGGGACGACCTCCAGCTGGAAGTCCTGCTCTGGCGGCAGCTCGGTCATACTTATCCTCATCTTGATCAGTGTCATCCTCGAGATCCTCCGATTCAGATCTATCGGAAGGTGGCTGCTTCTCTAGGTTATCTATCCTGGTGATGAGGGTGGCGATACTCCTCTCTATCCTCTCTAATCGATGCTCATTATCTTGGTTGCTCTTGCTAATATTTGCATTGATATCTCGCAGCATCGTTTGAAGCTCTAATTTAGAAACACATTCATCTCCATCATCTTGATGTGCCGCTGGTGATCCTATCATGGTTAGTGAAAACAAGGAACACACAAATGTATAAAGCTCCTACGAACTACTAGGATGTGGAGTCGCTCTCACTCAAGCGTCTAACCACGCTCTTGCAAAGTTCTTACCAATGTAGCAGGTGGTACAACCGGTGGCTTGTTTGTGATACCGTTGAAGACGTGAGTGTAGCGATTGCCGGGTTGAAACTGTACTGATCAGAAGAGAGTGGAGCTTGGAAGGTCAATTTGGTAGCAAGGATTAGCAAAGTTCGACAACAGTTAGTAAAGCTAAATAATAATTCAAGGTACTTGTCTTAGTTGCTGGCCTAAACGTCGGTGGGAATCAGATGCAACTTTTCGTTCCGGTCGTTTTGACGGGTGGTAGAGCTCAAACGGAGTTCGTATGACAAAGTTATGGCTGTTTTACCGAGGCACCATGAATTCGACTCCGACTTGGGTTCAGAGTTGTATTCGGATATCTCAAATCCTAAGTAACGGCTCGCGACTAAGAACACAAGTCTAAACCAGCAACCGGACGTTGACTATGAATCAAAACTCAGCAATACGACACTGTGACGAAATTGCAACGGCTCGGAGCTCTCGGACAGTGAAGGTGATATGCCCTAGAGGTCTACAATTTTTTTGGTTATATCTGGAGTTCTGGGACGATGGCAAAACTAATTGGATACAATGATACCTGACGGGAAACCGAAGCTCTGATACCACTTGATGCGCACGGGGGTGCCCGATCTTCCGTCACGAAGGGATAATCACGATTGTGGAGAACTAGACGTTGACGATCCGGCTTCCAATTAGAACTGATCTGAACCCTGCGATCGCTACACCCCGGCTCCGTTGGTTATCAACCACAAGCGCACGCGGTTGACCTCGCCAAGAAGGCTTATCCCTACATGCGAATCGAGAACACAAGCAAGAACACAGTAGAAGCAATCTCACAAACGAGATGATTGTTTGATTACTCGAAGTGGGGTTCTACAAACTGATGAAATCAGCGAGACTGCGATGGCAGAATAATTCTAAGAAAAACCCACCCTAAACAATGACGGCTAAAGAGTATTTATACCTAGGGTTTCTGAGAGTCTCACCCTAAACCTGGGTTTAAAACCCAAAACGAAAACAAGGCCGGAAGTGGCCCAAAATAGTGTCGCAGCACCTGACAACTTATTCTGATAATTCCAACGTCTCTGCAATTATTCATGATGTGGTATTAGATCCATTGGAAAGGTGTCGTTGTTATCTTTCCAACGCATATAAGAACTCTTCAATCGGACTCCGTATGAGAAAGTTATGCCCCATTTATGTAGGTGTTGTCTGCTGAAAACCAAACCGAATTCGGAGTTGAAGTGGAGTCCGACTTGACTTGGGGTGGCACCTCATCCTCTTTGTGGCTGGTCCAGTGGTGCTTCTCCCATGTTCCTAAGAATCAAAATATCACCATTAAGTAGCATCCCATCCTTAGCCACATAATTATGGATAGCAAGAAACGAACGCACCTCATGATTAAGTCGTCGGGCACGGGAACGGGTGATTGGTCCTTGGATGATAGCGTGGGAGATGTCCTCATCACAATACACATGTGTGTGCTAATATCTCCATGTTTTCCTCTTATCAGGTCGCAAGAACTTGCTCCGTGCTGATGGGGAATAGTTCACATGCTTCTGTTCATGGTGTTGGTACGGTCAATCTGAAGTTTACTTCGGGGAAGACCGTGCAGCTGAAGAACTGAAGAACGTGCAGCATGTTCCTTCCATCAATAAAAATCTCGTTAGCGGCGCGCTTCTATGTCGTGATGGTTGTAAATTAGTCTTTGAATCCAATAAAATTGTAGTGTCTAAGTGTGGACAATTTGTTGGAAAGGGCTATGTGTGCGGAGGCTTGTTCCGCTTATCTTTATCAGACTTTTGCACTAAAGTTATTAATCATGTTTGCAATGAAAGTGAATCAAATGTTTGGCATTCACGACTTTGTCATATTAACTTTGGTTGCATGATGCAGCTAGCTAATATGAGTTTTAATCCTGAAATTCACCACTGTCAAAGGTTCTAAGTGTCAAGTTTGTGTGCAAGCAAAGCAACCACGCTAGTCCCATACGACTCCGGAGGTAAGAAACTTGACACCATTAGAACTTATACATTCAGATATTTGTGAGATGAATGGTGTGTTGACAAAGGGTGGAAAAAGATATTTCATGACACTGATAGACGACTTTACTAGATACAGCATGGTGTATCTTTTGAAATCAAAAGATGATGCTTTACACTACTTTAAAATCTATAAAGCCGAAGCAGAAAACCAACTTGATAGAAAGATCAAAAGGGTCAGGTCAGATCGTGGTGGAGAGTACTTCTTGAATGAGTCTTTCTGTGAGGAACATGGTATAATCCATGAGAGGACGCCTCCCTATTCACCCCAATCAAATGGGGTTGCCGAAAGAAAGAACCTCACTCTAACTGATTTGGTTAACGCCATGTTAGACACAGAGTTCCCACAAAGAATAAAGAGATAACCCCATTTGAGGAATGGGAGAAGAAAATGTTAAAACTCTCTTACTTATGGACTTGGGGTTGCTTGGCGAAAGTCAATGTGCCATTTCCCAAGAAGCGTAAGCTTGGACCAAAAACCGTGGATTGTGTTTTTCTGGGCTATGCTTTTCACAGTATTGGATATAGATTTCTAGTGGTGAAATCTAAGGTACCTGACATGCATGTTGGTACAATAATGGAGTTGAATGATGTGACTTTCTTTGAGGATATTTTTCCTATGAAAGATACGCCTAGCTCGTCTAGTTAGAGAGGTCAGACACAATTCCTGAACCCTCTGTTCCAATGGAACATTATGAGCGAACACATAATGAAAATCCTGAGGTGGAAGACAATGAAGCTCCCAAAAGGAGCAAGAGACAGAGGACAACAAAGTCCTTTGGTGAGGATTTCATTGTGTACCTCATGGATGACACTCCTACTTCCATCTCAGAAGCTTATGCATCTCCTGATGCTGACTACTGGAAGGAAGCTGTCCGTAGCGAAATGGAGTCCATCACGGCTAATGGGACATGGGAGATTACTGATCGTCCTTATGGTTGTAAACCTGTAAGATGTAAGTGAGTGTTCAAGAAAAATCTTAGGCCTGATGGTACAATTGAAAAGTACAAGGCTCGGCTTGTTGTCAAAGGTTATACCCAAAAGAAAGGTGAAGATTTCTTTGATACTTACTCACCTGTGGCCAGATTGACCACCATTCGAGTACTACTCTCATTGGCTGCTTCACACGGTCTTCTCGTTCATCAAATGGACGTTAAGACAGCTTTCCTAAATGGAGAGTTGGACGAGGAAATTTACATGGATCTGTTGGAAATATGCCCTAGAGGCAATAATAAAGTTGTTATTATTCTATTTTCATGTTCATGATTAAGTTTATGTTCTATGCTAGAATTGCATTGGTTCTTGAATATGAGATTCAGAGGAAAACCTAATTGCATGTGTGGAATAATAAACACCATTCAGATCCCTAGTCAGGCCTCTAGACTAGCTCATGTATTGTTGATGGTCTTGTTTTCCTGATCATGGGCATTGTTAATGTAACAAGGATGCCGGCAATAATTGGAACACATTATTAGGGTAACAATGGTGTTGGATAGACCCCCTTATGAGATACTGCGAGATCACTTCGTCAATATGTTGTCAGTATCTTCTCATTACGTGTTAACGTTTACTTGCGTCCTTAGACCATGAGAATATCGTAGACCCGAATACCGGATGGTTGCTTTGGGGTCATCAAACGTTACTCCGTAACTAGGTAATTATAAAGGTGACTTTCAGGTACACCAGAAAGTATATCGTGATTCTAGATATCTCAAGACTGGGATTTGCCCATCCGGCGATGGAGAGATACACACTGGGCCCACTCAGTATTACGGTGTCCAGCATCGCCTGGCCAGGTATTGTGACTAAAAGGTTAGTCACGGGGATACCGGAATACGGAAATGAGAAAAGAGTACAAACCGGTAACGAGGATAACTAGGTATGGTGATCAAGGAGTTGATCACAGGGATACCGTCAAAGTCTCGCCTCGGGTTGTGTAACGTATCGTGAGGCAAAAGGATGATATGCGGTAATACGAGGTTCGCTCGATAAAGATCTTCGATGATATGTGGGAATCGTTATGGGTGTCCAGGTCCCACTGACGATTATTGACCGGAAGGTGTTCCGGACATGTCCACATATACTCGAACCTATAGGGTCACACGCTTAACGTTTTAGCGACATTTAGGAATGCTATGATTTATGGAGAACGAGACAGAAGGGTTTCGAAAGTGTTTCGGATGATCTCGAAAGTGTTCCAGGAGGTCCCGGATGGTTCCGGTGATGTCCGGAAGTGTTCCGAAAAGTTCTAGAAGGTTCTAGAAGGTTCTAGAAGTTCTAGAAGGTTCCGAAAGTTCTAGAAGGTTCTAGAAGGTTCTGGTAGAGTTAGACTCCAACTCCAACAGGGTGTCCCTGCTGGAGTAGGACTCCACCTGCCTAGAGAGAGCTGCCCCAACCCCTATAAATAGAGGGGCAGGGCACCTCAAAGGTATCCCGAGCAGCCCCAGAAGCAGCCCTAAACCCTAGGTCGGCCATCTCTAGATTGGCCACAGCCTTCTTTTTCTCTCTCTTCTAGATTGGATCTAGTACAGCTGCCGGCGCGCTGCTGCTTTTCCTTCTCGTAGATCCCCGCTGTTCTTGTGTGCTGGTCCACACATTACCGCGGTGTCGCTGATCCGGTACGCGTGGATACCTCGGAGACGTCGTATACTTCAGCGTTTGATCGGGCGAACTATTCGCGAGGAGATAGCTCTCGCGGCTAGGAGGTATAACCTAGCTGCGGGAGTCTGCGGACTTCATCGACATCGGTCAACTTCTCCGCTGCATTGACGTGATCGTCGAAGGTATGATCTCGTTGCCTGCACCTCGATAGTGATCTTGGGGTGGATTGTGCGCGGTAAATTTTTGTTTTGCGTAGCACGTTCCCCAACAGGATCAGCCAGATGGTTTTGTAGTAGATGGTCATGAAGGAAAAGTGTGCAAGTTATTGAAATCTATGTATGGATTAAAACAAGCACCTAAGCAATGGCATGAGAAGTTCGAAAGAACTTTGACTTTTGTGGGTTTTGTTGTTAATGAAGCCGACAAATGTGTGTACTATCGCTATGGTGGGGGCGAAGGAGTTATATTATGCTTGTATGTTGATGACATACTGATATTTGGGACCAACCTCAAGGTTATTGAGGAAGTCAAGACTTTTCTGTCTCATCACTTTGAGATGAAAGATCTTGGAGTAGCTGATGTTATCTTGAACATCAAGCTTTTGAGAGGTGATGATGGTGGGATCACTCTGTTGCAGTCTCACTATGTGGAGAAGGTTCTGAGTCGCTTTGGTTTTTCAGATTGTAAACCTTTCCCAACACCTTATGATCCCAGTCTGTTGCTTCGAAAGAACAAAGGAGTAGCAAAGGATCAATTGAGATATTCTCAAATCATTGGCTCGCTTATGTACTTAGCAGGTGCTACAAGGCCTGACATCTCGTTTTCTGTGAGCAAACTAAGCCGGTTTGTTTCAAATCCGGAAAATATTCACTGGCATGCTCTTGAAAGAGTAATGCACTATCTAAAAGGTACTGTGAGTTATGGAATTCACTATACAGGATACCCAAGGGTACTGGAGGGTTATAGTGATTTAAACTGGATATCTGATGCTAATGAGCTTAAGGCCACAAATGGGTATGTGTTTACACTTGGTGGTGGCGCTGTTTCCTGGAAGTCTTGCAAGCAGACCATCTTAACGAGGTCAACAATGGAAGCAGAACTCGCAGCATTAGACACAACCACTGTTGAAGTAGAGTGGCTTCGTGAGCTCTTGATGGACTTGCCGGTGGTTGAAAAACCAATACCAACTATTCTGATGAACTGTGATAATCAAACTGTGATCATCAAGGTAAACAGTTCTAAGGATAACATGCAGTCCTCAAGACATGTGAAGAGAAGATTGAAATATGTCAAACTAATGAGAAACTCCGGAGTTATAACATTGGATTATATACAAACATCTAAGAATCTGGCAGATCCCTTCACAAAGAGTTTATCACGAAATGTGATAGACAATGTATCAAGGGAGATGGTTATGAGACCCACTGCATGAGTTATCCATAGTGGTAACCCATTCTATGTGATCGGAGATCTCGTGAAATAGAATTGGTGAGACAAGCTATTGGTTAACTGAGAGGAGAGTATTTCTTTTATGAAGGCCCACTTCGTGAAGGTGTAATTCTCTCCTAATCTGTATGGCAGGTTGATCTTTATCTTAATGTATTCTGAGTGGCCTTTTGAGCAGAGATGTTGTCCTACAGAACATCTTGAAAGAACACACCTATATGGGTCCAACTATTAAACGTCGCAGTCTATGAGAATTGGGTACTCTCTAATAAACTCATGAAAAGGCCCGGAGTATGACATATAAGCTCCACCCGTGGGAAAGCTCTTCGGCAGTCCAGTATCGGTCAAGGCTTTGCGTGAAACTTGTTTGCACAAAACTTGCAGTTCAAGGCATAGTCCACTGTTCAAGTTGTAAATAAGTGTAGCGTGGAGTTCTAGGTGAAAGTTCAACTTAACATTCTTCACCGAATACCGGTATATAAACAATGCTTTGGAACCATTGGCAAACTTTATGTGCCTCTGGGATCTGGTGGGGGATTGTTGGAATTATTGGACCTAACCCATTTATTATTTAACAATAATTCCTGGATTAAATCCAAGAGGCCTATCTTGGCCCATTCATGCGTGACAAGGGGGTGTGGAAATTTAGTCCCACCCGCTAGTGGAGGGTGAGTTAGACCAACATATAAGGTTGGCTCTTCTACACACCACTAAGAGAATGAGAAGAGGACACATACATGCGCGCTCCTCCTTCGCTGCCCGCCTCGCCTCGCGCGCGCGCGTCGTTTTTCGTGAACGAGCCGAGCCGTTCTTTTTTATCACGCAGGATAGAAGTCGAAACGTACGCATCTGAAACCGAGTTTCGGTTCTCTTCATCTCCCACATGGAACCATTTCATTTTCGTCTATAAGAGGTTGCTCCTCTGTCCATAGACATAAGAAACACACATGAGACCACCTTTCGGTACCAGAGCTTTGCGCCGCCTACGACTTTCCCATCCCGTTTCCCGGCGTGCACCGCGAAGTGGGACAGCAGGCCTTCGGAGCGCCGCCTCTTGTGATCTTGTATAGGAGAGAGGTGATCAGGTTTTTGGGGAGCGCACTTGCGCTACTGCTGACATCTCCTCCGACGATCCTGCGCGCGACTACTTCTCCAACGACGACTACTTCCCTGATGTTGACGCCTTACTCCTCAACATGTCGATCTCCAGCAGTGCTGCCACTACGAACGCATCTTCTTTCACTGTACAATATGTATTCTTATCCCTTCTGTTAGGGATCATGTTTGGATTACTAGTTCTAGCAATCGACTTGGACATGCCGTTTTATTGTTACCTACCTGATTGCATGAATAGTTTAATTAGTACTTTATTTGGTCCGATTATCATTTTTACTATTATTATCATGTTTTATCTAATGTTTTTCTGGATTAAACTTATTGAAAAATTGCTCATATATTCAACCGATCATGCCCTGAAAGTCATGATTTTGATGCTTCAAGAGGGCCGTGATCCAAATGTTTTCACCTACAATACTATTGTAAATTGCCTGTGTAAAAATGGAGAACTTGAAGAGGCTAAAGGAATTATAAATCTGATGGTGGGTGGGGTTGTTTGCTTAACACTACCACCTTCAATACTCTCATTGTTGCCTTATGCACAGCGAATCGACTTGAGGAAGCCTTGGACCTTGCACGTGAGCTAACGGTGAAGGGACTCTATCCAGATGTTTATACTTTCAATATTTTGATAAATGCCCTTTGCAAGGTAGGGGATCCTCATCTTGCCATTCGATTGTTTGAAGAGATGAAGAGCAGCGGATGTACCCCTGATGAAGTTACATACAATATATTGATTGACAACCTGTGCTCATCGGGGAAGCTTGCGAAAGCTTTGGACTTGTTGAAGGAGACGGAATCTAGTGGTTGTCCTTGGCGTACAGTGACATATAACACTATAATTGATGTGTTATGCAAGAAACTGAGAATAGAAGAAGCAGAAGAGGTTTTTGATCAAATGGATCTAACAGGCATTGGAAGGAATGCGATCACATTCAATACGCTTATTGATGGCTTGTGCAAGACCAAAAGGATTGATGATGCAACAGAACTTATTGAACAGATGATAAGTGAAGGGTTACAACCTAATAATATCACTTACAATTCTATTCTAACTCATTACTACAAGCAAGGCAACATAAGTAAAGCTGCTGATATTTTACAAACTATGACTACAAATGGATTTGAAGTTGATGTTGTTACATATGGAACACTGATTAATGGTCTATGCAAGGCTCATCGGACTCAAGTTGCTTTGAAGCTTCTTAGAGGTATGCGAATGAAAGGGATGAGGCCTACGCCAAAAGCCTACAACCCTGTGATTCAGTCTCTATTTAGAGGGAATAATAGCAGAGATGCCCTGAATCTTTTCAGGGAGATGACACGAGTAGGTGAGCCTCCTGATGCTTTGACATATAAGATTGTTTTCCGTGGTCTCTGCCATGGTGGAGGACCTATTAAAGAAGCTTTTGATTTCTTGGTAGAGATGGCAGATAACGGTTTCATACCAGAGTTTTCATCATTCCGTATGCTAGCTGAAGGTCTACTGAACCTGGGTATGGCTGATTACCTCATAAGTGATATTGAACTAATTGTAGAGAAGGCTAACTTTAGAGAGTCTGATGTCTCTACAATAAGGGGATATCTCAGGATCCATAAATTTTATGCTGCATTAGCAACTTTTGGCCGTCTCCTGGAGATCAACAACCCGCGGTGGACTTACTGATGATGCATCATAAATACCTGAGAGCATAGTAGCTGGGAAATTATTGAGTAGATGGAAATTTTGCTGGTAGTTTCATCAGGATATATATCTTGAATAAATTGTGAATAGATGACTATGCTTGTTCCTAGGTGGGAATGAAGTCAGCATATGGGAGATGCTCATCTTGGTTCAGAAACTCATGGGGAATTGCTTATCATCATTTCCATTGTGAACCCTCTTTTGAGTTGTTGTATTTTTGGAGCTAACTGTCAGAATATTTTTGCTGCTTTTTCAATTGACTCTTCATTTATAAGTATTGTTCTGTCATCATTTTATTAGGGTTTTTCATTTGAATATAGGTTTCATCTCTAGCCTACCCCAACTTGATTGGGACAAAAGACTTTGTTGTTGTTGTTGCCGTTGTTGTTGATTGGTTAAAGCTAGAAATATTAGCAGCAACCCTGTATTCTAATTCTTAAATTTTACAATACGACATCTCTCCAGAAACCGTCTTGAGATCGCACTTGCATAGTTGCTTCAAATTTACAAAAGATGGTTTCATAAGCCCAGAAAGATGGAACCAATTTAAGATTCCAGTTGAATAATGCTATGCAAATGTACATATATTGGTAAGGGTATGAACATAGATACTATATTCAATCATAGCACAAATCTTAGATTACCATTTGAACGCTGGTAACCATAAGTTACATGTAAAATGACATGGAGGAAAAATTCAAGTCCAAGAAACTTCATTCTGTGAGGTAAGTATCAGTCAATCATATCATCTGATCTCTTTTCCTTCAATTTTGAATATGAGGAGTCGTGTGTCTGGTGTTTGTGATCACCATGGTCATATCATTGCCAAGTGAATGGAAGTATTTGACTCTTGTAAATTTCTTTTCTTGAATGGCTAGAATTACGCTATCAAAGCATATTTGAGTACTGCAAGAGGAATAGAGAAATAGAAATGTAAGGGATTGTTCCCACCTTTTCTTTTGAAGTGCAGTATGTGACAAAACCAAAATTTTACAAAGTTTGAAATTTTGAAAAATTTGAAATCCTCAGCTGGGCTGATTCCTTCTCTTCTCCCTCAGCCCGTTTCCTCCCCCGGCCCATCTCCTTCCTCTCCCTCCTCCCGATCTCTGTCTCGTCCCGTCGCCATCGCTGCCATGACGCGCCGCCCGAGGAGAAGCCGGCATCTCTGCGCCGTTCAACCTCGGCATTGACGCCGAGTGGGGCCCACTTCGCCGTTGCCGCACCCGAGGACCAGCCACGCGTCGCTGTTGTTCCTCCCGTTCTGCT
The DNA here is from genome assembly GCA_019208055.1 of Stipa capillata. NCBI lineage: Eukaryota > Viridiplantae > Streptophyta > Magnoliopsida > Poales > Poaceae > Stipa > Stipa capillata. Next base: position 54,603 of record JAGXJF010004722.1, read on the forward strand.
TCTTCTCTGCTGCCGCTCGCGCCACCTCGCCGCTGCATGAGCTCTCGCCCGCCTCCGCTTGCCACGCCGCCCTCGCCGTTGCCACGTTGCAGCTCGCCTCGAGCTCCGCCCCCCGAGCAGTGCCTCACCGTCCGGCTATAAAAGCCGACATCGCCGGCCTCGCCCCCTTTCCTCCCTCGTTCTCCGCTAGCATCCCCGAGCCCCCAAGTCCCCATCTCTTCTCCTCCGAGCACCGCAGCTTCCCCAGAGCAGCCCTCTGCCTCCCCCTCGCCATTCCCGAGCTCAAGCACCGCAGCCGTCGTCGCCTTCTCCATCTCCGGCGAGGTAAAGCCGAGAACCCCCCCGCCGATCTTTCCCCTCCTCCCCTTCCATTTCTCTAGCTCCCGAGCAGCCACGAAGCTCCTCCGCCTTTCCCTCTCCACCCCGAGCTAATCCCCTTCTCTCTCGAGCCCGACAGCCCCGCCATTTTCCTCCCCGCTGCCCATCTCCGGCGAGCTCAAACCCGAGCCGCCTCCTTCCCCGCGGCAACCCTCCCCTTTTTCCTCGAAAATGGAATCCCGACCACCTCCAGTTGCTCCCCGGCCAACCAATTTTATCCGGCGAGCTTCCCCGGCGAGCAATTGCTCCCCCACAGCCGCCGGCCACCCCCGCCGTTTCCCTCCCCTGTTTCCCGTTGCCTCTGCCCCGATCCCCCTTCCCCTCTAACAGGCCACCGGCCTTCTCCCCTAACAAGCTAGCCCACTCAGCCTCTTTTCTTTTTTTCTAATTTCTTTATTTCCTCCGCAGGTCGAGCCCAGTAAGCAACCCAATAGCAGCCCATTAGGTTTTGTTTTTTCTTTTTCTTTATTTCTGTTAGGGCCCTAAACCCAAACCCAAGCCCAAGCCCTAACCAGAGTCCAACCCAATCCATCTTCAGCTCATTTCTAGGCCCAACCCGAAAGCCCTAGTGGGCCCAATAGCCTTGCGGGCCCGGGCCCAACTCGTCGGGCCCGAAACCCTAAAAACCTAATAATATACCGTTTTGATCGTTTCGACGACACGGTTCCATTTCTTATATCTGTTAGTCCAAATTTCCACCTCTTAATACCCAAAACCCACAAAAACTTCTACAACTCATATTCCGAGTTCCATCCAAAAACCCTAACTCCAACCCCTACTTTTCCTTCAACTTCTCGGCGTCCCGGTTCCTAACCCGCACACCCACACACCTTATTTTCAGTATTATTTTCAATTAATATGTATTTTGCTTCTAGCTTGCATTCGTCAAGCTCGGACTTATGTGTGTATATGTTTGCTTGGATTTTCTTGCAACTAGGGAACGTTAGTGGCGAACCGACGCTCGAGCAGGAACCCGACGGTAAAGACCTTCGTGAGGACAACGACCCGAACGACTACAGTGCAGTAGGCAAGTCACATTTCTTTATCCATGTTGATCCCAATTGCCTGCTATTTATTGTATTATTAGCTTAGTTAATTATTTTCTGTATGATTAATTTAGTACCGTGGTATTTTCGAATGACATGATGCGTAGTTAATACCTGCCACCCCCACAGCCCAGTCAATTTTTGTAGGCCATATTCACCTCGAAAACCCTAGGTTGAAAATAAATACTACCAGTATCCTTCACCAGTGTTAGAACTCAGGCTAGATAAAGTTTAGGAATAATTACTAACCCTAGCTAAAACTCGGAGAATGTGGTTTCTTGAAAGGAAATTGCCGACGATAGGGGATAGAGAAGATGGGGCCTTTCACGAGTTGATCGTGCCGCCATGCCCCTAGTCGTGGAGTAAGGGAAATCGGGAGGATTTCCTTACTCAGGGCAGATAAGGACACAACCCTTGTGCGTAGTGAAAAATATAAGAATCGCTCAACCACATGTTCGACTCGTCGAACCTGGCCTAGTAAGTCTGCTCTACCCGCTGAACTTCTACAGAACTGGCTTGTCGTCCCTCTTCTCTAGGAGGCCCGCAGAAGCAAATATGGTGATAGGCTACTCGGTAGGAAATCACAACTAGAACTCACTCGACTCCCGAACCGCGTAGTCGACATTGGCCCGTCGGCTCTCGGGAGGGCGAGTAGTGAAAAGTTCCTGGGTAGAAACTTTAAAAGATAGAGCAGATAAAAAAAAGCCTTGTTAGCCTGCCTCTATCGACACACCGAAGGGCGTGTGTATGGCTGCAGTGATGCTAAGAGGCACGGCGATCATGTGGGTAAAGCTGAGCAACTCTGCAGAGTCATATCAAATGGTATCCGAATACGCCGTGTTCCCGGTCAATGGAACAGTGTTTAAAGGTGATTCTCGCCACGAACCACAAGTAGAATTTTTGAAATGGTTGCTTAAACTTGTCGTTAACCCAGCAGGGTTAATTAAACTCAACACTTTGTTTTAAAGCTGTTTTAACGGAGAAGCTTCGAACTACTAAGGCGAAGTTAGGACTATGCATCCACCAGATGATATAACCCTATACCCTTCCTTTGAAATCCCATGCATGTAGTTATGTAGATTAACTTCCCAATGTGGCTTGCTGAGTACGTTGCGTACTCACTACTGCACAATTCACATCAGATACGCAGGATTATGAAGAGGGCCCTTACGAAGAGGAGTGTTTCGATGCAGACGACTACGAATTCTAGGTCTTATCCGCGCTCAAAGGCGCCTGTGGTAGAAGTTCCTTTTGTAATGTAAGTTTTGGGCTCAGATGCCCCAGTCAAGTGTAAGAACTATGCCGCTACCAAACTTATTTTGTTGTAATGTAATATAATCTGAATGTTTGAACGTTGTGCTGATGTTGTATCTGTACCACCCCCGCAACTGAGCAACATCCTAGGTAGTTGCGGGCAACACGTCGCGGCTCCAGAAAACGGGGACGTGACACAGTACATTTCATGGATACTATGATAATTGATAAATGGTTTTAATGTTTGTCTTTTAAGTAACGTGGAGGTTTTAAGGGCAAGCAATCGTGGATTTCCTAACGAACAGATTATATTGCAGAAATAAAAGAGCTCAATGACTCGCCGTGGATGCTCTAAAGGAATATTGTAACATAACACTCAGCTTGTTGTGCTGAATGAGCAACAGTTAAAAAGAGGGAAACTGAGAATTTCCCACTCCCTTCGTCACCATTTGCCATTTTTATCCTCGGTTTCGAGGGTTCGCAACCATATTACTGGAAATTGTCGGGTACTGCTGGTTTCATTAATGGAAATCGGGTAGCCAATCCCTACACACAATTTTTTTTTACACAGCCTATCAAAACAGAAAGACATGCAAATACACAGATTAAACACGGCATTAATTCTAGAGGTTAAACCAGCGTGAGTGGAAACGAGTGCTCCTACCACCACGCTACGCGACAGGCCATCCGTAAGAAAATGTGAAATATTTCCTTCTAGCGGCAAATTGCCCAGTACGGCAATTCCTCAAATTTTCAACTTTTTTTCCGGAATTTGGACAGTACAACCCAGTTCTAAACCCAGCTTTTCGTTCGGGCCAATCTAGAACAGAACCTATTTGGTTAGACTATGCTGTTGATAAAATTATTGTTAGCTGACTGTTTAGAAAAATTACTATGGTTGTAGAAAAATAAATATATGACTTTATATTGATCTAAATCATTTATACTATTTTAAAAAATAAGACTCGAAATTTCAGCATATTGTAAAAAACTAAGAGAAAACAATTTTTCCAAACAAGTGAATGTGCACTATAAAATTAACAGGCACTATTAATAAAAACTATTTTAAAATTAAATATTTAATTAAACTATAGCTTTTTCAGTAAAAAACTACCAAAAATCCAAGCAAACAACAATTAATTACTTCTCACTAAGCCTGTCTCACGGTTCCTACGGGTCCACCCCACCGTCTCCTCTCGTACTTTTCCCTCTTGCTCCACCTCCACCCAGCTCTACCCCGTCGGTTTCCTCGGCCCCAGATCCAGCCATCACCATGGCGTCCTCCCCCCACCTCCTCCTCCTCATCCTCCTCGCCGCTGCCGCCGCCTCCGCCAGCGCCAACGATCTGGTCGGCGAGCTCCAGTCCCTCCGCGCCCGCTCCCCCTTCGGCGTGATCCACCTTACCGACACCTCTGTCACCCGCTTCCTCTCCTCGCCGGCCCCGCGCCCCTACTCCATCCTCGTCTTCTTCGACGCCACCTCGCTCCATTCCAAGTCCGACCTCCACCTCCCCCAGCTCCGCCGCGAGTTCGCGCTCCTCTCCGCCTCCTTCCTCGCCAACAACCTCGCCTCCGCCTCCGACCTCTTCTTCGCCGACATCGAGTTCTCCGAGTCGCAGCACTCCTTCTCCCAGTTCGGCGTCAACTCCCTCCCCCATGTCCGCCTAATCCGCCCCGAGCACTCCCGCCTCGCCGACTCCGAGCAGATGGACCAGTCCCACTTCTCCCGCCTCGCCGACTCCATGGCCGAGTTCGTGGAGGCCCGCACCGGCCTGGAGGTCGGCCCCATCGTCCGCCCGCCCCTCGTCTCCCGGAACCAGATCATCCTACTCGTCATCCTCTTCTTGATCTCCATACCGTTTGGGATCAAGAGGATCATGGAAGGGGAAACCCTGCTCCATGACCGCCGGCTTTGGATGGCCGGGGCGCTGTTCGTTTACTTCTTCAGCGTGTCCGGGGGGATGTACGGGATCATCAGGCATACGCCCATGTTCCTCACAGACCGGGCGGATCCGAACAAGCTCGTCTTCTTCTACCAGGGTTCAGGGATGCAGCTCGGCGTGGAGGGGTTTGCGGTCGGATTCTTGTACACCCTCGTGGGGCTGATGATAGCTGTGGTCACACACTTGCTGGTGAAGGTGGAGAGCCTGCAGACGCAGCGATTTGTGATGCTGGCAGTCATGGTGATCGGGTGGTGGGCAGTCAGGAAGGTGATTTACTTGGATAACTGGAAGACTGGGTATAGCATTCATACCTTCTGGCCAAGTAGGTGGATGTAAAATGCTGGTTCAACCAGCGATTGATGCTTCTTTCCTTTGGTTTCAGAGGTATGTAATAGTATCTCTCCTTTTTCCCTTCTTTTCCTGGCATTTTGGTTGCAATCACTGGAATTTGAATATTGGACACGATTAGCAACTTTTTAGCAATTCATGCAGGTGTGGATATTAATCTTGTTAGATGAGGCACATAATTTAGCAGTTCAGAAATGGTTGTTCAACCAAAAACAAATGTGCACCGACTCATAGTGACATATGTGATTCTTGATGAAACTCCAATACTTAAAATGAAGAACATCAAATATGTTAAGCAAAACCTGCTGGTTTTGTCTCAGAATTAATTTGGGATGCATCCTTCAAGTTCATCCAATGATTCGAAGGACTAAGTATGGGATATCGGTATATATTTGGTCTTCTTTCTGCAGATCGTTATCTGAAAGACTAGGGTGCAGAAAGCAATAACAACCCAATGATTTTGTAGCGGAGTTTTCTCCTATGATTCACAGAGCTACGAAGCCCAAACTAGGCAGATAGCTGGTGTTAAGACTTCTTTTCTCTTCTTTCTACTTTCCTTTGCAAATATATTTTCTTTCTTCCTCTTCTTACCTCTTTGTACATATTATCTTTCAAAATATTACTTTTCAATAATTGGCATGTTCTGGAACTATTATTAACGTTACATCATGAACAAATTATTGCTTGCTACAAGTTGCTGTTGTGCCTTGCTCCTGATCTCTGATGCTTTGCTCTTAAAATCGTTGGTCAGCTTGTACGGTTGCCTGTAGTAGCATCATTATGTTGGTAGTTGGTTCTTTGTGGAACGCTGGAAGCTATAAATTTTCTCTGCACTTCGGATGATGTCATTTGCTATTGGTTTCCTTAGTGGAATCAGAGGCCATGCCCTTTCTAAAAGAACATTATGATTTAGACACTTTGATGACATCTAATTCACATTTTATATGTACGGAATGTAGTCATTATCTGAGCTTATTTTAGCATAAACTAGACCATAAAGTGAGGCAACAGGCTTGGATAATATCTGTTAAACGGTTTAATTGTGTTAGTCCAGCATTAGTATATTACCTTTGGCTAGATTCAGAATTGGTCCTTTGGCCTGCAATATGAATATAGCAGGTGTCTTACTCCATTTGTTAAAAAGATTTAATAGCCTCTTTGATTCAAGGGAATTTTTCCTGTTTTGTGTGGGAATTGAACTGTTTCCTGTGAAACTTTGCAAAATTCTTGTGAAATTCCTGCGTATCAAAGAGGCCCAAGTCTTATCTAAATGCCTTATAAGAGTAAGAATTTGTTAATTACAAGTTCTCAAAGGATTTGGGGTTGATGAAGTTCTTTTAACAATGATATAGATGACATGAAAATGACATAGTAGAGCGATCTTGAAAAATATGTTGAAAACACTGTAATTTATTAGGTTTTACAAATAAACTGCAACATAAATTTAGGTCATGCATTTAGACAGTGCAAAAGACCAAACAACATTATGTTCTTGTGATTGGATGCAGTATTTCTATGCGTACGGTGCTGAGAAACCATTGAGTAGTGTGCACTGTAAGGCCCACTTGGCAACCTGTAGATATATCCGCTTGTAAACAAATTACCCTTGTATTTTAGTGTGTACCACTAAAACCAGTGAAATTAAACTCCCTTTGTTCAATCTGTTTGGGAAAACAAAATAACCAACAACCACTGTAACTTAGCAACCTCTTGGTGCACCTCCCACTTAGCCGCCATTGAGGCAGCGCTTAAGTCAGGAGCCGACATAGGTCACCAGCAACAAAATGATGTCGCTCACTGGAGGAGCACCCATGGATCCGACGGCGGCCGCCACTTGGCTGAGGCTGTCGTCTAGTGCCTCCTCTTCCTCCTCGTCGTGGGCATGCTTGTCGCCCTCCACTTCCTCCGCTGCCGCGCCATACTCCGCCTACGCTGCGGCGGCTCCTCCGCCATGCAATCGCACATGGCACCCTGCTTCTTGCTTGCGCGAGCCTTCGCACCCAAGCTCATGGGCCCGCTCTCTAGCATGACCGTCGCCGAGGCCGACTGCGCCATGACCCTTGACCCCCGTGAGGCTGCTCCGCTCATCCTTAATGCCTTACGTCCTCAAACTCTAGGGCCGCCACCTCTCGGTGCTGTGCACCCTCAACAATCGACACTGCCCTCGAGCCGCCACTCGCGCTCTCCCTCGAGCTGCAAGAGTGTGGGGACACGCTCGCCAAGCGCGCTGAGATCGTGCTCGCGCTCAACTGCCTCCACTAGGCCGCCGTGGATCTGGACAACGGTCAACCTTAGCCTCAAGAACCCCCACGTTGCCGGGGTCACGCAGAGGATGGAGTTGGCGTCACGATTGCCTCTTCTCGCAGTCGTACAGAGCCTCTTTATATTTGTTGGAAAATAAGTCAAGGCGATGGAGTAGTGTTTTATTTTCCATTGGAATTGGCAAAACCGACGGAAAAATTTTTGGGCTGAAAACTGGGCATCCAAGCGCACTTTCACAGGCGGGGCTCAATTATTTTACAGGCTTGTGAATTACATGGGTTTTGAGCCTAGTACCAGGCTTCCAAGCAGTGCAACCATTTTATCTTTGTAATGTTGTTTAACATATTATTGCACATTGCGACTTGGAAGAATAACTATTTGAGACTTGGTGCTGTCATTTTATTTGCTGTCATTTTATTGGATATATGTAGGCATAAAAATGGTCTTAACACATTTTCAAATACCCAATACATGATTGCTGCATATGATCCCATGTGTTCTCTACGAGTTATTTTGGGAAGTCCCAACAGAGTGTCTGCTATTCTCTCAAGATGGAATCAGATCCAGGCAAGTATGTCCATTGAAAGGAAAGAGTCCCTAAACAGACAGGTTTTCAGCAAATAAGACGGGTCCTGGTCTTCGGCAACAAAAGAAGCCGAAGCGAAAGCTCGATCAAAGAACCTTTATAGATCCTCATCATCTTCAGATTCTGGATACACAGCAAGAAGGGAATCTTCCTGTTCGAATGGAAGATTCTCGAAAGAGAGGGGAGAAATCAATCACATACATGAGCGGATCGAGCTATTATATAATAAGCAACAGCTGAAAAAGCCATGTATTAGATGGTATACAACCACTCAACCCATTTTATAGCATTATAGTGTACAGCAATAACTACACTGGTGATTTCCTCAGCTTGACTTACATGTCTTCCAAAACAAAATGGATGGGCACATATAGTGATGTGAATTGAAGGGAGTAATCTTTCTGGTGGAAACTCTGGGATTCACTTGTCAATTTTTAATCTATACTGCCTCTGTTTACATATATACGCCCTTATGGTTGTTTGCAATCTGAGCGGTAATTTTATCGGTCTTTTGGTAAAAGGTACTAATAATTAGTAGTATGAATGTATTTTAACGATAAATCTACTAATATTAACTTCATTTGTGTAATCTAGATGTTTTCCCTATATTTGTAGTGAGCATTTTACAAACAACATACCTATATTTGTAATGAGCATTTCACAAAACGACATACCTATATTTGTAGTGAGCATTTCACAAAATGACATATTTTTAAATGGAATAAATATAAGATTAAATTCCATGGTGGATCATGGATTTGTTGCAAATGACATGTTGACCTTAGAAAAATTCAACGCATCACACCAGGTTTTACAGCGGGAGTCCTCATTTGAATCTGGTTTAACTCGTCAGTTTGTTGGATTTTCTGTTGCTAAATGTAGTGCAATGTGGTAATACTTTTAAATCTGGTTTAACTCATCAGTTTTTTGGATTTTTTGTTGCTAAATGTAGTGCAATGTGGTAATACTTTTAAATGTGGTTTAACATGTCATTTTTTTACGAATATATGATCCATAGTGGACTTTACTCTAAAAATATATAATCAACATGAAATTATTTGGCATTCCTCAGCCACGGACAAACTTTGCAGTTTTGCCTTAGCCAATACATATAGTATGTAATGCCACCCCTATCGGTGTTTCATTTATTTCACATCATCTAGTCTATTGACAACCAATGAAGAAAAAAAAATCTTAACTGATATGACTCTCAAGTTCGTTCCTCACTGGTTAGTGCTTACGTTGGGGAGTTAGATGATTTGTTAATTTAGTGCCTTGGTATGGATCTTCAAAAGGTATATCCTGCAGCATTCATTCATTATGATCACACAGTGATGTTGTGGCTTACCTTGTGAAGGCTCAAACCAAAAAGAGCAGTTAAATGTCCTGGTGGTGTACTAGTGGGGAGCATGAAGCGCATTAGACTTTTTTTAAAGCTGGTGTTTAGGCCAATTTTCAGTATTGATTCAAAGCTAGCAATAGTATGTCTTAAAGGTGCCTCTTTCCCAGTGATTTGTGCTCTGTGTATCACCTTTTATGTTACTTGAGTTCATTTATATGAATATACTAGATAGCTAACACTGTCTGTTGAGAACTCGAGTTCTAGACTGCGGCCAATACTACAGATGTAATGTATGTTCTCCAGAAAGTTAGCTAGAATTACAATTTTATTAAAAGAACACATTTTTCTCAACTTATTAAAAGAATGTATAGTTATGCTATTGGTTCTCTTGCAGTTCCTTTTTAAAAATAGGAAAAAGTCCACTTTTCTCCCCTAAACTATTGACTTGGCTCACTTTCTTGCCAAACTGTTTTTGGGCTCACTTAACCCCCAAAATTATTTGAATTGAGAGCAATGTATCTCCTAACTGGTTTCAGTAAGGACAAAATCGCACCTAGAAGTTAAAAAAAAATTCTGAAAAGGGTTGTGAGGTGAAGTATATACATTTAAAAATTTTGTTAAAAATATGATAATTTGTGACTTGCAAAAAAAAATTATACAGTAACAAATTTTTATAGGTTGCAAATGGTCATATTTTTATTTATCAAAATTTACATATATATATTTCACCCTATCGTCTTTATGTATAAACTTTTTTTTGATTTTTTCAAAAACGTAGACACAATTTTGTCTTTCCAGAAATCTGTCAGGGGTAAAGTGCTTCAAATTCAAATAGTTTAGGGGGTTAAGTGAACTTAAAAATATGTTGGGGGGGGGAGTGAACCAAGTCTATAATTTAAAGGAGGTACGTGGACTTTTTCCAGAAAAATAAAATGAAATCTTATGCAGATATAGACAAATCATTTCTGCTTGTTCTATTTCAGGATGTTGAGTCCAAATCAACCATGCTGAGATACAACATCATTTTGATTGTGACAGCGTACCAAGTTTAAGATATCAATTCTCTGATGCTGTATTCTGGAACCAAGTCATTTTTGTTACGCGGAGGACTTTATCTTGCACTCTTACTTTAACTTGCACTTTCAAGATATCTTTTGTGTCATTCCGCGCGCGACAATGGTAAATCGTAGTTGATATCTCTTCTCAGGTACAACCTTTTATATGCTTCCTTAATGGAATTCTCAGCGTTTGAGGGATTTACTTTTAATTTCTGTACATGATGGGTGCGCTATTGTAACTATCTAGCACATTAACATCTACTTTGCATATGAAAAGATGGTAACACAGATTGAATAATACCACCGAAAATATTAATTATGTGCTTGTCTAGATAATCTTATAGTAATGTTTATGATATGCTATAGAGCTTCTAGTACGTGAGACAAGTCTCGGTGACCTCGGTAAAGCGGCAGTCAAGTGTTTGCATATTTAGGTGAAAATGTCGAGCGCGGTGAAGGTAACATAACAAATCGATGACTCATACCTGAGGGATGTCGTCTCCGTTAATAATCCGTCAGTGCTTTTTCGACGGCTTGCTTTAGCAATGGATGCCCGCTACGGACAGCGCGTTAGAAGGTCTCTGTAATTAAAGTTCCTCTTTGTTAATGATGGCAGCTTGGCCGGTTGCCTCTCAGACAATCGATGATGCAACTCTGTGACGCCACCCACCGTACAAAAAAGGAAGAATAGAAATCTCCCAAAATTACTATTACCGTACAAAAAAGGAAGAATAGAGATCTTCCAAAATTAGTGTACGTAGTTTAATATCTCGGTTTTGAGGATCGTCCAATCATATTTATAAACTTCATAATACACTATATGAGCTCAAATAAGACACGTTTTAGAGATTTTCTAATCAAGAAATGGTTTAAAGTTGGGAAAGTCGATACTATTCTTTTCATTAAAAAGATTGATAATGATTTGTTTGTGTGTCAAATATATATTGATGATATTATCTTTGAGTTCACTAACAAGTCATTTAGTGAATAATTTGGAAAGGTGATAACCAAGAATTTCGAGATGTCTACATGTGGGAGTTGTAATATTTTCTCACACTTCAAATCAAGCAACTTAAGAAGAAGACGTTCATATGTCAAACTAAGTACATGAAGAACATGCTCAAAAAGTTTAACATGGTGAACACCAAACTCATCCAGACCCGATGCAAACAAATGTCCACCTCGACTTCAACGATGATGGTAGAACCGTTGATCAAAAGATATACCGTTCAATGATTGGCCTTTTACTTTATCTTTGTGCATCTAGGGCGATATCATGCTTGATATGTGCATGTGTGCAAGATTTCAAACCGCTCCGAACAAGTGTCATTTAGTGGCTGTCAAGAGAATCCTTACGTATCTTCTTCATACCTCAAACTTAGGGTTTTGGTATCTCAAGAGTTCCAACTTTGATCTTGTTGGATATTCAGATTTGGATTATGTGGGTTGCAAGGTTAATAGGAAGAGCACCTCTGGCACATACCAATTCCTTGATAGATCTTTAGTGTCGTGGTCCTCCAAGAAATAAAATTTGTGACCCTATTCACTGCCGAAGCGGAGTACAACTCTATGAGTAGTTGTTGCGCTCAATTATTGTGGATGTGACAAACTTTGGGATATTATGAAATTGATATGAAAAATATGCTTCTATTATGTGATAATGAAAGCGCAATCAAAAGCCAACAACCCCGTCCGACACTCCAGTATCAAGCATAGACATCCGACACCACTTCCTTAGGAATCATGTTGCTAAAAGAGATATAGATTTGAGCTATGTAAGGACCGAAAAATAATTAATCGATCTCTTCGCTAAGCCACTTGACGAGCATAGGTTTTGCAAGATAAAAAATGAGCTAACATCTTAGATTCTCGAAACGTGGCTTGATCTCTTGCGTACTTGTTTGCCTTGCTTGTGTTTTTTTTTGGAGTTTAAGATGTGAGAACATATTAAGGGAGAGCATTACTTACACATCCCTATATGTAAACAAATCAAAAAAATTGTAAAGTAATTACTACTACAGTGATAAATTTACAAAAGTGCGATAACCCTAGTTTTAGGGTTAATCGTAAGAGGCGTGAGGTGAAAGTCAGATCAACTCGCGTTGCTGAGTTGACCTAATTCTACCGAGGAGCGTCGAAAACTAAGTAGAGAGAGATGGGAAGTTGTTGTGCAATTGCATTATTCATGGCTCATGCACATGTTCATATAATTGAAATTAAAACTTTATTAATTAAAGACTACGATACAAAAGTGTTAATACAACAATTGTGGAGTACAAAGTAAATAAAGAAAAAAAGGAAAGTACATGATCAAAATGTCTACCTATACATCAACACTAGACCTAATCTTCGACGTCTTGAGCCGTAGAAGAGCACCGCGAATCGGAAGGAGAAATCTTCGGAAATGTTGGCGACATCCGGGGTAGTCGAGTAGTGGGCACTCGAGACCGCTGGAATCACGCTGCTACTGTAGGAGGCAAAGGTTTTCGAAAACAGTATTTTGAAACATATGTGGTCCCACCGGCATAGTTCCGCCGACATCTGCAGGGTTAGTTGCGGGGGCAAAATAGTGCCGAAGATCTAAATAATTTTAGTTTCAAAAATAATTTTGGAAAACATCTTTTGATTTCAAAAATGTCCAAGGGCCACTTTGACTAAGACCCTTATCAGACTAATCTATTATATTGTATTAGGGATAAAAGAGATGAGAGGTAATAAAAATAGTTTTATTTTTCCTATATAAATTGCCTCCATGATTTTGTTTTGGAAAAGAAAGTATTTTATTAAACAAAAGTTTGAGATAAGGCAAGCATCCATCAAATACTTATCCAACCATTTTATTCCAAAAATGGATCAAAGCCACATTTCTTAAACCTTAAGGCAACAAATCCATCAAGGCACATATCCAACAGCCACGTAGCAGCAAGGAAAGCATAAGGTGGCCAAGGATATTCACCAGAGGAACTCAGAAAGGTTCGGTATAAGCAGTACCAGGGCAACCGAGCAGAACCAATATTCCAATAGTAATAGAATAGTGGCATCCAGCACCACGGCATCACTAGAGCCAGCCCAGGAAGCTATAGATTAGTAGCATTCCTCTAAATAATAAGCTCAAGGAGGCCAAAGCACATTAAGAACAACAAGGTGCGCTCAAGAGGAGGAGGCCACCAAGAACTAGAGAAGAGGAAGGGAAGGCCACCAGAGCATAGGAGGGAAGAAGGAAGCCAGCTTACCTTTATCCATACCAAAACAAGGTAGGAAATCTCTGAAAGTACATATAAAAACTCACATATGCATACCTAATAGGTTAGCATAATAGTAAGGACCCTCAGATTGTAAATTCGTCATTAGGTTTTCTTAAGGCAACATGTAGAGTAATCTGTTCTTATCAGATTCTCTCAATACCTTTTCCAAATTCTTTTCCAGTTTTAATCATCACAAAAGTAGGCAACCGAATAGGCAACACGATAGGGTTTTTGTTCTTATCAGTTTTGGGCATCACCAAGACACACAACTATGGCAGGCAATCAGTGTAGAATGTATTCCTTTCCAGTTAATAAACTGGTAACACTACTACAGAACAGACCTTCTGAGACGGGCTGAAACAACCATCCCAGACGGTTGGCCGGTCCGTCCGAAATTGGTGGTCAGTGATGACACAGGTCATCGCAGACGGGTGGGCCGACCGTCTGCGATAATCATTCATCCCAGACGGGCCGACCAACGAGTCGTCTGCGATAACAAATCATCCCAGACGGGTGTAAGTTAATCACCCGTCTGCGATGACTGATATCACGGACGGGTTTAAGTGTTGACCCGTCTGGGATGTGTGTGAACAGAGGGCATAACACTGCCTGTTTTGTGGCTAGCCTCAGGAATTGCTAGCCATGCCCTCTGAAACAGCACATATATATTTGACAGAATATTCACATGTTTATACATTCACAGACAGTGATACACTGAAACAATCATATATTTATACATTCACAATTGCTAGCTACATATATTCACAATTGCTAGCTAGAAATGAGTCACACTGTTCAGAAATTAGAGCTCGCAATCGCATACTTCAGTGTTTGAAAGAAAAGTTGCAATAGAGTGCTTAGAACAAAGATGAAAGACAATGCTAGTCTGCTAAGCCGCCACCATAGAACTCACCATCGGGATTGATGATTTGTGTATTGATGAAGAAGGCAAAAATCCCTCGAATGCGCTTGAGTTCAGCTTCATCAAGTGTGGCATCTTCAACCTTCCATGCCTGTTGCTGTCATAAACTCAATAAGGACTAGAAAATTACAAAATATAAACAAACTCAAAAAATACTTGCATTTGGGTATACCTCCTCAGCTAGTCTTCGCCTAACGAAACCCGCGACAACCTCCATGTGGTAGCAAACGTAGAATCCACATAGGTTTGTCCCCTTGGGTTGTTGTTTGCACTAAAACAACAAACAAATATACGTTAGCTAAGAAGAATCTATTATGAAGCATGTCAATATGCTATATTAACATAGTAATGGATATATATGTACCGGAAAGTCAAGTTTATGTCGCAGCTTGGGCCCTTTGCCACTTATCCCTCCACGAGCTTTGTAATCGATGAACGCTTTGTCAAGTATGTCGCGAATCGGCCCAAAGTCGCGTGAAGGATTTTGCGAGGAATCAAGGTATACAACCCTGTTCCATTTTGGTATAAGTACGACCAAAACCCAATGGAAGCTGCATATATATAGACGTACTACCAAATCAGCTTTGTGATATATGTGTAATGGTGAAATTATAAGTATTGGATGCGATGCAACACTTACTCAGGATTGAAGGGAAATACGATGTACTCTTTATCCTTTTGGGACAACAGTGCATGCTTAACATACTCCAGAACTGCATCTTTGTTGTCTGTAATGTTTGCCCAAGTCACCCTTGCCGGGTCAATGAACCCGATAGGTTCGTTGGTAAGTCTGGCTTCGGTGTGCATGTATCTATGCAAAATGGGAAATCATGTCACGGCTTAATTAAGTTGCATAGGTATGGAGAAAACTGATTGACTGAGAAGTTGTAGACTTACAATGTCCAGCATCTCAACAGGGTCTGCTCCAGGGCGTCGAGGTTGAAGAGTTCGAACAGGTCTTGAAAGTACAGGTAGAACAACCCGCCCATGTCCTGGTGGAAAATGTGTTCCTCCTTGAAAGCGACCTTGACGCCTCGTGGCATGGTTTGGTCAGGCTCTAGGTTGTTCGTCGCCTTCATATACCAATCATGCAACCTCTGGCATGCCAGTGAGCTCGATATGTCCTCCGGCGTGACCAAGACTTGTCCATTCACAAATCGACGAGCCAGAGGCGCGAAAGGGAGATCATCCACTCTGTCCGGATCAAACCCAAGTTTCTGCCACTAGAGCTGCCTTCGATTTTTTGCTGCCCTTGGAAGTCTTGGGGCCACTACTGCAACTCCTGCCCTTGCCGGTTCTGCTAGTCCCCTTAGAATAGGTGCGCTTCACCGGTGAAGGAACTGCTCTCATCTGTAGCACCGCCCCCATGGAGGTAGCGGCTGCTGGCTCTGCCGGCTTGACCGGAGATGAAGCTGGCTCATCAGCCCGTTGCGCTGCCGCTACCAGCTCCATGGGGGTAGGGTTAACCTCGGGTATCCTAGCTGGCTCAGTGCGTGATGCGCTCTGAGAGGCAGGCCGCACTTGTATTCTGATGTCCCTCTTCGGCCACTGGATAAAGGTGCCAACCGTCTGACGCAGCACCGTGATCTCGTCGTTTGGTGGCATGGGAAGCGGAGCTCCTTGAAACCTTCAACCACGTCGTCCACATGCACCTTCTGAAAGTTCGGTGCTATGGGGCGACCATGCAGTAGAGTCCCCGCCTCCTTGGGATATGCCATCCCAAATGCAGCATCGAGGGCGACATCTCCGGCTACCCTTGCCAACAACGTGCAAGGAGTCGTCTCCTACAAAATTATTGAGTACCTTGTTGATTAAGTCCAAAGTTATGTACTTGCTATTATAAAAACCCTATAAATGGCCCTTACCGAGATGGTGTCGCAGGGATATGTTTCACCCTGTTCTTCGGCGGATGCGCAGCTACTCCGAATATTTCCGGGGCTCGCCATAGCTACGTTAGAGAGTGCAAGTTGAGCTCTGAACTCCTCCTTAAATGCCTCAACCTGCCTCCTGACTTCCTCCTGAATACGCCTCTCCAAATCTTCGGAGTCTCTCGTAGTCGTTGTTGACTGAGTTCGACTCCTCTTAGCGGCCTTCCTCCTCTCGTACTGCTCCTCCGTCTCAGGGAATCCCTCTCTCCAGGGAACTGCAACCCCAACACCTCTTGTGCGACCTGGGTGCTCCGGGTTTCCCAACGCTACGGTCAGGAGGTCTTTGGTCCTAGATGATTGTGCTTCTTCATCATCATCTAGTGACCCTTGCGAAGCTATCTGCACCTGCAACGACCACGCGCGAGAGTTACATTACAAATGATACTCGTATGGTTCCGAAGAATTGTGTGTACACAGTCAGGTATATTACCATGCGATCGACCACTTCCTGGTCAGCGGGGTTTGGAAATGTAGCCGAACCACTCTGCGGATCTGGCTTGGCACGTGCTCTGCACCAGGAGGCGGCACGGCCAGAAACCACGCTGGGAAATGGAGGGGGTAGATTCTTCTCCATTGCCAGCCGATCCTGCATCTCCCATCTCGTCGATGCACCTTCATATCCTGTGCTTCCAAGCCTATGCGGGTGCTTGTTTCTTGCTTGAAGGGCCTTCTGCCGTTCACTCTTCGCCACTTCTTCTGGCGTGGTCTTCATCTCCACAAATCTGTTGTACACTTGCTCGTCCAAGAAGCCGTACTTCTGAAACGGGCTCTCACCCGTCCGTACGAACTTTGTTGTCAAGATGCTCTTGAACGACCTCCACGCCTTGCCCATGGTCTTCATTGCAGCCGCTCTGACCACGTTCTTCGTGTTCTGCCGGGATCTCGAACCACCTTTTTACTTCAGCCATTAACTCCTCCTCCTTCACGGTGGTAATATCCTTCCAGTTCGCAATGGTTATGTTCACCCTCTCCCGCCCAAGTATCCCGCAGAATGTGCGGAATTTGTTCGCTACGTCATCGGGTTTCGTCGGCACACCAGACTTTCGTAGACACTTGCGTGATGACCATACGTCTACTACGGGGCTTTGACATTGTTCGGGGCTTCTGACTGCCTTTTTGCCTACTTCCTTCATCGTTGCCCGAAGTAGGGTTCGACAACGATCAGTGCTCGACGAGGAATTCGAAGAGGAATGGGCGTCCGACATATCTGTTAGTTCTACCAAAGCAATTTCAAGAAAGCAAAGCTAAAGGTTAAGGCTGCATAAACATATCTTATAAGTACTATCGCAGATCCAGTTTATTTCAATAGTAAGCATATCATGGCATAGAAAACAGGAAAATAGACAACAAAGCTCAATATCAAAACAACCAAAAGGCATAAGAAGGTAGAGATGAGAGGTAAGCTCTATTGTGCCAACTAAATTGTTTGAATAAAGTAAGGCTATTTGCAGTTGTGTAAAGTTTTGAGACATGTGAAGGTATTTGTCCTGAAAAGCTGCAGTTACACAACACTAATTTTCTCAATTTCTTTAGACAAAGGAAGTTTTTATTATATTACAGTAGCAGATGTAGATAAATATAAAGAGTATTTTCTGGTCTCTATACAAAAGTGCGTATAGCCACACATAAAATATGAAGAGTATAAAATTTTAATCTACCCCAACTAAACACCAAGAATAAAAAAACTGTGAATCCTTGGAGCGTGCAAAGCCCATGACTGGAGCCTGGCCCCAAGTTGACGGCTACAAGTTGACGGCTACAAGGATCTATGCTAAGTTAATTAAGTACCACCGGCGGCGGGGCAGTTGAGACGACGGCGGTGAGCTAGAGACGAAGGCGGCGCGGTGGAGACGACGGCCGCGCGATGGAGACGACGGCGGCGCGGTGGAGACGACGTCGGGGAGGTGGAGATGATGGCAGCACGGTGGAGACGATGGCGGCGCGGTGGAGATGACGGCGGTGCGCTGGAGACGACGGCGACACGGGAGGGGAATTAGGGATTTGGAATGTGAATTGGCGCGGGGTTCCAAAATTTTTCTAAGTCCTCGTACATGTACTAGGGTCATCCCAGACGGGTTAAGTGAGCTTACTGTCTTGGATGACTATCATCCCAGACGGGTTAGGCCACTCACCGTCTGCGATAACAGAATCATTCCAGACGCGTTAAGTGACATACCTTCTGCGATAACAGACTCATTACAGACGGGTTCGTTAGATATACCCGTCTCTGATGACTGTTATCCCAGACGGTGTATGTCCTGACCCGTCTGCGATGAGTCTGTTCAGGGTCTATGTGCTACCTGCATTTGTCGAACCCCAGAATTCATAACAGAGAGGCTTAAGAGAAACCACCCGCTAAGTCGAAACGTCAACCCCGACCTCAACTCCTGGGTGTCAATTCCAAGAGGAGTGGAGTGATATGGCTCCGAATAGCCCGAGACGTCAACCCCAAAGCTTACTCTGGCAAGCGCACAGAGTAGTAGGGTGATATGGTCTCCTCACTCTTGTCCTACCGAGCCGGAACATCAACCCCGAACTCGTCCCGGCAACTTAATGCACGGCTGGAGTAGGGTGATATAGTTCCCAATCTCTCAGTAGTAGAGTCGCTTCACAGGGGTGATTAAACTTAATGACTCTATGATATAAACTCTAAAGTCCTACCCGCAACATGCGCTTCATCACATACACGCACGGCACATGAGCAGGCGAAAACAACTAGATCTCATAGCAGTGACTCTATGACAGAAACTGCAATATTATAAGTTTGAAACTTAACAAACATATATACACACAGCGGAAGAGTATTAACGGCTACGAAGCCAAACAGTAGGGCCAAAAGTGGCAACGGAAAACAAACCAAAATACCAACCCAGGGCAGGATCACTGCCTGGGATTCCCAGCGTCTAGGCGTCGTCGGTGTCGAGCTCTAAATAGAAACCACCCTCGGAAGGGGTAGCTTCCTCTGCAACGAAAACAACAACAATAGCAGGGTGAGTACAAAATTGTACTCCGCAAGACTTACAGTGCGGAAGTAGTAGTGATTGTGCCAGGTATCAACAAAAGGTAATCGTGGACTAATTTGCGGAAAGCCAAGTTTACCTTTGCAATATCAATAAGTAGATTGAAATTCGACTACTAGAATACCTTTTTCCAAAGGGGAAGAGTCGAACACTTCGCGAATATTCCTTACCGCAGATCACCACACCTGAAAAACCCATCGACCCATCCTCGACCACCTTGGGAGGAAGCTGTCGCTAACCACGTCCTTAGAGTTGGCAAGTTTTAAAGTTGGTTATAGTTGTCTAATTCGACGCAGGTAATTACCAAGTTGTCCATAACCGCGGACACGGCTGTTCAAACAGTTCTAACCCTGCAGGGGTGTACATCTTTACCTACACGCATCGATCGTCTCTTAATGCTACCAGGTACACACTTCACGAGGTGTGCTAGCAGAGGGTGATCGAACACGACCTTTACAATGCTGTCGACCTAGGTATGAGCCACCCGTACGGGCTAGTCCATGTGCATCAGTCCGGCCGTAACTGCGACACGGTCCCATGCGTTGTGAATCGAGGTACATCCCCGGTCTCCCAGACCGTGTGTCCACCCCACCCTTATATGAGACCACACACCACATCCCCTTTTTCACGCACACGCAAATGGAAACGGCAAACTAATGCAGCTCATACACTAAGTCTAAGCAAATTAGTGAGTCGTGGGTGGCCCCATAATCCACCCGTGTAGAAGTACGCGAATCTTGGGTCAATGTACGTCGATAACCGGTCCTTGCGGGAAGACGAGACAACCCACCATGCTCCCAGCCATGGCCTCTCGTCTAGACCCAGATATGATTAAGTGAGTTCATTAGTATCCCGGTGAACACCCACCTACCACGTAACCCATTCCCAGTGTTGATTCATCTGCTAACCCAGGAATTACGACTTCTACAAGTCTAAGCATGTCTAAGCATAAATAGCTTAATAGCATTCGAACAGTGGATACTAGACTACGCTAGATGGGTTAGGTTAGTGGTGGAGCTGTTTAAGCGACAAGGTGAGCCGTATTCATCGGACTAGGGCTTTTCTTAGCGGAAAAATAGCAGTTGAACGCATATGATAATGATTTAAAAACAACTAATACTTTGCAAGTAATAGGAGATTTGCAACGTGACCAAAGGGGCTGCTTGCCTGGTTGCTCTGCAACGACACCCTGCTCTTGCTCGAGACTATCGCCCTGTGAATCCTCCGGCTCTATCGAGGAAAAAAACGGAAACACCGGAAACAAGGGCATAATCGTAAATATCCAAATGCACAACATCAGCATGAGATGCAATGCATGCCATGACGTAGAGGATGCAAAATAAAGACTAATGCAAGAGGAATCAATTTAATCGGAGTTCGGACGCATAAAATGTCGCGATCCGAAAATCCTCCGGCTAATCGGAAACCCTAGTTTGAGTTTTTAGCAAATTGTATTAATCCTAGCATGCAAACATGGATGGAAATGATGTTTTTGAATAGATTTCATTTTTCTGAACATTTTGATATATTATTTGCATTTTTCTGATTAAAGATGAATTTTCTGTGAATTTTACAAGATTTAATCCATTTTCACCCTTTGTTTTATTTTTCTCAGTAAAAATAATCTTTTAAAGAAATTCAACAATAGCAGAGGCTGACATGTGGGACCCTGGGTCAATTCTAGTCAATATTGACTTGAGTCAATGACAGTGGGGCCCACTTTCATTTAAATCCTATTTCTTTTATTCTTTACTTTTATTCCCTACATGTGGGGTCCACATGTCATTCAAACACATTTAAGAAGTTCATTCAATGAGCTGTTAGTCATTAATTAATATCATCAATGTGTCTATTAGCATTAATCACCGATGATTAACATTGAATATGCTCATTAATGTCAGATTAGGGTTTAATGCGGTGATTAGCATTTAATGGAGCCCTTAACGTGTCTGAGCATTAATTAAGTGCATTAACTACACTTCATTAATTGTTAATCGCCGATTAGGGCAGCTGTTATGCCTTAACCGCCGATTAAAGGGCCATTATTGCCCTTTAACCGCACTGGTCGGCCGGGCTTGGTTTGGGTGCTCGGCACCTGGCTGGTGCCGGCGGCAAGCGGCGCGGGGGAGGCTTACCGGCGAGGCGGTGGTGCTCCGGGAGGTGGAAAGCGGCCGGGGAGGCGAGCTCCGGCGAGCTAAGCCGGGGCGGTGAGGGCTCGGGTGGTGTGGGGAAGAAGCGGCGGTGCGGTGGGCTTCGGCTTCGAGCGGCGGCGCTGCGGGGAGGGCGGCAACCGGGCTCGACGATGGGGACTAGGGCGGGGAGCGGCGGTGGGATGGGGCGGTGGGCTCGGGATCTGGTGAAGGCGGAGCAAGGCGACAGGTAGAGGAGGGGGGGGCGGAGGTGGTAGCCGGGGCGGTGGCTGGGGACCCGGGGGAGCGGCGGTGGCGAGGGAAGTGCTCCCGGCGGCGGCTCGGAAAGGAGCTAGGGAGGGGCGACGCTAGCAGAGGATGGGGGGGGATAGGGATGAGGCAGGGCGGTGGATTGAGGAAGAGATAAGGGAGAGAGGGGCGCCTTCGGGAAGAAGGAACCGGGGGGGGGTGCGAGCGGGCCAATGGGCCGGGGCAAGCCCATCCGGCATGGGGGGGAGGATTAGGGTTTTAGAATTAGGGTTAGGTTTTCTCTTAGGTTTTGTTCTTTTTGATTTCCTTTTCAATTTCTGCTTTTGAATTTCAAACAAAACCCAAAGCAACTCAACCTCTTTTCAGCAACTCAAGAGAAACCCTAATTGTTCTTTCCCATGTTTGCTCCCAAGTTTTAAAAAGGATCACTTAAAATAAACCCCGAGTACGAGGTTCAAGTTTATATTGGATCGAAGTTTCGAAATTCATCGAATCCTTTATGCAAGATTTGGGATTTTGACGAGCATTTCAAAAATTCAAAAACTTGCTAAATTTTATGGTTCATATGATCATGCCATGAAATGCACATTACAAGATAATAAACTTAGGGACGTTACAGCATTCTGGCTAGCCTCAGAAAATGCTAGCATGCCCTCTGAAACAGCAGACATATATTGCATAGAATATTCACATATTTAACACAGATACAATAAAACAATCACGTACTTGGTCATGATAAATACATTCACAATTGCTAGCTAGAAATGAGTCACAACTGCTAGCTAGAAATGAGTCAAGCCATTCAGAATTGAGAGCTCGCTGCCAACAATCGCATACTTCACTATTTAAAAGAAAGTTGCAAGAGAGTGCTAACTACATAGATGAAGGACAATGAAAGTAAATATCCAAATAAAAATAATATCAATTAGTTACAATACTTGCTTCTTCCCTTTGAAAGTGAGCCCTTCACGATGATCGTTGCGGTAGTATGACCTAGCTCCCTCCATGGCTTCAGCCTCGAAACTCAGATCTCTGGAATAATTCTCAGTGAATTCGTTGTAATCATCCTCGTCAACAACGTTGTTGACTCCTATGATGCTTCTTTTTCCATTTCTAACGACATGCCGCCTCTTGCTTGACGGATCGATCATATAGAATACCTGATAAACATGCTTTGCGAGGACGACTGGTTCAGTACCGTAGCCAACACGGCTCAGGTCAACAGTAGTCACATCGTATTCTTCGGTCTTAATGTGCGAGAGGTGGGCCCAATAACACCGAAATATTGAGATTTTGAACTTGAAGTAATCGAGCTCCCAAATCTCCTCGATGAACCCGTAGTAACAATGCTTATGACCGGCGGAATCGATAGCATCGACCCGCACACCGCTGTTCTGATATGTGCTTTTTACATCTTGAGCCTTCGTATAAAATGTGTATCCATTTATGTCATATCCTTGGTATGTCTGGACTGTGAAGTACGGTTTCTTTGACAACCATGTCAGCATTTCATCAGATGACGACGTGGTGGTGATCCGGTCTTGGAACCATTGGTTGAATAGGGACATATGTTGTTTCTTGATCCACGCTTTGCTTTTTCTTGGATTTTGATGTCGTAGCATTTCCATGTGTTCATCGATGTATGGCGAAACCACCGAGATGTGCTGCAAGACCATGAAATGAGCTCGAGCATGATCGTCGCAATCAGGAGTGATGGATTTCGCTCCGAGGACCCCGGTACCATGGAGCCTGCCCACGTGTCGTGATTCAGGTAGACTTATCGGGTTGACATGCGGCATGTAGTCCAAACAGAACTCAACGACCTCTTCGGTGGCATAACCTTCCACAATGCTTCCCTCAGGCCGCGAGCGATTTCGTACATAGCCCTTCAGAATTCCCATATATCTCTCGAACGGGTACATGCTCCGTAGGAACACAGGACCGTACATTTTGATCTCTCTAACTAGGTGAGTCATGAGGTGCGGCATGATATCAAAAAATGACGGGGGGAAGTACATCTCAAGGCGACATAGGACAACCATGAGCCTTGCCTCTAGAGCATCCAGTTCAGGTATACTTATCGCCTTCTGTGATATTCTGTCAAAGAATTGACATAGCATTATGATTGTATCTCTGACATCACCAGGCAAAATCCCTCTAGTAGCAATAGGAAGTATCTGCGTCATCAAAATGTGACAATCGTGAGACTTCATGCCAAATAATTTCAATTCCTGCATTGAAACTAGCTTCTTGATATTGGCGCAGTACCCGCTTGGAACTTTCACATCGTGCAAGCACTGGCATAGCTCAATTTTGTCGGCTTTAGAGAGTGTGTAACATGCAGGTGGGAGGAAGGTTCTGCCTTTGTTGGTTTCTATCGGAGCTAACTCAGGCCTGATGCCTAGTTTCAGGTAGTCTTGACGTGCCTTCACGTCGTCCTTTGTTTTATCAGGGGTATTCAGCAAGAGGTCAATTAGGCTGTCAAAGACGTTCTTCTCTATGTGCATGACGTCGATACAGTGGCGAACATCTAGCTCTTTCCAGTAAGGCAAACCCCAAAATAGTGATTTCTTTTTCCACAAACCTTTCATTAATTTACGCCCCTTTCCAAGAAGAACATCAGCATCTTTAACCATTCCGTATACCTGTCTCCCGGTTAAAAGAGGTGGAGCCGATCCCTCTTCGATGGTTCCGTCGAACTCAGCAGCCAACTTGCGGTAAGGATGATTTCGACGCAAAAACCTACGGTGCCGCATGTATACGGTTTTGCGTGATTTCTCGAGGTACAAACTGGCCGTATCTTCCATGTATTGAACACAGGCTGTTGCTTCTTTAGTACTCTGGCCGGATAGGTTACCGTACGTAGGATAGTCATTGATGGTGCAAAATAGCAATCCTCGTAGGGTGAAGTTCTCTCTCTTGTCTGCATCCCACGTCTCCACGCCCTCGTGCCACAATGTTTCCACATCCTCCTTCAGCAAAGACAGGTACGTATCTATGTCATTTCTGGGTTGCTTCAGGCCTTCGATGAGCATGGCCAACATGATGTACTTCCTCTTCATGCACAACCAAGGTGGGAGGTTATACATACAAAGAGCCACAGGCCAAGTGCTATGACGACTGCTCATGTTACCAAAGGGATTTTTATTCCATCCGTACTCATCCCGAACCGTACATTTCTAGAATCCGTACCAAAATTTGGGAACTTCCTGTCGATGTTCTCCACTGGATGGAGTCCGCTGGGTGTCTAATCAAATCATCAACTTTTCGCCCCTCCGCGTGCCACCGCATTTTCTTTGCATGTTCAGCATTTACAAATAGACGCTTCAGTCGAGGAATGATAGGAAGATACCATACAACCTTGGCCGGAATGCCGTTCGTCTTCTCATTGCCCTCGATGTTATCATCCGTAGCATTGTTCTGCTTCTTGTATCGGAAAGTCTTACAAACCGGACATACATGTAGATTCTCGTACTCTTTACGGAAGAGGATGCAGTCGTTTTTGCAAGCATGTATTCTTCGTACATCCATTCCTAGCGGACAGAGAATCTTCTTAGCTTTATATGTGCTTTTTGGCAACTCGTTCCCGTCGGGAAGCATGTCTGCCAAGAGTTGTAAAAGTGCACTAAAGCTTTTGTCAGACCAACCTCCGCTTGCCTTCAATTTGAGCAGTTCCAGAACAGCTGACAGCCGGGTATATTTCTCCTTGCAACCATGGTACAATTGTCTCTCCGAGTCATCCATTAGACCCAGAAATTTGTCATATTGCCTGCCATCAAGGTCATTACCTTCAGCATCGCGCAGCATTTGCTCGAGATTGTTGTCATTGGTACGCATCTCAACATCCTCTTCATCAGACTCAGAATCATCATCAGCCTCCGGATTCAACTCTTCGCCGTACCTTTGGGAATAAGTTTGTACGCATCTCGGCATCCTCTTCATCAGACTCAGAATCATCATCAGCCTCCGGATTCAACTCTTTGCCGTACCTTTGGGAATAAGTTTGTAAGACTTTCTGTTGTGTTGCAAGTTGTAACTTCATTTTGTAATATATGGACCACTGCAATGCTTCTGGTGTGCTACTCTATATGATGTATTGTGGACAAGAACGCACTTTGTCTGCATTATGTCAAAGACCGGCATATTATCCAGGAGGGTAATATGTGGGTCCCTGCAAGAAGTATGCCTTTATCTCTTGGGATTATATTCTCAAATGAACATTAGTCCTAACGTATATTAAAACTCATCATGGTGACACTTGACATGCATATGAGTGTCACAGTATTTCAAAGAGAACTGTTCGCAGCGAAAATTGGATCCGCGGAACACCTAGGCAATGTGGAGTCGCCGACCGTACTTTCGTGTATGATAAATGATTGCTTTCCAGGCAAAGCAACAAAGATCTTCTTGCTAACGTGAAGAAGGAACGACTGTTTTCCGGCGCAAAACTGTAAAGATCTACTGCTAAGAAAATAAAAGGTAAAGATAATAGATTGATTTGTGTCGATTGTTGGATGTCTCAATTGGCCGTCACCCTTTACATATTTATAGGGCGGCTGGTCTTTCCGTAGGAGATCGGGACTCCTGATTCTAACCGAATACAGATATGCAATCTTTCCTTATTTAAAGGATCCTGATCCTAACGTAATCATCTTTAAACAGAACTCCTCCTTGCACACGAGTACCTTCCCGAATCTGTAATTAACTTTCCTGTGTAATTCTCCGCAGTTCCTTGTTTCCCAAGTTGAAGTCTCTTGATATCTCCAAGTCGAAGATCCTGTTTGTCGGAAGCAGACTTGAATGCGATCGACTTGGTGTATCAACCCATCAACCCAGTGGCGTCACAACTTGTCTCCAATACTCGGGGTCGAAGCAGGCTACGCGGACCTCGGGGTCTTCTATGAGTACCTTAGTACTCGGGGATGCGGCTGGTACTCAGGAAGACTATTCAAGTTCCCGAGCTGATCCACTCGGTGCTCGGGGACGTGAGAACACGGGTACTCGGGCTGCGAGTACTTGGGGTCACAGGTACTCGGGACCACCAGTACTCAGGGACGCAGGTACTCGGGAACACCAGTACTCGGGTATGCAGGCGCGCTGGTGCTCGGTGTCTGGAACTTGGGATGCTGCAATAGTTAAGCCTGTATAAAAGTTTAACACTAAAGCCATAGTTTTGTTAATTCATTATTTCAACTCCCAACTGCAATATTAATTTGGCCAACTGGATAAATCTCAAAGCCAAATTTACCTATAAACAAGAACACATATTGATTTGTAGAGGCAACTTTAACAATTCGACTACACTGTATGACGATGATGCGCCTTAGCAATTCTAAACCAACTCCGGTAGGTAGCTGACGATGCAGGAGGCACGGCCAACCTGAACACGAGATTTAATTCCCTGCAAGCAATAGAAGAATAAGCAAGAAATATGAAGAAATATAAAATTGCTGCTATGGATGAAGTACATTGATAACGTGGGGTTTCGATAAGCGGTCATGACAACTGGTTGTTGAACACAATCGATAGACGGATAGATGCAAATGGCAATCTATTAACTAAACAAAACCCACTGAAATAGAGGCATCCAGGGGTTTTCTATAGATGGAATTGGACCCCTAGCCCGAAACGGACTCGACTATCCGAATTAGTTGGTGCCGTATGGGCGAGTTAAATCGATCAGCACCCGGATTGTGGCCCGGACCCTCCGGGTGGAGGTCCGGACATTCCAATATGCATTCGGACTATCATTTGGACAGTCTGAGTGGAAACTTGATGGAAGGTTCTCTTTTTGATCTTCAATTAGCCTCATTCGGTCTTTCTCTTCACGTGATCATGGAGGCTTCAATGTTTGGAAGTCATTGTCCGTTTCAAACACTTGTGTGCTTGCTGCCATCTCCTCCTTCCTTGGTCTTCATGTTCGATCCTTAGTTCCTTAATAGCAAAAGAGCATCGGACTTAGGCAATATTATACTCATGTGTAAATCATGTGAAGTACAAAGAAACAAAAGTACTTGATAATTAATTTGACGTGCACGAGCTCTAGTCATTGGTCCTTGTAATGTCGGAACCTGAGGAACATCAACTTGTAGAGGAAGAGGGGCCATAGGCGTATCTGTAGGAGGCATGCGCTCATCATCCTCCCCTTCTTGAATTGAAGTCGTCATCGACGGTAGCTCATCTTCCTTTTCCAAATATTATTTTAAATCTGCAATGTTAAATGTGGGACTAACCCCAAATCTACAGACAGTTCAAGCATATATGCATTATCATTAATCCATTCTAACACTTTAAAATGTCCATCAGCTTGAGGCATTAACTTAGACTTGCGCAAATTAGAGAATCTATCTTTTCTAAAATGCAACCAAACAAGATCTTCAGGTTCAAAAGTAACTTATTTTCTTCCTTGATTACCAGCTCTTTTGTACTTAGCATTCATGCGCTCTATATTCATAATTTGAAACAATAATATTGAGCATGCCATGAAAGCGAATAACTTAACGAAAGAATAAATCAGCAACGTGCAAAGCATAAACTCTCTTATGACAAGGTATAAAGTGTGCCATCTTAGAAAATCGATCCATGACCACAAAAATACTATCTCTCCCCTTCTTTGTTCTAGACAATCTTGAAAGAAAGTCCATATAAATATTGTACCAAGGCATTCTAGGAAAGGAAGAGGCATGATATAAACCATGGGACTAAGTCGTGATTTAGCTTTTTGACTGTGACTTAGCTTTTTAACATATAGTGCAGCGAACAACGAATCTTTCAATATCCCATTTCTTAAGCTATCAGGATCGCATAACTTGTTAGCATGGGACACAAATCCATCATTGATGATGGGCTTGTTCCATGTCTCCCTTCTTTACAATTCTGTAGTACATTTTTAAATTCAGCATCATGCACATATTGCTCTTTAATGGTTTCCAATCCAAAAATCTTAAAGTCAAGATGTGAAAGTATAGTATAATGGCGAGACAAGGCATTTGCAATAACATTTTCTTTACCCCTCTTGTCTTTAATGATGTAGAGAAAATATTCAATAAATTCAACCAACTTAGCATGCCTACAATTTAGTTTTACTTATCTTTCAATACCATGAAGGCTTCCTCACGTGTATTGCTCCAAACAAATGGAACATCTTTCTTTGTAAGCTCATTCAATGGTGCAGCACTGGTGCTAATCTTTAACGAAGCACTGATAAAATCCAGCAAGTCCTAGAAAAGTCCGCATTTGTGTGACCGTTTTAGGAGGCTGCCAACTCTGTATGGCTTCGATCTTGGCTGTATCAACTTCAATACCCTCTGGAGTAACAACATAACCAAGAAACAATACTCAATTGGTGCAAAAGGTGCACCTTCCAAGGCTACCAAATAAACGTGTATCACTTAAAAATAGCACGTAGATGATCAATGTGGTTCTCTAAAGATTTGTTATAAATCAGTATATCATCAAAATAAACCACCACAAATCGTCCAATGAAAGCACACAAAACTTTGTTCATCAATTGCATGAAAGTACTAGGTGCAATAGTTAAACCAAACAACATCACTAACCACTCATAAAGTCCAAACTTAGTACTAAATGTTGTTTTCCATTCATCTCCCAGTTTTATGTGAATTTGATGGTAACCACCACGCAAATCAACTTAGAGAACATAGTAGAACCACTTAATTCATCAAGCATATCATCTAGCCTAGGAATAGGATGAAGATATCTAGCAGTAGTATTATTGATGGCTCTACAATTATCACACGTATGCCATGATCCATCTTTTTTGGGTACCAAAATGATGGGAACAACACATGGACTAAGAGATTTGCGAACGTAACCTTTGTGAAGTAGTTCTTGTACGTGTCACTAAATTTCTTTCATCTCCTTGGGGTTGGTACGGTATGGCAGAAAGTTAGGTAGCGAGGCACCGGGGATTAAGTCAATTTGAAGCTCAATTGCTCAAATATTTCATAATCCCGGTGGTACGTCTTATGGGAAGACGTCGGCTAACTCCTACAAATTGTTAGTGAATAGGGGGCAAAGAGGGAGGCAAGTCCTCAAGTGTAAACAATGTCTCTTTGCAAAAAAAATGCATAGCAAATAGAATTACTAGCATCCAAATCTGAAATATTAGATTTACAGCAAGCAAACATGTTGCCTTTAATCTTATTTTATTTGCAGGTTTTGGTTCCAATTGCTTTAGTCTTGTATTGCTCAAAGTCTTTAGCCACAATCTCATTTTCAATTTTGTTTTGCTTCTTTAGCCATAATCTCATTTTCAATTTTGTTTGGCTCCTGATTCTTAGCTCTACTAACTCTAGCAAGATCATCATTTAATATTTTCTCAGGAGAACATGAACATTGATTAGTTCAACCATTATGAATTGATTCTCTATCATATTGCCATGGTCTACCAAGTAACACAGAACAAGGTTGCATAAGAACCACATCACATTTAACACAATTAGCATAGGCGGCAATAGTAAAATGTACGCGAACCGTTCGAGTTACCTTAAGTTTGCCGCTATTGTTGAACCGTTCGAAGTAGTAGGGATGTGGATGTGGCTTAGTGGTGACAGAGAACTTCTTCACCATCTCTGTACTAGCCAAATTATTGCAACTCCTTTCATCAACAATAATGCGAACAACTCGTTTCTTCACAATGTCCTTTGTGTGTAGTAGATTATGCCGCTAATTTTATTTGGCATGGCTCATTTGTACACTTAACACCCACTGTGTAAATCAAGCTCAAGTACTTCTCCGCGTCATTGGCACCCATTAACTCCATCTGTTGTTCAAAATCTTGGCCATTTTGTTCTTGTTCCACAATAAGGGCATAGGTGGCTTCATTGTAATCACTAGTGGAATCAAACTCTCCATATTCAGGGATGATCATTACACGCTTTGTTGGACAATCTCATTGCATGTGACCATACCCTTTGGAGTAATGACATTGCATATTCTTTGTTCTTGCTGTGGAAGAACTGGAAGACTAGAAGAAGACGAACTGTTTGAATGGATCAGATATGAGTGCAAAGGAGAACTGTAAGGGTGGAAACATTACTCTCGTTGATGCCAAAACGCCAGAGAAAGGATGGAAAAAGGGACTGCCAAACCACAATTTCCTAAAACCATACTTTCTATATCGTAACTCTAATTAAATCCACTTGTTCATGTGATCTTGCGAAAGCTAACTGTCGACGAAGTCACCCTTGGACAGTAAACTTGTGTCACGGACCCGGGAATTAAATATGATTAGGGGAACGACTGATCGCCAAGGGCTGAAGGACCAGTCGACCTGGTGGCACGGTACCTGCGCCGTACTCACCGAGGCGGAGTGATCTGACACCTGTCCAACGCAAGCCGGCCGGAAGCGACTAGACTTCCCAGAACCACATACAATTCCTTAATCCGGTGAAGGTTTAGAGTCGTTCCAGCATTCTACCAAGCAAAACAAGGTCGGAGGAGCCCGGTGATTCTACCCACACCCTAACCTAGCTCGGAAGCTAGTGGGTCGCTCGGAAGCCCGGTAGGATACACCCACACCCTGCCTGGCTGCACAGCATCTCAGCCAGCGGGTCACTCAACCGATTCCTGCTCGGCCTAGTAGTAAGAGAAACAGTCGTAATCCTTCACGACGTACCCATACGCTTCATATCATACACGCATTGCATATGGGTAGCCTGAATAACAACTTGGATATCACAACAAAGCACTAAATTACGATAATACTAGATGTCCGCATCGGACTATAAGATTACATCAGTCGGGCATAGCCGGAAACACATCTGAGTACGGGGTAATTAAACAACAGCGGAAGCGAGTAAAAAGAGTCCCACAGTGGCGCATTGACCGCTGACCAAAAGTCACCACCTATCCCATGAGCCGAATAGCTAACCAAGGAAACCACAAGTTTAAGCGTCATCGAAATAGTCTTCGACCACCGGCTCACCTGCAAGCTCTAGGAATAACCTAGGTGAGTATAAAAGTACTCGCAAGACTTATTCGTGCTTGATTAGACGTCCTACACATGGATTTACTACAACAGGAGTAAACATGATGCTTCTCAGAGTAACAATATACAGAATTAAGAACATAGCATAAACAAGTGAAGGTAGGACGGGTAGTCCACATGATATGATAGAAACATAATGAGCAGCCGATGTCCCAAGTGATACACAACTCAAAATACAACATACGGCATTAAACATGGCATTCCCACTTCCTTAATGACCACACATTCTCAATAGACCACACCTCCATCAATTAACATATTCAACTTCTCTCTCGAACCGTTATCGGCAATACATCCCCATGAGTATAACAATGTGCCCTCCACCGGAGGTAGCTAGCCTCCCGGTGACCGGGACTCACCAGTTCGATAAACTCATGGCAGAGATTCCGATAACGTTCACGCGTGACAGGGGGAGCAATACGATGAAGTCACCTCAGGTTGGTATAGCGACAACACAACTTCTAACACCGGGGGTCGCTCTGTTAGCACCAATTAATACCAACTTTATTCATCCTTACTCCACCCTCGGCTCTCGCATCTCACTTATCTCAGATTTTAGTAGATAGGATGTTCGAGTTTAATCTTCGACTACAACGGTTACAATACCACGCAACCCTAGCATGCTAGTTGGCACAGTCGATCACAACGTGAATAAGCAACACATGGAATAACAGTAAACTTATAATAAAATGCAACAAGCTCTGCTTGCCTTGTTCGGGTTGTTCCTGATTTTGCGGGGAGCTATAAGCCGGGTGGTCTCCTTCTTCGGGCTCTGTTGCGATTAACACAACACCGGAAAAGAAACGATAAAAGAATCCATAAGGTCCAACATGTATGCATGATATTTACGGGGAATATGCATGTCATGAAGATGCTAGGATGGCTAAGATTCTGCTGCGACAAGGCGCATATAATAAAAAAATTTGGTGTTACCCTAATGTCCTATGCATGCATGTAATATTAGTTCTTATGTAGAATTAGGGTTAGTCATTTATTAGCTGGAATGAATGGTTAAACCCTGAGGTCGTCAAGGATATCGAAGGGTTCTGAAGTCTAAGCCTAGGACATTTGGAATCATATGCATCGAGACTATGAATCGCATAATATGAATTTCCGAAGATGCACATACGCGAGAGGGGTTAAATAGCTATCTCTTTATAATGTTCAAATCTGAGCACAGGTGTTAGAATTTGGTTCCAGCCAAGTCGTAGAGAATTTCGTAAGCTTTCCAACAATATAAAGTTTATCAAATTTGGACGTGTGGTTTGAAAGTTATGAAAGTTTGAAGTTTTAAACAAAAACTAACCCTAAACAGTCGAAACCCTAATTGCTAAACCTACCCGAACCCTACCCAGATCACCTCCTCAATTTTTACGCGCACCCGAACCAAACCTACCCCAGATCTACAACCCATAAACCCTCTCTGGATGACACGCGGGCCCCGGATGACAGGGCTGACTGGGCAGCCGATACCCAGTCAGCAGCTGACTGGACTCGGCCAGCCAGCCAGCTCCTGCCACGCGGCCACCCCACCTCTCCCTCTCAATCTCTCTCTTCTCTCTCTCGGGGCCGGCCGGAGCTGGGGCTCAGACGGCGGCACCCTTGTCGGAGAGCTCACCGGAGCTAGCTCCGGTGCTCTGCTTGCTCGGGGAAAGGGGCAGGAGGACCGGGAGCTCACCCCGAGGACGATGCGGTGCTCAGGGAGGGCAGGGGAGGTCGGGAAGGAGGCCGGCGTCGAGGGAGGCGGCGGTGGAGCTTTGGGTCATCGACGTCGAGGTGTTCCGGGCACAGATCTGTGAGGAAAAGGGCACGGGGATGTTAGAGAGGAAGAGAGGATGCTTGGGGACTAGAAGATGGGACCCGAGGCTCACTGGATCAGGCGCGGGAGCTCACCGGAGCTACGGCCGGACTTGGGGAAGGAGGGGGGAGGCAACGGCTCTGGAGGCTCGGACCTGAGCAAAAGAGGAGCAAGGGAGGTGAGGAATAGCGTGCATGAGCTCGAGGAGGAGGAATGGGAGGTCGGGCTCACCGGAGGGCGCTGGATTTCTCACTGGAGATGAGGAAGGTGGTGGCGCCGACGAGCAATCGTGCTCGGGAGGTGAGGAATTGGGCGCTAGAGTTTGAGGAGTGTGGAGGAGAGGAGGGGAGCTGTCGAGAGGCGGCCTTTATAGGGCGGCGACGGCTCGGACAGGGGCGGTCAGGATGGGGGCACCGCCCACCCCGGCCAGTCTGCGGTGGCGACGTGGAGGGGGAAGGGATGACAGGCGGGCCCAGGGCGCGGCAGCGGAGAGAGGGTGAGGCTGACGCGTGGGGTCGGGCTGTCAGCGAGAGGAGGGCGCGTGCGCGGGGGGCTGGCGGGCTGGCCTGCAGTTGGCTTAGTGGGCCTCGGTCCGAGTCGGTTAGGGTTTCTGATTCCTTTTTCTTTTTCTTTATTCCAGATCAAATCCTCATGTCATTTTATGTGCAAATCTTTATCCAAAAATTCTGAAATTTTCACAGGAGGTTCTAAACATTATTTGTGAGCTACTGTAGAAGTTCGAATCAATTTGGAGTTGATTTGAATGGGGGTCTAGTTCAAATCTAGGGTTTGACCTAATTCGACGATTTGAACTGCAACTAGGTCTTGGGTTGCTCCAAAGTTTTTGAAATTTGGCATGGAGCTGATCTTTCCATATTCAAGTCTATCCCCAAAGTTTGACAAGTTTTCATCCACATTTGTTTCCCCTTTCCCTTAACCCTAGTTCTTCGGCACTTTAGGGTTTGCACTCGGAGAGTCTATTCGAGCTATCATTTCATGTGGTTTTTGGGGCAATCTTGGGAAGAAGGGAGAGAAGGTTAGTAGGGGATTCATCGACGGGGTTCACTGGCCCCACCACTTGCTAATGTTATTGTCGGAGTTCGATGCTTCGAATAAGTTGATTGGTGTTTGTTAACACATCCACCGAGGATGAGATATGTACATATTCTATAAAGTAAAGTTGATATACAACTAAGTTTAAGTAAGGTGTGGGTAATGATGATGCCATGTATGCATGAATGCAGAGCAAAACCCTAATTATCGAAGCTGGGTATTACAACTTGTGGCACCCCGAATGGGCTGGCCAAGGTGCTAAGGGGATGACCTGCTAAATAGTCCTCGCAATTGCTACTGCCACCTTAGATTTCATGTTGAAAATAAATGTGGAAAACGTAGAAAGAATACAACTAAGAACTCCTAGGAGTATGTTAGATTTTTCTCTCTACCCAATGAGAGGGGCATGTCACTCCGCCTTTTTATAGGCAGAAATGACTTACTAGTGTTTATACATTCCTGCCCCTAGAAAGTTTACGGTTTTACCCTATATCGCATTACAATGCCTTGGGCAGCTCTGTCTTTTCCTCCTCGCCTCTACCTACTATACTCGCTGCAATCAGACGAATGCAGTTCGCCAGTACAGAACGCCACCCATTCTGAGCTCTCCGACAGGGTCCGTAATCCTTGCTTGATTCCGAGCTTCACTCACTTGCACCTCGCCCGGGGGTCTCGCCGCATCTCGTTGGTATGCACATCGCCCTCTAGCTCAAGCGCGCCTCACCAAGATATGTAGCAACACCGCGTCAGGACACGCGTTGCCAAGTCGCCCAAGTGCACCTCGCCAAGACACATTGCTACACCTTTGCAAAAAAGCTGTCATTAGTCTCCTGTTAAAGAATTAGGTGTACCTCATCTGAAGCGTCTTGGCAGACTCCTCCAATAGTAGCCCCTCGCTGTCACGAGCGGTGAGCGCAGCATGGCTTTGGACAGCGTCAGCCTCTCGATCAAGGATGAAGCAGACACCCAACGGCTCTAGACGAGTTGCCCCATTTCGTTGGAACTGACACCCCCCTTTTTCACCGTCTCTCCTCTCTCTTCTCTCCCATCGATTTAATACTCGCCATAATAGTCGCCGGCATAGTTATAATCCGAACCATCACCTCCGTGATCACCATATGTTGTCGTTATCCTCCTTCAGTATCTGGGCCGTCTTCAAGGCCTATATATACCGTCAGAGGCCCCCCCCAATCTCCCTCTACCTTCACAACCTCTCCAATCTCTCGCCGCTTCGCTCTACCGATCGCTGAGCGTTGCTTCCTACCCGTCCACAGCCGACTTCCCCCAAGTCCTATCAAGATGTAGCCCTCCTGCTGGGTAGTGTTGAAGCGTCTTCTAGATGACATCACCCTTCGAGAAGAGATCGAGCTGAGCATGTCGTCTAGTAGGCAAGTCGCTGCCCCAAAACAGAAGGGGAAGAAGATAAAGAGCACTACCATCTACTCGCGCTGGCTCAGGGAGTCTAGCACCACAGAAGCTACCCTAACTTGGCTGTGAGATGCTGGATGCTTTCCGCTAGACAACGAAGAGCATGGCCGGGTACTCCCCCCGGCTGGAAGCAAGTAGGGTACCCCGCTCGAAGGGCACATCCTAGTGTTTGCCACGCAGTTCGAGGCGGGGCTCACCTTCCCAGTGGCTTCCATCATCCAGGAGGTTCTAAACCACTCCGGCCTTGAAGTTTCAGATCTCAACCCCACCGCGATCGACCGGATGGTGATTGACGAATGGGCAGTCAAGACAATGCTCATGAAGAGCACGGGGACCTGCTTTGCCTACTTCCACGAACCGGTGATGACATTGGTGCTCCTCCATAGCGGGGCATTGTCGTTGTATGGAACAGTCGACTTCCAGGCAAATCACTGCACCAAGGTTACCTGCCCCCACCATGGCCTTGAAGAACAAGTGGAAGGATTGGTGCAACAAATGGTTCTACTACCATGTCGGTGATCTTGGGTTCTCTGGGAAAAAGGAGGTTCCTAGTTACACTAGCCGCCAACTAATCATGTCGGATAGCGTCATGGTTAGACGTGACGCGCTCGGGCAGATGAGTCGCTAGCTCTCCTCCCGTGACCTGGTTGAGGAGTACATCTTGCTGCACGTCCATCCCCTTGCCAGCTGGAACCCGAAGGCCTACCCCTACCCGAGGGTAAATTGCGCGGGCCCTGTGACTTCTATGGCTACAAGCCTACCGAAGGTTAGTCGGCCTTCCCCTCTTCTCATTTCTGACCCAGATGACTTATCTATACTTAAGATCCTTGCCACCTTTGCAGGGTACGACCTCCCCTGCACGGAGCAAGAAGCCTCGTCCATATTCGGGAAGTACTCCATCTAGGAGGCTTGCTCTGTGGCAAAGCTCACTAGCGGGCGTTGAAATCGCGCCTATGAAGTCGTCAAGTGGGAAGTACCTTCTTGTCCCAACCTGAAGACCGCCCAGGAGACTAAAGCTGAGCAGAAAAGAAAACATGCGGCGTCCCCCTTGAAAAAGGGGTAGGGGAAGAAATGCGTTGTTGTGGTGATGCACGACGACTCCAACGGCGAAGAGAGCGAGCAGCTAGAGTCATCGGCATGAGGTGAAGACGTCACTGATTTGGGCAATGAAGGGACCGATAGGACATCTCCCGGGGCCTTTGTCTCCACCACCATCACGCAAGGGCCACTTCCCTTCCTAGACTCCTCGTCTTAATCCTCCGAGGTGCAGATTATTGAGCACGCCGACGATGCACTCGGATCAGCCGGGGTGGTGGACAACCCCTTGGCTGCCCCCTCACTCCCAAGGATACTCTGGCCAACATGTCGCCTCCTCCTCGCATTGATCCGGTCTTGCCAAAGTGGATGACACAGGGGACTTGCCTAAGTCCCCTCTTTAGGTCAAGGCTGCTTCGGCCGATGTGGGCGACGTCGCCGGCTCCCTCACAGCAGACCCACGGGATGTCGCTGGCCTGGCTCACAAGGACGTCGCGCGTGATGCTCCTACCCAGTCTCACCCTTGGGGAAAGACTCTAGCTGAGATGGGTGACGTGAAAGATCACTGGACGCCTTTCTCTAGAGTGCTTCGCCGGATCCCCTTTGGACTTTTCCTTCACGAACTGTGTTAGTCTATGTCTCACGGAAGAAGACATTTCTGCTAGCTTCTCCAGCTTGTTGGCCGTAAAAATTGGCACAGCTTCTCGGGCTGCAGCCCTCAAAGTACCACTCCCGTGCTTCCATGTATTGTGCTTTCTCTCAACCTCTCCTCTGTTTTATGCACCGCCCTTGCTAACTACCTTTTTGCCTTGCCTTAGTGCCTATTTGCTGCAGAGAGGCTCTCTTGCTTCTCGAGGCTGAAGCGAGCGGGGAAGGATCTCGTCTGGACGCCGAGAAGGTTAAGGTGCCCGAGGCAGAGGATCACTTGGCTGCTGCATTCCGGAGGGCCGACGAGGCTGTGTCTCACTTGGCTAAAAGGCGACAAAATGAGGAGGAAATGAAGACCCTCTATGTCCTTGAAAAGGACAAAGCCACCAAGGCCGCATCTGGACGAGGAGTAGAAGAAAGCAGCTGATGCAGAGGCTGAGTAAACTGGCTACAGGAGGAGTACAACATGCTACGTGAGAGGGTCATCCGGTTTGCAGACCGAGAGATAAAGATTCAAAAGCTCATGCGCCCTCTCTGCAACGCGTCCCTCCTCACTGCTTTTGGGGTCGGGCTTGATGTGGACGACTTCGAATTCAATGGTCCGGAGATGATGATCGTCAACGCCATCAAGTGGTCGACCGAGCGCTGCTGAGATGCCCTTGAGCAAAGCCTTTTCTTTTCTCATGAAAATGCACAGGCCACAATCAAGCTATCTCTTGGCTACACTTACCTCGTGACGATGAATAGTATAGTATCCCGTATATTAGAAAATATCTTATATACGATTCCCTGGATTACCGAAGTATACCCCGTATCCGGTAAGGATCCCAGGACGATATGGTAACCTCTAAGAAGGAGGAAAGATATCGCTTAAACTAGGAAGTTCATCTTGATGTTTAACGAAGCCGGAGTCCTACTTGGACGTAAGTCCATGTACGGTACGACTAGATGAACCCCCTATAAAAGGGTCAGCAGTCCCATAGGGGAGGACAAGTCAAGTTAGATCGACAAGGGAGGTTAGATCCAGAAGGCCAATCCAGATCCTGAAGCCTCATCATCTCGAAGGAGTCGAGAGTAGCAGAATTAGCTGGTTTAGTCTACGATTAGGCCTAGGATAGCCACTAACTTCCAGATTCCCTTGTAAGACGTTTCTCCATTGAATATATACGAACAGGACGTAGGGTTGTTATCCTGAGGGAGGTCCGAACTTGTATAAAAAGGGCATTTTCCTTGCCATTATACCTCTGGCCTTGTGCCCTAGCGGTCCCTACCCCTCATACATACACATTCCACTAATACCGTAAGATCGGCGGTTTACTAATCGTCGACAGATGGCGCCAACCGTGGGGACCTCTCCAGCTCAAACCGTCCAGGAAGAATCAACGTCGGAAAGACGTGCAACTTCTCGCGATCAGTCCGCAACCCCGATTGCACAGCCCTCCCCGGCGCAACCCGAGGAGGAAGAAGCAAGCTCGGTAGGAAATACGATCGCTGTCACGCACCGTACCAGGTACTCGGACCAGGGCTTCTACGACAACTTTGGCCCAATGGATCCATACCCGGTAACGGATCGCGTAGATTATGGAGAATACGCCCTTGACGAGAACTCGGACAGTGACGCAGATCGCTTCCAGACCGAGTGTGCCAGGGCCTTCGAAGGGAGATTGGTATCAACCGACAATCTCCAAGCAGGAGCAGCCAGCCCAATGTCTGGCTTATCGCCCGCACTTTCTGATCGTCCATACGATCAAGAACCCGCTCACATCATACCCAATGAGGACGACTCGATGGAGTGGAGCCAAACCCCATCTAATCTAAACTGTCGAGTAGTTCTCGCGATCGAAGGTGATCACGAAGAGCTCGAGAGACAAGATCAAGACGGGAGTCCTCGATGTCACAGCCCGATGGCTACTCCCCAAGGGAACGTGATCAGGCTAATGGGAGCAGAAAGAACACCTCCAGGGACAGAGGAATACGTGTCCCGAGCCGCTCGAAGACTTGTCGAGACGCGTAATCTGCTATCAAGACCACCGGTAGCAGACCTATCGACGCCGAAAGGACGGCAGTGGCTACAACAGCTGGGGGTTGAAGTATAGCAGGCCCAAGCTCAAGCCGAATCTTCTCGGGCACGGTCCGTGGCACGTAGCTCCACCGAGAGGAGCATTCCTCGCCCACGGGAGGAGTCAGATGGGGAAAGACGTCACCCCAGGAACTAGTCTCAACAGGGTAAACCACGCATCGACCTGCGCAATAAGATCAACGAACGCTGGAGCCAGAGGCACCAGCAAGATTAGTCTCCCCCCCGAAGAGATCAAGGACCTCACGCCAACACTCGAGGACGATCTTCGACCCCGAATAGCGGCGAGGTCGCGCCTTATCGGAGAACCTTCCACGAATGCCAAGCGCTATCCCAAGAACTCTGACATGTGCGCTAGCCCTCTCGCTTCAAGCCTGGGGCCTTGGAGTCGTACGATGGCTCTACAAACTCTTCAGAATTCCTAGCCATCTACACTACGACTATTGAAGTCGCAGGCGGAAACGAGAAGGTAATGGCCAACTACCTCCCGATAGCCCTCAGAGGGGCCGCCAGGACATGGTTGACAAATCTGCCCCCGGGAACGATCCGCTCCTGGGGACAACTCTACGACATGCTTCTCAGCAACTTCCAAGGTACCTACCCTCGCCCTGGCCGAGTGGACGACCTATTTCTAGTCGTCCAAAGGTCAGATGAGACGCTCCGTGAATTTACCAAAAGGTTTAGTGCTGTCCACAACACTATACCTGAGATCACCAACTCGGACGTCATCCGCGCCTTTACTCGGGGCAGTCGAAACGAGATGTGCACGCACGACTTGATCATGTATCCTCCTAAGACCATGGCTCAGCTCATGGACTTAGCCGAAAAATCTGCTTGTGCAGAGGAAACCTTGCGCTACATCAAACAGCAGCAGGGCAGGTTGACCAGCTCTCTCCTCCGGACCAGAGACGACTCTAAGAAGTCGAAGCGCAAGAAGAAGTCATCTGGAGGGAATAGAGAAAAAAGAGCTAAAAACGAGGAAGTCTCCTCCCCGAGAAGCGTACCTGGTGACCACGCCCCAAGGACAAGCAAACGAATTCCTCCGACAGGCCGTCCAAGCTCTAATGTGATTTCCACCAGACCGACTCGCATGATCTGCGCCAATGTCGCATCTTCAAGAAGTACCTTAAGTAGGAGAAAGAGAAGCTCCGCGGGGAGAACCCGCAGGTCACGAACAATAGCAGGGACACGACTCCCGACGACGATGACACCTCCCCTGAGCCTTTCCAGGGGCACGTCAGAGCGATCGAGCACATATTCGGGGGCTCGTCCTCCTATGAATCGAAAAGGCAATACAAGGCGATCGCCTGTTAAGTCCTTGCGAGCATACCGCAGGTATCGTAAGCCGTTAAGTGGTCGGAGGTTGAGATCAAATTCGACCAAACCGACTGCTCCGAAAACTGCGGTCGACCAAGACGATATCCAATCGTGGCGAACCAATGATCAATAAATGCTGAGTGGCTCGGGTGCTGATAGATGGAGGGAGTTCCCTCAATATCCTATTCACCAAAGCCCTCGACGCAATGCAAGTACCACGGTCATCGATCCAGATGGTGACACAGGTGTTTCATGGCATCGTGCCAGGCTCGTCGGCCATGCCGGTTGGGCAGGTCACGCTCTCGGTGACCTTTGTAACGCCTGAGAACTTCCGAACAGAGAGAATCCTGTTCAACGTAGTCGACTTTGAGACGGCATACAATGCTATCTATGCTTACCAGTGCATGAAGATGCCTGGCCCAAAGGGCGTTCTCACGATAAAGAGCTCTCCTCAAGAAGCAGTGCTCTGCGACAAGCGTGGCCTCGACCTCGCCTGACGATGACATGGCACCCGGGTATCGTCAAGAAGGACAAAACTGGCCCAATGGACATAGGATGGGCCAGGCCGACTACTCGAAGTCCGACTTCTACACGGGGGCACCTCATCAACGTGGAGTACACGCCGTGGATAAACACACATCCGGTGATCTCGGATCTTGTTGTAACCAATCAGGAAACCAATCTATAAACCGATCAGGACTCTTGTAACCCTAACCCGGTCATCTATATAAGGCCCAGTAGGGATCTCCTGATGGGTATGTTCGTGTGTTGTTAAGTTCTTAGCTCCACGAGTCTTAGATCTTGTATTCTCATACAGGATTCCAGCAATACCAGCCACCAAACACAGGACGTAGGGTATTACCTCTCCTCAAGGGCCTGAACCTGTCTAAAAATTGTCTCCCGTGTGCACCCATCTAGATCTTCTGTGCTTGCGCAACCCCATAATCATTATTGCTGGATCAGAATACCGACAGTTGGCACGCCAGATAGGGGAGCGCGCATAGATTCATCTGCTAGGTCCAGATGGGTTTCTTCATCAGCAACGACAGCTTCATCCTGGGCACCGTCATGCGGTCTGCCTTTGCGAACGCTGTCCCCGATCTAGGCCAGCTTTTTCGATTTGGAAAGTTGGACTTCATCGCTGACCAAGTCGGCAACAAACTCACTCGGACTCGTCAGCGAGTCCATGCCTTCGGATCCTCTCCCCAGGGACGAGGTTACTCCGAAGTTGGATCTACTGCTTAGGCGAGTTTACCCACTTGTCGGGCGGAGGTCCCAACTGGTTGGGGCAATCGACTCTCTCTTACCTGTCCTCGAGTGTGACTCGGACGATTTCGAGAGCTCGGGAAGCCACTACCCGTCTCGGGAGGTTTTCATGGCGAATCTGGGTACGTTGCCTAACAGCGACGACCAGCCTATTCCCATCGAAGACCAAACTCCCGAGCAGCTAACTGCTACTCAGCTTCGCCTCCGTGCCCAGGAGGCAGAACTGGCCTAGCAGCAAGCCGCGCTGGTCTGCCAGCACGAAGAAAAGGAGCGTTATGGCGACATGCGGGGTCGTGGGCGCTAGGTTCACGATACTCTCCGCATGCGTGAAGGGACGGCGTCCCGATCTTTTCGCTCCCAGTCACAACATCGTCGCGGCCTTGGTGGCAGCACGTGCCATTCACATCCCTGAGGGCACCCCAGGCCACGACGAACTTCGAAAGCTCCAGATCCTAGTGGAAGAAGCAGCCCTCCAGCAAGCTGAGATCTCTGAAAACCGTGCGGGTTCCTCGGCGAGGGCTAGGAGTCAGCAAGCTTCCCCTCCGCGGAATCCATCACGAGCCGCCGCACGTCATCACGCTGACCCCGAGCGCTGTCACTCTGTCGAGATGG
The DNA here is from genome assembly GCA_019208055.1 of Stipa capillata. Lineage (NCBI taxonomy): Eukaryota > Viridiplantae > Streptophyta > Magnoliopsida > Poales > Poaceae > Stipa > Stipa capillata. The sequence continues at coordinate 97,579 of JAGXJF010004722.1, forward strand.
TCCACAGCCGACTCGGACCGAATCGTGACGCGCGGGGAACTATTCTTGCTAGAGTCTGCGCCCGACAAGGTACAGACAGAGATGTGCGCCCTGCCAGATCGGCGCGCGATCAACTCGGGAGGGACCGCGACACGTGGGATATCCTGAATGATAGACGTGACGCCCACCGAGACGCAGGGAGGGACAATCGCGGCAGTCGTTACGATCCCGATGGCAACCGCAGCGCCACAAGCCGGCGCAGCTCTCCAGCCCCTTCCGGCATGGCTTATGTAGGCCCAAAGGCATTCGGACCCCGCATCCGTGATGCCGTCTTCCCGTCACGGTTCGGAGTTACCGGGATCGACAAGTATACAGGAGAAACTCAGCCAGACATCTGGCTGGCCGACTACCACACCGCTTGCAGGACCAGTGGTGGCGACGATTATGTCGTGATCCATTACCTGCCTCTGTTTTTAGCCGACTCGGCTCGAGCCTGGCTTACCAGTTTGCCTCAAGGTTGCATCCAATCCTGGGCCGACCTTGAGACCCTCTTCGTCAACAACTTGCAGGGTACTTACAATAGACCCGGGAACGCATGGGATCTCCACAGTTGTACCCAACAAGAGGGTGAAACTCTCAGATAATACATCCAACGCTTCTCCAAGAAGAAGAACTCTCTGCCTGAGGTCCGAGAAGGAGATGTCATCACCGCCTTCTCCAAAGGTGTCCGCAGCATCGACCTCATCCACAAGATCGCGCGTAAAAAATCCTCAAACTACGCGCGAGCTTTTCGACATCGCCAACAACTTCGCCACTGGTGAAGAAGCCGTCCGCAGCGCAGGCAAGGGCGACAAGGTACGGAGCAAGGCTGCCGAGTCCCCCAGGGGCGCAGACCGTCCCGAGTCGTCCTGAAAGAAGCACAAGAAGCGCAAGGGCGACGATCTCGTTGCCGCCGCCGAGCGCGCCCCACAGCGGCGTCCTCCGTGCCGCAACATGGCTTTTGAGGAAATGATGAGTCGGCCATGTCACTTCCATGGGCCGAAGTCAAACCACGTCACGCGAGACTGCAACCTCCTGAAGAACTTGAACAATTCTTCTGTCCGTAACCAGTACAAGAAAGATTCTCCTCCAGGCGAAGGAGACGAGTTTCCGAAGGAGACCACTTGCTTGATAATCTTTGGTGGTCCCGACAGCTATGAATCCAAACACCGCCAGAAGATCACAAGCCGAGAGGTTAACGCAGTCGAGCCCGCCGTGCCTCAGTACCTCCGATGGTCCGAGTCCATAATCTCATTTGGCCGCTCGGACCATCCCGACTACATACCCCATCTGGGTAGGTTCCCCTTGGTGGTGGATCCGATTGTCAGCGACGTCCGCCTCACCAAGGTCCTCATGGATGGAGGGAGCAGTCTGAACATCCTCTACATCAAAACACTTGACGACATGAAGATTCCCCGCTCGGACATCAAGCCCACTTGGGCGCCCTTTCACGGTGTCGTCCTCGGCAAAATGGCAAGCCCACTCGGGCAGATCAGTCTGCCCGTCACTTTCGGCACCCCCGAAAACTTCTGGACCGAGACCCTCACATTTGAGGTCGTCGACTTCTCGGGCTCCTATCATGCTATCTTGGGACACCCCTGCTACGCCAAGTTCATGGTTGTCCCGAGCTATGTCTACCTGAAGCTCAAAATGCCAGGTCCCAACGGGATCATAACGGTGCAGAGCAGTTTCCAGCACGCCTACGCGTGTGATCTGGAGAATTTCAACCTCGCCGCGGCCCAAGTCACTGCAGCCAAGCTTGACAACATCAAGTCGGCCACGGCCGAGGAAGCACCCCGACAAAGAAAGCTTCAGCATCGACGTCATTCCAGTCGGCGGAGGACACCAAGGCGATCCAGCTCGACCCAGAAGACTCTTCCAAGACGACGCAGATTGGGACTGCGCTCAGCGACAAATAGAAAAGCGCGCTCGTCAGCTTCCTCCGCGACAACAGGGACATCTTCGCATGGACGTCTTCCGACATGCCAGGAGTTCCGCGGGAGGCTGCCGAGCACTCTCTGAACGTTCGGTCGGATGCCAAGCTGGTCAAATAGCGCTTACGCTGTTTTGCTAAGGATAGAAGAGTAGCAATAGGAGAAGAGATAGCCAAGCTCTTATCAGCTGGCTTTATAAAAGAAGTGTATCATCCCGACTGGTTAGCGAACCCAGTTCTTGTTCACAAAAAGAATGGAAAATGGAGGATGTGCGTTGATTACACTAGCCTTAACAAGGCATGTCCCAAAGATCCTTTCACTTTGCCTCGCATCGATCAAGTGATTGACTCCACGGCCGGTTGCGAAATTTTATGCTTCCTCGATGTCTATTCGGGCTACCATCAGATCAAGATGAAAGAGGAGGACCAAATCAAGACCTCATTCATCACACCATTCAGGGCCTTCTGCTACGTGTCCATGCCGTTCGGCCTAAAAAACGCCGGCGCTATGTACCAACGGTGCATACAGCGCTGCCTCTAGGGGCAAATTGGCAGGAATGTAAAGGCCTATGTGGATGACGTGGTGGTAAAGTCAGAAAAGAAAGAGGATCTCCTGACCAACCTGGCAGAAACTTTTGTCAGCCTCAGACGATTCAGTATGAAGCTCAACCCGGAGAAATGCGTCTTCGGGGTTCCTTCGGGAAAGCTACTAGGATTCATTGTTTCCGAATGAGGGATCGAGGCTAACCAGAAGAAAATTGACACCATCATCAAAATTGGGCCTCCAAGAAGCCTCAAGGATGTCCAGAGACTTACTGGCTGCGTGGCAGCTCTTAGCCGATTCATCTCTCGACTCGGCGAAAGAGCCTTGACCCTCTACAAGCTCATGAAGAAGTCCGACAACTTCACCTGGACCCCTGAGGCTCAAAAAGCCTTGGATGGCTTGAAAAGGTTGCTGACCACCGCCCCGGTATTGGCCCCGCCAATGCCTAATGAGCCGCTGATACTCTACATCGCAGCAACCACCCAGGTGGTCAGTACGGTCCTGGTTGTGGAACGATCTGAGCCGGGCCACATCCAAAAGGTTAAACGACTAGTCTATTTCATCAGTGAAGTGCTTTCCGAATCCAAGACGCGTTACCCGCAGATCCAAAAGATCATTTATGCGGTATTCTTCACGTCTCGAAAGCTGGTTCACTACTTCCAAGGGCATCCGATCTCGATGGCCAGCTCTTTCCCGATCGCCGACGTCATTAACAATCGGGACACCACAGGACGGATCACCAAATGGGCAATGGAGTTGCTCGCATTCGACATAATTTATACCCCCGCATGGCTATCAAGTCTCAGGCTCTGGCTGACTTCGTGGCCGAGTGGACCGAAGTCCAATCCCCGCCCTCTGTCATCGACCTCGAACACTGGACTCTCTACTTTGATGGTTCGCTGATGCTCCAGGGCGCGGGGGCTGGCATCGTACTCATTTCTCCGAAAGGAGAATGATTCAAGTACATGCTCCAAATTCACTTCCCAGCGTCCAACAACGTCTCCGAGTACGAGGCTCTGCTGCACGGACTACGTATCGCTATGTCACTCGGGATTCGCCGACTTCTCACTCGGGGGACTCCGAACTGGTGGTTCGGCAGGTCATGAAGGAATGGTCATGCGTGTGACCCTACCATGGAAACTTATTGCTTGGAGCAAGCTTGAAGCCAGATTTGACGGACTCGAGATTACGCATATTCTCCACCGAGACAATGAGGCGGCAGATGCACTCGCCAAACTGGGATCCAGTCGGGACATCGTCCCGGTGGGAGTATTCCTCCAAGAGTTGCATGCCCCCTCCATCAAGGCAAAGATGACACCCGACGCCGAAGAACCACAACCCAAAGACTCTGAGGTTACTCGGCAGCTGTCCCCAGCGGTCCTAGCCGTCATTCCCGACTGGAAGATGCCATTCCTCGACTACCTGCTGCGAGACATCCTCCCACTAGACCAAACCGAGGCACGGTGCATTTCCAGAAGAGCCAAAGGATACGTCGTCATCGAAGGGGAGCTATATAAGAAAAGCACCTTGGGGATGCTCCAGCGGTGCATATCTCAGGATCAAGGCAGACAGCTGCTACAGGACATCCACTCAGGCGTCTACGGACACCACACGGCGCCAAAGTCTTTGGTTGGTAAAGCCTTCCAACAAGGTTTCTACTGGCCAACCGCCGTCACCGACGCCGAGCACATTGTTCGCACCTACGAGGGATGTCAATACTTCGCCCGGCAAATACACCTGCCGGCTCAGGCACTCCAGCCTATCCCGATCACTTGGCCTTTCGCCGTTTGGGGTCTGGACATGGTCGGTCCTCTCAAGAAAGCTCTCGGGGGCTATACACACCTCTTCGTCACCGTCGACAAGTTCACCAAATGGATTAAAGCCAAACCGGTGGCCACGCTTACTTCCGAGCGGGCCGCCGAGTTCTTTTAGGATATCGTCTTCCGCTTCGGCGTCCCCAACAATATCATCACAGACAATGACACTCAGTTCACTGGTGCCCGCCTTCCTCGAGTTTTGCGACAACTACAACATTGGCCTTAGCTTTGCCGTGGTAGCACACCCACACACCAACGAGCAAGTTGAGCGGTCAAATGGCCTGATCATGCAAGGCATCAAACCTCGGATTTTCCAGCGCCTGAAAAAATTCGTGGGCAAGTGGGCCGCTGAGTTACCCTCGGTGCTCTGGAGCCTGCGAACTACACCCAACCGGTCAACCGGATACACGCCTTTCTTCTTGGTCTTTGGAGCCGAGGCCGTGCTCCCGACTGACCTCGACCATGGATCCCCACGCGTTCGCGCATACTCCGAGGCTGAGTCAAAAGAAGCAAGACAAGACGCTGTTGATCAGCTCAAAGAAGCAAGCGAGGTTGCATTCCTTCAGTCGGCCAAGTACCAGCAGGCCTACGACGCTATCACAATCAGCATGTACACGGTCGCTCCTTCAACATTGGCGACTTGGTCCTGCGCCGAGTCCAATCCAATAGCGACAAGCACAAGCTCTCACTGCCATGGGAGGGTCCGTACATAATTGCTGAAGCACTACGCCCGGGGGCTTACCGACTGAAGGATCGAGACGGCAACATCTTCACCAACGCATGGAACATTGAATAGCTACGTCGCTTCTATGCTTAAGCCTTGTATTTCCATATTCTTTGATTGACTACAATGTTAAGTGGGCCCCATTCGAGTAAACATTTTCAGCGCCACTCAAAGTGCCCATGCATAGCGACCACTCGGGGGCTACACACTCTGACTGCTCATCCGGGCACTCAGACCGTTTAAAATATTTATTTTTCTAACCATTCTAGTACTGGGTAATCACGCCGGATGTCAACTTTTCATCTTCGACCGCAAGTCTATGCCACAACCCGGCGCTATACGGAATGCAGCCCACGGCTCTTCCTACGCAAAGGGGGATACGACGGGTCGACAAAGGCACACACAAAAGGCTAACATTACACACGAACGAATTAAGGAAAAAGAGTCACCAAAAAGCTTTCAGTCTAGCAAAACATGCATTAACTACACTCGGGTACACCGAGTCCAATACAGTTAAACTTATTTACATACTACGGATTGGTCCCCTTGACCAGGTTATCAGTAGCAGGGCAGACAGCTTCAAACAGCGCCGGCACTTCCTCTTCCGGAACATCAGTGGCCATCCCATCTTGGATTTCAGACAGATCCACCGCCGGGTAGTGAGACTTGGTCACAACCAGCGTGAACTCCACCTCGGCTTGGTATTGTTCATCTGACAAAGTTTGCACTCTATCCGATGCTGATTGAAGACGCTCCACCAAGACCTCCACCTGTTCTGGTGCCGGCTCGTCCTCCCACAAGGCACTGCAGGTGGCCCTCCTGGCCGCGTACAGCTCGCCCATCATCGTACTCATCCTTGCCAGTCGAACTTCGTAATCTGTGGGGAAAGACAAAGACATCAGTAGCGGCCAACCCCGGCCTGACAACCCCGAGTCAGGTGCTTACCAGCATCGGCATCAGCAGCTCGTTTATTCGCCGTTTCGACGGCATCAACGGCTCGCCTGAGACACCCCTCCTGGACAACGGCCTCCCTCTCGAGATGCTCAACAAGTGCCTGCTCTGCCCCGAGTGCTTCCTGAAGCCGGGCAGTCTTCTCCTCGGCCAAGGACAACTGGCCAAGGCGGGCATTTGCCATCTCAAGCTCCGCTCAGAGCTTGGCGGCCTCGTCTTCAGCAGCTACAACAAGACAAGGAGGCGTTAGCTTCACAGAAAACTGACAATCCATATAGGCACAGGGTAATTACCTTGAGCCCAGGCATCCACCCGCGAGACGCTATCCTTCAACGTCTCCACCTCCACCACCGCGTGCGCACTTGTTCCCGTGCCGCGTTTAGGCTGCTCGTCAGATTGTCCAACTCGGCCTTTCTCTGGCCGAGTCGCTCAAAAGCCGGCAGTCGGGCCTGGAGGAGCTCCGTCTTCTCCACAGACCGCCGGACCAAACCCTACGAGTCAAGCCACAACAAGATCAGCCACTTGGGAATACCATTCAGGAACCTCCCCTTGATTCTTTGAATCAAGAGGAGGCTCGTGGGCTACACCCTCTGGGTGCACTGTTTGTGCCCCCAGAGAGAAATCTACAACAAGAAAAGACAACTAGCTACTCGAGTAAAAGCATTGAAGACCCTCTACCCGATTCTTCGAATCAGGCAGAGGCTCAGGGGCTACACCCTCTGGATGCACTACTTGTGCCCCCAGAGGGAAAGGACTACTACCTAATGCGGAGCCCTCGCCCGACTGACCCAGACGGGTAAGGGCCTGGGGGCAACAAGTTAACAAGGCGCGCTACCCGTGCGTCCGCAATACAAGGGAAAAAACACAAGGCGAGAAAGCACGGCACATACCTCTGCCAGCGGGTTAATCTTCTTGTTCACCAGGCTGGTGCTTTCCCGGAGGCCTTTCAGCAAACGTGGGAGCTTCTCGCCGAGCTCCGCCGTGGCCTCGAAGAACTTCTCCCAATCCTCGGCTTCCCGGACATCGTCCACCTCTCGCAGGACAAAACCTAGATTCGCTAGGTCCCTCTCTTGAACTCGGAGCAGGGGGACGGCCAGCTCGCGCACAGACAAAGATGGTGGTACTCGGCCCACCTCTATCTCCTCTTGGTGGGGCCCAGCCGCTTCTGTGGCAGTGGGAGCAGGCATGTCAGTGCCGGCCCCAGCTGGCCCCGACACGGGCGGAGGAGGCGGAGGAGTCGGGGGGCCGGCCGACGCTAACGGAGACGCACTCCCGGGGCACCAGCTCCGGCCGGCGCTGACGGAGACAAACTCGCCGGGTCACCAGCTCCGACCAACGCTGACGGAGTCGGAGGAGTGGATGACGCAGCAACCGGCGCCAACCCACTCCCCCCTCGGTCGGATCCCCGAGTGCCCTTGGGATCCACTGTCTTGCTCGCCCTGCAAAGACCCTCGCCGTTACTCCCGGCAGGCGACAAAACGAAAGAAGGGGATAGGCAGGAAGACCACTCACTTGACGGATCGGGGGACCGCCCTCCGTTTCCTAACCTTCGGCACGCTAGCCGGCGGGGTTGGCCGTGCCGTAGAGCCACTCTGTCCTCCAAAGGCGGAGTCGGCCGTTCTCTTAGCTCCTCGACTGGGGGGAACATCGCCACCGGTCGCTTCGAGATTCTTCCCGGCATCGGCGGTCGGTCTTTTCCTCCTCTTCACGACGAGGGGAACTTCGTCTTCTTCCTCCTCCTCGAGAGCCGGCACACTCGGAGGAGGGTCGGCGGGTTCCTCCATCGTCGGAGCTTTCCCCTTCAACGCCCCGGCACCGGACGAGGACCCACCTGCTGCGCCCTGTGGCGGCAACCCTCCGACGGGAGCATCGGCATACTGTGGCAAGTTCCAGACCTCCTTCTCTGGAAGGGGGGTGCTGGAACTAAAACCAAAGAGCACCTGCAAAATTCAGGGTGCGTAAATCAATTTCAGCCAGAGCTCAAAAAGCAACGACAACGGAAGGATGTTTTACCTGACTCGGCGGATTGGCACGGCTATAAGGAGGCGGGTGCAAGGAGGCGTCCAAATCTGTTCCATGCGCTATCTGCTTCGCCAGTTGGCGCCGCACCTCCACTCCCGAAATCAGCTCCGGTGACTCTCGCGTCGGATCCAGCTCGTCGGTGTAGTCAAACATCGCGTGCGCTCGCAGCTTCGCGTGCTGGATCCGGTGTCCGATGAAAGTACGGATGACACCGACCCCCGAGACACCAGCCCTGAGTGCCTCGGCAAGAGCGCCCTTCAGGACCTCGACTACACCCTCCTCCCACGGTTGCGGCATCTCGGTCCAACTCGGTCGGACTTGAGGCGGCTGTCTGCCGAATTGGGGAAGAGAGGGTGCCAGATTGGCCCAATAGAACCAGTCCGAATGCCACTCTTTGTTGGAGCTCGAGGAAGGGATATCTAAGTAGCCGCTAGCTGCCCCCGATCTCAGCTGGAAGCCGGCTCCCCCCACCACGGCTGGGTTGCTTTTGCACGGCTGTGGCTTCACCAGGAAGAGCTGTATCCATAGCGCGAAGTATGGCTCGACGCCGAGGTAACACTCGCACAAGGTGATGAAGACAGCAACATGAAGAATACTGTTGAGAATGAGGTTATGGAGCTCCAAGCCGTAGAAGTACAGGAGCCCCCGGAGGAATGGATGCGTTGGCACCGAGAACCCTCGATGGAAGAATGCCATATGCACCACGATCTCATTGGTGTCCGGCGTCAGGAACTCCTCTCCGGCAGCGGAGCACCATCCCACCAATTCCTGCGGTGGCAGCACCCCCGCCATCACCATTGCTTGCAGCCGGGCTTCCGTCGCGGTGGATTTCGACCAGGGGGCCATCGTGTTGGAAGATGGGTTCTCGGTGTCGAGGCTGGCCCACACCAACGCGTCCTCTTCCGCGTCGTCTAGATTAGCGAACCAATCGGGCGCTTGCATTCAGGGCTGGTGGCGAACTGGGTCTAGGGTTTGCGGTGGCGCGATTGAGATCGACGGAAGCGCGAGGAAGACGAAGGGGTTTTTCGGGCGTGGAGGCGATGGCGTATGTGAGAAGGTGTGAGTAGGACCCGCCATTTTCTCGGCCTTATAAAGGGATCGTCACAGGTGGCGCGACCTTTCTGCTCCCACGCGCGCGGGTTTTTCGCGCCTACACCACGCCTCTTCGGATTCTGTTGCGCCGAATAACGGCCCACGTCGCGATCCCTCAGGGCCCACGACGCGGTGTAGCCACGATCTGCGTCATTTAACGGAAGGGACCCAACGGTTGGCCTTCCGGGGTTAAATAGCCGTTTGGAGTTTACCCCCGTAAAGAGCAAATGTAACGTGCTTCAATCGGGCTATTAATCGGTTACCGGTTAACCCGGAACCGAACGTTGCGGTTTTGATGGGTTTCAAGGATTGGCTTCCCGCAGGAATGCAATCACTTAAATACACCCGAGTGAAGGGCAGTTATGGTGTGCCTCCAGCAAGCCACCAGTCGGATGCCGAGTAGCTCGGAGCCACCGGTTTCTCCGCCCAGAATTCCTGTGAATTCCGCTCAGGGATTTTCGGTGTCTGGAATTTCCGGACTCAGTGGAATGTCCGGATAACAGGCTTTGTCATTCAGGAACCTATGCGCCATGACTTGTATTCTGGTTCTGACGTGGATTTCGGAGGCATTCCTTCAGTGGGACACTAGCTGGGCCCGAGCCACTCGGGAAAACCAGGTGCTACTCGAAAATCTAGTCGGGATTTTTGGTATGTCCCATGTTGGGCTATCAGTTGGTCCCTATCCTTTAGGATGGATCGGATACCACCAGGATTTACTCGCTATTAACTCATTTGCCATGATATTCCTGCCTTACGGGTGAATGTCACTCGGCTAATTACCTTTACTCTACAGGACTTCTATGAGTCCTTCACAATCTTCCTGCAAGTGATAAGAAGGCGCGCTCAGGCGAATGTCACTCGGAAAAAGGAAGAAGGCTAAGGCACTCAGCTGGAATGTTGCTGAGCCAAACCACAACCAGATCACGAAGGACTCGAGGGCTACTGACGATGACATGGCACCCGGGTATCGTCAAGGAGGACAAAACCGGCCCAATGGACATAGGGTGGGCCGGGCTGACTACTCGGAGTCTGACTTCTACACGGAGGCACCTCATCAACGTGGAGTACACGCCGTGGATAAACACACATCCGGTGATCTCAGATCTTGTTGTAACCAATCAGGAAACCAATCTATAAACCGATCGGGACTCTTGTAACCCTAACGCGGTCATCTATATAAGGCCCGGTAGGGATCTCCTGATGGGTAAGTTCGTGTGTTGTTAAGTTCTTAGCTCCACGAGTCTTAGATCTTGTATTCTCATACAGGATTCTAGCAATGCCAGCCACCAAACACAGGACGTAGGGTATTACCTCTCCTTGAGGGCCTGAACTTGTCTAAAAACTGTCTCCCGTGTGCACCCATCTAGATCTTCTGTGCTTGCGCAACCCCATAATCATTATTGCCGGATCAGAACACCGACAAAGAGCTCTCCTCAGAAGCACTGCTCTGTGACAAGCGCGGCCTCGACCTCGCCGAACAGCAACAACTCTTTAGCCGGGACACCAATGTTATGGCGCGTGCCTCCACATTGACCAGACCCTCACTGCAACTACGAGCGACAACTTCGGAAAGTACCCCCTCCAAGTCGGAGAAGAAGTTCCACGACTAAACTGGAACCAGGGGGAAATAGGGCCTTCCCCTCAGCAGGACAACGGTTCCACAGGGGGAGCCGCCCGATCCAGCAGCAAAAGAGTCATGTCCCCTAGAAGAGTCCTCCGTGCAAGCACCCTCGGTAAGACTGCACGACCGTCGCCTCCTCGCCAGCACGTCTCAGGTTGCACCGACTCCGGCCCCAGAATCGTCAAGCTACAAACAAATTGATGATAAGACGCTCCGGACGCCGCCGCCCAGCACGCGCACTCAACGAGTTCCGTCAGCAGGTCACGACAAGAGGGCAGAAGTCTCCAGGGCACCTAGCGACAAGCTGGAAAAGGGGGGACGGCCTAGTTTATTTTTCTAAAATTTCTAGAATACTTTTTCTTACCATAGCTTGTAAATGACACTTCAGACAGTTCACAATATTAATATATCAAGTCTGTAGTTCGATATTTATTTTTTCAGACTGCCTATCCGAGATACTTCTCAATAAGACAGTCGGGGGCTAGACAAGTATATGGCGAAGTGGTGTAACTTACGAGTACTAATTTTCTCGACCTACACAAAGGGAAGAGGTTCCGCACTACGACTGTTAGAGACGCGAGGAAAACCCCTTAACGCGTCTGCAGGTGACAGGGGAAGCCACTGAGCCCCTCACCTGACCAGATCTAAGGCCTGGTCGACTAAGCTCCCTCAGTTCCGTGGTAACGATCCTCAACCCCGAGTAAAGGAAGGAAAAAGGGGTACAAGTATAACTAGACCAACGGAACCCATACGCTCATTCACACCCTCGATTACTTTAATCGGAAGGTATCACGGGAAGAGTGTAATGCTGTCAACAACAAGGCAAAAACGTAGAACTTAGTAACTTACGTCCAGCATCTCTACAACAAGGGAACACGAGTTGTCACTACGACCATGAGAAGCTATACGAAGACCCCTTATCACTTTTACTGATGACGAGGAGCCACGGATCCCTCCATCCGACTAAACCTAAGGCCTGGTCGATCGCAGTTATCGGTAAAACAGTACGGCTCAAAAATCCTAAGTTAAGGGAGAAGGACAATGAATTCGACTAAGTCTACGACAACTCTCGCGCCCGACAAGCATTTCACAAAGCAGACAAGTACTTAAGAGAACAAAAACACACACACATGATTAGTGCACAGTTACTAACCACTGTTTGTTACACGTTCTTATCCTACCTAGCTAGACTAGATGCCTGGACTCTATCGCCAAAGGCATCCGTAGCATCCTGCACAGTATCAAGGAGTTTCTCTTCCTTGCCAGCCGGCAGATCAGTCGCAAGAGCCTCCAAGGACAAGTCCGGGTGCCTACACCAGAGAAGGGCCAGAGCAAAAGCCAAGGCATCCCGCACGCCTTGCTGGAGTTCGTCCTCGAGAAGCTTCTCGAGGATGGGCTTCAGTCGGGAGACAGAAGCTACGAGTTCCACCAGCCGGGCAGAATGTGGAGGACGGGGGAAGACGACGACGCCAACTTCAACCAGCGCCTGCTCGAGAGTGCCAAGGGCATGCTCAAGGTCTTCCTCCAGCTTCCACGGATAGGCTTGACTTCTTTGCAGGGAAGTCTCCGCCTCCGATGAACGGGCCTTCGAATCCTGGAGCTCAGCTTCGGCCACCTCCCACCTCTTCACGGCGTCTTGGAGGCGTTTCTACAGCTCCTCCTTCTCCGCCCGCCAGTTCCCAGACTCCTCGGGGCGCTTCTTCATCTCCTCGTTCGCCGCTCGGCTCGCCTCTAGTTCAGCTTGAGCCTTCTCGAGCGGAGGAATCCAGGAAATGACGATCTAAAAACAATAAGGTTAGTATTGGTCCTTTTGTACTTTTTACTACTAACTCTTCGACTTGCCTGTAGCAGGGAGGTCAAGCCGACTCCTTCTGGCACCGAGGGCTCCGGCCTAGGGGGCTCAACCTGCTCGACTGGGGTTGCCACCGGCCTTAGCACCAAGGGCTGCTCCTCGACGACGGCCCCTCGCCGGAACTCCGGTCGGAAGAATGGTCACCCTAGTTGGAAGAACTTCTGAATTAATCCTTCACGAAGACAAGAAACAAAAATAAAGAACACCGAAGAGGACCACAAAAGAAACTTACCTTTGGCGCTTCGCCGGAGGAAGAGGTCCCTTCGACGAAACAACTGAACCCCGCTTTTCAGCAGAGGCAAGTGTCGCTTTCCCCTTTGTTGTTGTAGCCTCCTCCTTTCGAGTAGTCGGGGGAGGAGGCGACGGCTCCCTTGGAGGAGGGCTACTCGCCTCATGCTGTCCGACAAGCTCGTTTCTGTTATTCTACTAGTCGGGCGAGGGCTCTAACCTGAGGTTGGGGATTCGGCGAAGGAGAAGGGGCCCGGGTAGAAGAATCCACCCAAGTAGCCTCTACCGCCTCCTCGGCCCCGGATGGACCTCCGACTCCCTCCTCAGGGGGTGGCATGGTCTCTCCGAGGACCTCAATGTCCTCCTCCTGCACGGGGGCTCCAGCCCGCTCGGCCTCCGAGTCAGGACCTTCGCGGCCTAGTCACTGCGGAGGAAAACCCGAGGGTTGTTAACATCACTACTCGGATGACTCAGGATCAGACAAGGTAAAAGGCCTACAACTCACCGAAAGGACTTCTTTCTGCTTGTCGGGGCTAAGCTTCAGAAGAGGCAAGGGCACCTCCGTCTGCCTGCCTTGGGGAGACTGCTCGAATAGGTTGTTCAACCTATTCTGAAGTTCCCCCTGAGGACAGATCTACACAATCGAAAGAAGTCAGAAACAAGTACGGTGTCTCACCGACTAGAATGGCACTAGAAGGGCAAAGTGCTTACCCGTGTCAAAGTCCCTTGACTGGTCTTGACCCTCTGGAAGTATCCAGGCAGGATGAACCCTTGACGAAGAGGCTGATGCGCCGCCGAAGGAAGTCCTCCGCGATGTCCCACGCTGACAAGCCTTTGGCAGCGAGATTGGCGATGTCGTGGACAAGGACCTTGAGCTGCTTGGTCTCCTTCGGGGCTTCCACCCAGCACTTCGTCGGGAAGGGAGCCAGGCCTCGGTAATGGATCCCGGAGAAAGATGGGGGCTAGCAGTAGAACCACCTAGGGATGCCAGTCCGACCATGACGACTTCCAGGAAGAGGAAATGTAGGCGTCCTTCTTCCCTTCCCGGAGTCGGAACCCGGCACCGCGACGACTCCTCCGCCGCTGACCTTCATCCGGCGGAGGTTGTAGAAGTACCTCCACAGCTCCAGGCTCGGCCTGATGCCGAGGTACGCTTCGCACAAATGTGCGAAGACCGCCAGCATCAAGACCGAGTTCAGGTTGAGGTGAATCAACTCGATCCCGTAAAACTGGAGCACGAGGAGGAAGAAATGCGAAGGTGGGAACTGAAGTCCGCACCTAAAGAAGTCTGCGAAGATAACGATCCAGTTCGTGTCCGGGCTGGGAACCGTTTCCTTCACGGCCTCCCGGAAAGGTACGAACACCTCCGGGAGAATCACTTCCTCCGCCACGAGCCTTTTGATGGTGGAGGAATCCATCACCGAGGCTTCGAACTCAGGATGACGGAGAGTTGCTCCCCCGAAGTATCCCCCGATGACTTCTTGGGCTCAGGGGACTTCTTCGCGGCGCTCTTCTTGCCCATTTTCACCGATCGATCGGGGGCAATGGAAGCGGAAGGGTTTGATGAGGTCGCGAGGAAGAAGACGGTGGGAAAGCTAAAGGAAAGAGAGGGATGCGGGCAAAAACCCCAACTCTTGGTTTCTTAAAGGTTTCAATTTACGCCTGACCGAGCGCGGTTAACGGCACGATCTGTTCCATCGCATTTAATGCGGACAGTTGCTTTTCCCGCATACGAGATGTTACGCGGGAAAAAGAGGGTCTGACAAACCCATGACCCCGACAAGCGCGCTGCGTTGCGGCTAACGTCAGCCGAAACAGTAGCGCAGAAAAGGAAAGATTCTTCATCACCACACGAAATTTCCACCACAGCGGTTCGATTTCCCAGAAATCCGCCAGGGCGAACGCGTGTCCGTGATCGACGGATCAGATTAAATCGGAAAAGCTTTTGATTTTCAAAAGGCCATTCGATAAGGCTATTGCGACTACTCGGTAGAGATCGTACCTACTCGGAAAAGTCGTCGATAAGGATTACTCGGTTCACCTACTCGGAGCTGCTTTCCCGAGAAGGACGGATTTTCTACCGAACAGTCATGACCTCACTTCACGTACTGATGGGGGGCTTGACGATGAATAGTATAGTATCCCGTATATTAGGAAGTATCTGATATACGATTCCCTGGATTACCGAAGTATACCCCCTATCTGGTAAGGATCCCAGGACGATAAGGTAACCTCTAAGAAGGAGGAAAGATATCCCTTAAACTAGGAAGTTCATCCCGATGTTTAAGGAAGCCAGAGTCCTACTCGGACGTAAGTCCATGTACGGTACGACTAGATGAACCCCCCTATAAAAGGGTCAGCAGTCCCATAGGGGAGGACAAGTCAAGTTAGATCGACTAAGGAGGTTAGATCCAGAAGGCCAATCCAGATCCTGAAGCCCCATCACCTCGAAGGAGTCGAGAGTAGCGGAATTAGCCGGATTAGTCTACGATTAGGCCTAGGATAGCCACTAACTTCCAGATTCCCTTGTAAGACGTTTCTCCATTGAATATATACGAACAGGACGTAGGGTTGTTATCCTGAGGGAGGCCGAACCTGTATAAAAAGAGTGTTTTCCTTGCCATTATACCTCTAGCCTTGTGCCCTAGCGGTCCCTACCCCTCATACATACACATTCCACGAATACCGTAAGATCGGCGGTTTACTAATCGTCGACACCTCGCCACTGCAAACTATGTAGCCCCAAAGAATGTAGAGGTTGTTGCCACTCGTGATATTTATAAGGCCGAAAGTCGACGCTTTCCTAGGTAAAATTTGGGGCCATCGCAAGAAGGGGGCCAAGTATGTTGAAGGACTGCTGAGGGCCCGGGCCACAAGGGGTAGCTCAACCAGCTCGTTGGTTGAGTCATCCTAGCCCGCCGAGGTTTAGAGCCTACATCTCTCCTTTTGCACTGGGTCGCGGGACGACAACGCTCCACTCAGACTCTTATTTAATTTTCTACACTTGTCGCTGTGTCGATACAATTGTGGCTCATCGTGAACCTCGCACTATGACTTCGTTTAATCGTTCACTCGATGGTGATGCAAAGTAATATTTTGTTTTCGATCTGCTGTGCTACGATGTTTATCTTTTTATCATGCCTGTTTGCAGAATGCCGCTTGAGGTATAAATCGCCGGCTGGTCGGCGAGGTACTCGCCCTATCATTGCGATGTCGTGCAAGCATAGGTCAGCCTTCCAAAGGTCGCGAGCTAGATGCGACCGCGATGTCGTCGGTTATGGGGTCTTGGACCATGAAGTCTTAACAAGAGCGATGGGAGGCGAACGATGCTCTGTTACTCCTCGCCCTCGCCGCGAACGTAGCTCAACACTCTCCGGAGTAGCGAGCTAGTTTGTCTAATATTTTTCAGAGTTTCATGCCTTGATACACTACTAGGGATATACTGATGTATGACGTTACCAGTATATCACTAAAAGCAACCAAATCGTCAGGAATGACTATTTATGACGAACCTGTGACAAAAAAGAGTTCATCACTGTGGTCGCGTCATAAAAAATGTTATGTGACGAAATGAGCTTTTTCGTCATAACATTGTGATGACCATAGCTTCGTCATAATGTAGACATCATCTGTGACGAAAATGTTCGTCATGGAAAGCAATAAGAATGTCATGCATATTCATGATTTCGTCACTAAAAGCTTGGTTTGACCGGCAGAACTGACGTGGACATGTCAGTTAATGATGAAAGTTTCGTCATAAAGAGGTGCCACGTTGGCACCAGCTTTAATCCTTGCCTATGATGTGGTGCATGTTTCCTGACATGGCTGACACGTCATCATATGACGTGGCCTCATATTGCGACAAAATATTTTTCGTCATAATTGTCTGCTGACAGGGCTGACACATCATCATATGACGTGGCCTCATATTGTGACGAAATATTTTCGTCATAATTGTTTGCTGATGTGGCACTAGCTGTCATTCAACGTGTCGGATAGCCCGTGTTTGTGAGCCCAGCTTTGGCCCATTATATCTACCCCAATCTCAATATTTAAGCTGAAGTTTTTCGCAAGCATCACTAGTACAGGAAAGCCTACTAGTGGCGTGCCATTTTTGCTATTAGTGGCGTGTGGGCGGCACGCCACTAGTATCACGCCGGTGATAAGTGGTTACTAGTGGCGTGCTAACACCACGCCACTAGTAACACATATACTAGTGGCGTGCCCGCTCCCGCACGCCACTAGTAACTCATATATTAGTGGCGTGCCCTTTTCCCACACGCCACTAGTAATATTCCTCAGTAGATTTTTCAGGGCTAAAAAAATATTATATGTTATTACTAGTGGCGTGCCCTAAATAGAGCACGCCACTAGTAATTCCTACATTAGTGGCGTGGCTACAGTGCCACGCGCCACTAGTAGATTTTTCAGGCCAAAAAGAAATATTTTCTGTTATTACTAGTGGAGTGCCTTAAATTGAGCACGCCACTAGTAATTCTCTCATTAGTGGCGTGGCTACAGTTCCGCACGCCACTAGTAGCTTTTTCAGGGCCAAAAAAAATTATTTATGGATTTAATAGAAATACACCATATTTAATTTATACAGATCATCCATTTGTCCAAAATATGCATGTATTTAATTTATACAGATCTAGTAAGTTGGATTACAAAAGAATATTACAAAGGAGCAAAAGAAAGAAGAAAGGAAAATAAACCTAAACTAAACCTATCTAGTTCATCTTCTCTTCTCATCTTCTTTTTGACTTCTCATCTGTTCTTATCAATTCAAAATCTGTTTAAAAAAAAGGAGCTAGAGAAAATATGAGAAGAGATAAGTTAAGAGAAAGTATAGCATCTGTTCATGCATCATTTATATATCAATAAATAGATAAGCCTCGAAAGCAAGCCAACAGGGAACATAAGCTAAAATCAAGCATATATTTGTTCTAATTAAGTTAACCCATTGATCTCAGTACTTGAGCAAATCAGAAAAAAGACCAAGATAAGCATCTGTCCTTTAGCTTAACTAAGTTATTATAGATAAACATTTATATTGAAAGAAGCAGAGAGCAATCAATTAAAATGGAACTAAGCTAGAACCTGTTCTTGCAATCATGTGTGAGAGACACCTTAGATATTAGCATTGGCATTAGCTCACCCATGACCAAGTGCTAGTATCTGCTCTTTCAGTTGTAGGAAATTGAGGTATGTATACATACAATCATATTGATAACAAAGAGAAGCTAAAACTGAGTAAACTATCTATTCATCCAGATTTAGTAATCTGCCACATATCAAGAACCTTATTTTTATAGTTACCTTTAACATACTAGGGGGAGATCAAGGAGCATAAGTCCGTGTATAAATGTGTATCGTATACTAGTAGCATCTCCAACAGAAGAATAAATCACAAGGTATAAGTATATAAATCACAAGGTATAAGTATATAGCAGTACTATCAACACACAGATCCTAAACAAGTTAAATGATAAGTGTATATGGAGCAAAATCTCAACCGAATTAATCTTTTCACCAATCAACATTAGGTTTAATTGCTCATTAGCAGCCTTGGAATCGAGCCATAGCAGAGAGGAATGGAAGAACTAGGAAAGGTGAGAGGATAGAAAAACCTTACCTCAGGACGGCGCAGATAACATATCTTTGATTCAAGCTTCGAAATCAATGCAGCAAAGTGCCCCCTTTCTCTACTCTCTGCCTTATAGCCTGCAGATTCAATAGCCAACAGAATATCACAACATAGTCACTTCACACAGTATTATACTGCTAGTGCTAGTGTTGCTGTGATGGTTAGCTATCACTTATCACAGAGTTTGTACCTAAAGTGCTTCTATGATTATGGACTAAAAGACGGGGAGGGGAGGGGGGGATGGAACTACGGGACACAGTACTAGAATGGATAATAAGCATACCAACAAATTTTAATTGGATCATTCTAGAATTTCATCAAGGCAGGTGCAGGAAGCTAAAATATTGATATGCAGTTATAACCCGCTTATTCCACCATTTGTGCCCCAGTTGACTAAACGGAGTGCACCCACTCATGTTTGTACTAATAAAGGAAAATGGCACTATCAAAGACAAAGAGAGTAACAGATTGGACATGAAGCATAAGACACACTTCTCATTTGGATCATTCAGAATTTAGTTTTGCTTGAATGCTCATTATTGCAGCTCACGGATAAATGTCCATAATTTAGTTTTGCTTGCATGCTCATTATTGCTCAGCTCACGGATTTTTCATTGAAAAACTCAGAGGAAACATATGCGCCTAATAACAGAATAGGGATAAGAGAATGTGTGAATTTTACTCCTTGTGGAAATAGAGGAATCGGTGCCATAGGATGTTCACAAAAGTAGCTATGGCATCAATATTTGTCAGAACAATTGCAGGAGGAAATAGGCTATTAGGGCTACAAGCTAATATGTTACCCCAGAAGCATAGTGTCCAAGCTAATCCATTGTAAGTAATGCGACCCACAACGATCAACATCTAGAAAAACAGTCACAAACTCATGCCATCCAAGAAAAATGCTGTGCAATACGTACATGATGCAGAGAAAACCTCACCTTAGCAAAAAGAGAACCACCAAATGGCAAGAACCAGCACCAATTGTTGCCTGCACCATAGGCCCTCAAACTGATCTGTAAAGGAAACCATCGAGTATGCAAGTGAAGGACTGAAATTGGGGAGGGAGCTGGGCTCCTGTTATCGAAAAAAAAAGTTGAGGACTGAAGGGAATTAGGCAGTTAACAGCATACGAACTGAACTATAGTTGAAACAAGTGCATGAGATCTATCAACAGCATTGCCAGGACAAATGGGATGGAAAAGGTGGAGAAGTACCCAATCGAACCCAGACCCACGAAACAGCAAGCAAGAATACATTTCTCCAACTGTCAGTAGCACATCTCAGTGATTCCAACACAAATTATGATCTGGCTGACCGCGATATTAGTTTTTCTCTGAACCCGACCTCAATATTACTAGTTTATTAATGTGCTTTTAATCAGCGTGATCAAACCAAGCATCATTGAACCTTAACTGTATGATTGTATTTGATCTATCTCTAAAACTCCTATTCGCGTCCCTCTTCATCACTAGTACAACCCAAACCCCAGACCTAATCAAGTTTGGCTCATACGCACAAATGATCAGGCCCAATTCAGGAACGGCTCGCGGCCATCCAAATCCCCAGCAAGTATTCGCCGCACGAACCTAACCTCAAAGATCTCACACTGCAACCCGCCCGAATCCAAGACGGAATCTTTCAGGGCAGGGGCATCCAGCAGCACTTACTGGAGCGTGGGGACGATGCCGGAGGGGTGCTTGGACAGATCCACGGGATGGCTCTCCTCCAACGCCGCCTCTGCCATCCACCCCCAAATCCCCCACACCACCACACCTTCCACCTCAGATCCCCAACCCCAGCAGCCCGCGCGGGAGCCCGATTCGGGGGACGATGCCGGCGGGATCTACGCGTGACCGGGAGATGGGGGAGCAGCTGTGGAGGGGATCTGCACCGACGGCATCTTGGCGAGCACCTCCACAAGCTTGCTGGGGGCCGGTGGCGGGGTGGACGGAGGGAGCGGAACAGGGGAGGAGGAGCGCACGAGGATGGGGCGGTGGCGGGGAGATCTTACCTGAACGACGCGGACCGACAGGGCGGGCCGCCGCTCCGGGTCGCGCGCCTGCTTGAGCAGCCGCTGGTGCGTCACCACGTCCTCCGCCCTCTCCGCGTTCACATCCAGCGCGTACCTGCCGCTGGTTGGCAGCGAGGGGCGGGGGCCAAGGCGGGCCGCGTCGGGAGGGCAAGGAGGGGCGTGGCACGCGAGGTGGCCGGGGGCGCGGCGTCCGGCGGCGAGGGGCGGGGGCGGCGCGGGGGCGGCCGGAGGCAGAGCAGAGAGAGGCGAGAGGGCGCGTTTGGGGAAATTCCTATGAGGGTGGGCACGATAATTCCTATAAGGGTGGGCACGTTATTAGTGGCGCGCGAGGCTGCGGCGCACGCCACTAGTAACACGTTATTAGTGGCGTGCGGGGCTGTGGCGCACGCCACTAGTAACAATGTTACTAGTGGCGTACTGTTACAACGCAACGCTACTAATAACAAGTTAGGGTGTTTAGGGTGTTTAGGGTGTTTTTATGGTTTTAAGGTTAGGGTTGTGTTCCAAATTTTTTTATATATTTAATATACATCATTTAATGTTTCATGTAAAAATTTGGCATTTTTAGGGTTAGTTTGCTATTTTTAGGGCATTAAATGTGTTTCTAGGTATTTAACAAATATAATTCAAATTTGAACTAGAAGTACATTAAAAAATGCCATAAGTTGGTAGAAAAATCATATTTAAGTTTGTGAGTATATATTTAGGTGTTATGGAATAAAATATTGGGAAAATTAAACATATGTATGGGAAAATTCAAACACTAACTTGTAGTAAATGGTTTTTGAATTTAAAAAAAATGTAAATATGGTCTGAAAAATATGAAACTTGGCATGGTGTCATTATATGACCTACAGAGGTTGTGGTTAAATTTTGAGAGAGTTATAAAAAAGTTTTGATATAAGTTGCTTAGAAACCGAAGGATATCCGAGGAAGAATCGTAGTTTCGAAGGGAAAGTGTGAGGTTTGAGAGAGAGTTGATAGTTTTGTTCCTCATTCGAATTTGAAATTTTTATACATTGAATATACACCATTTAAAGTTCCATGTAAAATTTTGGGATTTTTTAGGGTTAGTTTGCTATTTTCAGGGAATTAAATGTATTTTTCTTATTAGTGGCGTCTGGTAGGTAGGCACACACCACTGGTAAATGTATTTCTAGGTATTTAAATTTTAAAAAAGATATTAATGAAGAATGTGAGGGTGGGATGATACATCTATTTATTTTACAAATTTAGAAAAAAGAATCACTTAATTTGGACTTATAAATCAAAAGTTATCGATATTTAAATAATGCAGAGATTACTAGTGGCGTGTGCATATAAAGGCACGCCACTAGTAACAATGTTACTAGTGGCGTGCTGCTCCAACGCAACGCCACTAGTAAGTGGGATGTTACTAGTGGCGTGCGTTATGGTAGCCCACGCCACTAATAGCAGTTATACTAGTGGCGTGCCTGAAGATCCCCACGCCACTAGTAGTTTATGTCGGGTCCGACTGCGGGGTGTCAGTTACTAGTGGCGTGTTGTTTAATGGGCACGCCACTAGTAGCCTTTTATTAGTGGCGTCGGTGTATATAGGCACGCCACTGATATTTTATGCGGATACCAGTGGCGTGGTTTTTTAGGGGGACGCCACTAGTAAACTTCCTCTATAAGGATTTCTGCATTAGTGCATGTTTTACAATCCCAATTTTCAACATCAGAACACAAACATATATTATTCACAACACAAATAAATATCAGTCACAACCCAATCTCTAAATTTCACAACACTATCATAGAAACATATATCAGGCACAATATTGCAACCATAGCAAAGGTGAGAAACCATTCATCTCAGTTCACACCAATTTGAACATGGATATTGTTCAAGTGCAACATACTGCACTTACACCACAACAAAAGGAAATAAACAACCGTCAAGTCATGAGGCACTTAGAAGTTCTAGAATTCAGCACAAACACAACCAAAAGAGCTATTGCTACTCCCATCCATTAGAGTCTCAATAGATGATCAATGAGTAGGGTTAACCTGTGAGGAGCTCAAAAGACGACGAAGGAGTGCATTGTTTTCTTCTTGCTGTTTCTTGAATTCTTCAAACTCTTGTTGTTGCTTGTTCATTGCTTCCTCCGCTGCTTCAGTTTTTCTTCTTGAGAATATCCGTTCTTGCTGTTGAGTGTCGACTGTGTGTTGAAGAGCGGCTGATCCTTGTCTCGCTACCTCAAGATTGTGTTGAAGCTCTCGTACAGTAGATGACTTTGTTGAGA
Organism: Stipa capillata; assembly: GCA_019208055.1. Classification (NCBI taxonomy): domain Eukaryota; kingdom Viridiplantae; phylum Streptophyta; class Magnoliopsida; order Poales; family Poaceae; genus Stipa; species Stipa capillata. Next base: position 120,330 of record JAGXJF010004722.1, read on the forward strand.
TTGAGGATAAGCCAACATTCTTCAAAAATTGGCTGTTCTTACTGGTTTGAGTGAGAACCTTGGATACAATTTCTGTACTGGATTTTGGCGTTTCACCATCTTCAACATGTACCTCCATCATAGCTTCCATATTGGCCTATTATTGGAATGATTAAACACAAGTAGTTAGCATACATGTACAAGTCAAACGTACAACTCAGCATTATAGGTGTGGTTAGCACAGAGGCACAATGAAAGTAAAAACTCATTGTAGGTGTGGTTGGCATAGAGGTACAAGTCAAAGAAATATATTTTATAAATTACAACATACAATTGTGTCTTGACAATAATTTTAATGACACTGACAGTTACCATGTACATTGAGAATTGTAGAAGTACACAAAATGCCCACTAGCCAACAAGAATAATTCCCAATTATAAATGATGCATGACGATATCAGTAAGTATAAACTACCTAGCAAGTGTCACTGAATAGTTAGTACAGGTTAGTTTTCTAATAACCATTGTCAAGTTGAAATACAAAATGCCAACCAAAATCACAGCAATTACCATTCTCATATCATGTGTAGGTGAAATACAAGCAATATGGTTAATAGAAAGCAATATGGCAGGAGCAGCAATTACTTACAACGGCTTCTCGTACGGGCTCACTGAAGCCTTTTTTATTGCTGTTATGGCACTCTTTGAAAAGGTCTACTGCGGTGGGTTCTTGGTCCTTATACTTCTCCCTCTGTATTGTTGTAGTGACATTTCAAATACTTAGTTGCGACAAATAAAAATGCTACAGCTATGTTAGAAAAGTTTATCATCATAACATTGACAAACTTAACCCAATGATAACAACTATATATTGAAACAAAGTCTGCATACAAAGAGACTCAAATAGTTCAGAAATATGTATTGGACAAAAGTGCATACTGATAGCAAGGTCAAGCACATTAGATGAACAGGAATGCATGTTTTCATAATAGACATAACAAAAAATATGTATGAAGTTTAACATAACTGCACAATTTGCTCAAATTGATATTGCAGGAAATACTTGCAGCAAGAAATGCATAGCAATGCGTAAAGCCGATACACACAATCATGTAGAACTAAACACCAACAACACTCCACATAAAAGACAACCTAAGAGTACATGAGAGTAAAATGATTTAGAATATTTTTACTCACCATAGAATAGCAGTGCGCGATGTAGCTACAAGAACGTGTCGTCTGGTGGTACTTGACTTTAGCCCTGTTCTGTTTATTTTTTTCAGAGATTTCCTATGCAGAAAATTATTTTGTAAGACAAATTCAGAACTAGAAACTGATGACATTATGTGATTTCTAGTTCGTACCTTGTTTTTTGGGTCAGACCACTTGCGTACGAGTTCTCTCCATTGCTCATTAGTAATATGATTAACAGGAGATGTTGTCATCACTTCATTAGCAGCAACACCATCAAAGTATTTTCGTTTTAGCCTATATCGAGCTTGACGTACCCCATCCTGCAGTAGATTAGCACATGCATCCTTTATTGGCTGATCATCAGTGTCCATTGCTAGCCTTCCCTATTAAAGTGAATGATATCCAAGAATCAGATTGAGATTGCATGACTAAGTGCCATCCAATCAACATTGAGATAACATCATAGGAATGAAAAATTAATGATATCCAAGAATCAGATTACTTACAGATAATGTGCCCATGAATTTATCAAGAACATTTGCATTCTCTTCTTTCTTGTACTCTTTCCAATGTGTTAAGATAGGCACACTGTTCCTAACAGCAATACCACCCTCAGATGCTAATTTGGCAGCTTGGACCGGTTTATGTGGCCTTCTATTATCTTCAGCAATATTGATAGGCAATTTCCTTCCCATACTTCTAGTCATCCTATCAAGCAATTTACCCATTGTGTTGGATCTCCCTTGTTTTTCAGTATTTGATGCTGTATCTGCAAACAAATCATTCAAAGAGTGAGTACAAAGCATATTTGTAAATAATACTTGAAACATGGCAACTATGACTTGCCTTCATTGGCCAGCTGGGTGTGCTCCTCATTTTGGGCAACACCATTACCAGTTCGCTCCACATCATGCATGGAAGAAGGTTCAACATCAGTAGCTTGCTCCACATCTGTTGGCTGATAGGTTTCTTCTCTATATGCCCAATCTATCACAGGATTATTTGTGTGCAATTCTTCTCTTTGTTGACTCATATCAGCATCATTTGGTGTTGAGAGCGATTGCTCTTTGCTCCCATCCTGTGCGGTCGCTGCTAAGGCTGATTGTCTTGCTTTGTGTGACCTTGTTGAGACTATAGTTGATTGCTCAATTGTTGACAAGGAAGCCACTCTCTTAGAGTGTCCCCTTCCACCTAGAGCCATCTTAGAATTGTTCTTAGCAGCCTTTGTGGGAGCCTTCTTAGAAATCTTAGAGGCCTGCCACAAATGAATAATGAGAGATGGATTATTTAAAATAACCAGATTTGCATGAACAGAAATACTAAAAGCATCAATCCAACACATTACTTGCAAGAAGCAACATATAATATCTAATCCCCACCCCAAGATAAAAGAACCAGCACCTTAGATATGCAGCTGGAAGTTAAGGATTGATCCCCAAACAACGGCTCTTCCTCATCTACTGAGTTATTGTCAATTTGTTCTCCCTCACTGCTCTCATCGTCTTTAGGATCATATTCAGAGCCTGAGTCTTCCCGGTCACTATACTTGTTCTTTGATTGCTTAGTCTTTTCAGGGGAAAGGTTGGCGTTTACACTTGTACGCAAAGTTGATATGTAATGAGGCCCAGTTCTTGCAATCTGGCATTGTTCCTCATCATTCTCATTAGCCGTGACTTCTCGTAAGGATGTATTTCATTTTCTTACAAGAAAAAAGTAATAGTAGTTTATTTCATCCAATAGCACCAGAATGTAATGGTGAGTGTAAATCGTAGAGCACATATTCTCCTAAAATCCAGTAGCAGCGCAGGATTGAAACATCTTTACTATGGCAATGGCATTAGAGGCAAGCACATTGCCTTGGCACTAGGTTAATGTGTCTAGTATGTACATACAGTAGATAGGCAACAAATAAGCATTTGTAGAGGAATACGTCCAACTAACTTGGCCTAACAAGTTGACTGATTCATAAAACAACACTAATCTACACTGAAACTGCATGAAGAAAACAATCAAACATGAACAGATTTGGCCAACAACCAGTACTTGCGTGCCCTTCAACATCTCTGGCTTCTAATCTATCTAGTAATCACTCTCTAGGTGAGTAGTACGGCTACTTTGGTGATATGTGGAAGGCAATTGGCTACAGAGACTATACATGATCGACAGGAGCTGAACAGTTTCAGGCAGAGGAAAAAAGACGAAATGCAACAAAGATTACGAAGGAAATAGAGACTATACCTTTGACTCCGCGGTGACTCGGTCTTGGCATTGCTTCAAGGGGGTCGTCGAGGGGGCTGTTCCGGTGCAGTGGACGTCGTGGGAGATGATCGGTTGCGGTGGTGTCGGCGTGGCCGATACGGTGCGGTCGACGGTCAGGGGAGATGGTCGGTGCGTGGCGTCGAGGAGGCCGATCCGTTGCGATGGACGTCGGAGGAGATGCTCCGGTGCGATGGACGTCGGGTACAATGGCGTTGAGGGCGCTGCTCCGATGTGGTGGTCGTCGTGGGAGATGGTCAGGTACTGTGGCGTCGAGGTGACCACTCCGGTGCGGTGGTTGTTGGGGGAGCTGCACCGGAGTGGGAAGAGCCGGGGAAGTTCGAAGCTTTGGTGCGGGCTGGTTGCGGTTCTAGACCTGGGAGAAGGAGAGCTAGGCTAGGCTGGTTTGATTTGGGGGCTAGTGATGGTTCGAGAAGGCATTAGTTGGTTCAGAGCGCGGGTATTTTTAGAAGAGCGCGGGTATTTTTGGCGCACGACTCAATTTTTTGGAATTTGGCGAAACTTTTTTTATATAGTGTACTTAGACAGCTAATTAGTATAGCAAATATGATTTTACAATAAAGAGTATATATAGCTAATGCTAGCGTCGCTCCGAGGGCGAAGTACCGAACGCCACGTCCACTGGCGTTTGCGCGGTGAACCAAATGCCAAGGGATCTGGCGTTTGCCCCGCAAGCGTCGCCCCGGCGGAGGGCGAGACGCCAGCATCGCCTCCAGCGAGGGCAAGCCCGAACGCCACGTCTGCTGGCATTTGCTCGGTGAAGCAAACGCCACATCCACTGGCGTTTGCTAGGTGAAGCAAACGCCAAGGGATCTAGCGTTTGCCCCACCGTCACGTGCATGGACTGGTACGTGCCTGCCGACGCGCCTGGTGAGCCCTAGACGCCGGGCACCGCTAGCACCACCGGCGAGCGGAGCGTTGGTGTTGAACGGACGCGGTTGACCGCGTCCGGCAAGCCCGAGTTTGCCGGCGCGCGAAGAAGATCCGCCGGGAGCAGCGTTCAGGTCGATGTGGACATGGGAAGCAGCACAATCGCCGGGAGCAGCGTTCAGGTCGATGTCGAGCCAATTCTGCACTCCTTCCTCTGTCAAATACCAAACGTGATTACTGCAAATCCATGGAACAACTGCATGACGTGATCAGTGCAAAGAGAATGATAATTACCATCGCTACTTTCGTCTTGGGCCCAGAGCTCGAAACCCACCTCACTCGCGTCTCCCTGGACCTCCTCCATCGATACATTGAGATCAATATTGGCCATGGTGGATACATTGAGATCAATATTGGCCATGGCGGAAGGGAGTATGAGGAGATGATGAACTAACCTCGAGCTACAGAGGGATTCATAGTTTCAGGGCGAACTCGAATTCTTTCCCGTGTCCATGTAATCTCCTTCATCTCCAATTTCCTCCTTCGATCCAAACCGTTGATGCATCTGCAATCCACCATGGTAGGTTTCTTGCTAATGGAGGAGAGTTCGAAAGCTCCGGATTGTACGCCTATTTTTGTGAGTCGGAGGGAGTACTACTATAAAAGACGATGAGTGATCATAAATCTTTAGCACATACTATTAAAAAGTATGTGCAAATTTCAAATTTTAACATGATTATATGGACAAGTTTATGTGAATTTCATGAGATTTTATCATGATCTAAGGCAATTTAATATTTGCACTTACTAACTATGCATGTCTGGCCCACGCATCTCCGACTGAGTACTTTGTGTCCGGGTCGACCCAACCCCAGACCCAGGCCTGTTCCCCTGCCTCTCACTCGTCTTCCCCCAACCCCACCAACAGCAGCAGCGGGCGCGCGCGATCTCAGACCGGCGACTGGCGAGCGACAGCGAACCGGCGAGAGACGGCGGCCATGGTAACAGCGAACCGACCGCCGCGCCACGGAACCCGCCGATACCCTACCCCGGGGCACCCAGCGCCGCCGGCATGGCTGTCCCCGCCGCCCCGCACTGCCCTGAGCCGCGCACGTCGCCGACACCATCGCGCCCTTCATGCCGGCATCGCACGCGGTGCCTCGCGGCAGTGCCGGCCGCCGTGGATGGGTCATCGGGGTCGTCCCCCGGCGTACCGCCCACGCTCGGGAGCTCTCCGCCTGTGAATGTCTCGGTGGGTGGGGGATTGGACTTGTCGGAATTTTGGGTTTTTTGGCTCGGGTTGGATGCAGTGTGGTTTGATTGTGCAGAAGCCCGTTGCTCGCGAGCTAGGAGCGAGGAGTACAGGCTTATGTTCCAGCTGCGTTCTTGTGGGGAAATTTGGGTGCACAAGTGGTTGAGCTGAGCTGAGAGGTGTATTTGATTCTGCTTGTAGCCAAGACAGCTTGACAGTTTGAAGATGATCGGACTTAGCCATGTGGGAGAGGATTGATGCTCTGAAGTTCGAATGACTGAGTTGAATGTGCAGGATGATCAAGGTTTCAAGATACCAGGAAGGACATCACTTGTTATAAATATCGGTCTCTTTGCTGTGATAGTCGTTTTTGGATGATGGGTTCTGTTAGCTAAGTAAGCATTGAGATGTTGTAACCGGATGCATGTAACCGGTGTAAACTTGTGACCTTTTGTTAAGATTAATGAATGCCTCTTGTTTCCTCTAATAACTACCTGTTCCAGAATTGTGAGCGAGCTGCGAGCTAGCACTACCTTGAGCTGAACTTACTCATTCCTTGAGAATCAAAACCTTGAGTTTTTGTGCTTTCAGACATCAAAAGGAAAGAAATAGGCATGAAGCTCAAGTTTCACTAATAAATCTGATTTGTGAGTGCACAGGATCATGCATATGTCAGACATTCATAAACACAGGAAATTGCCATGTATCACACAAGACATCAATTTTTATCTGAACCAAGGTTTTGAACCATACAACGCATACCAAGTTGTGAACCATAGCAAACAATAAAACTCATAATTATCTGGCTGTAGATACACAGCTGATTACAAAAATAAAACAAGATAGCAACATTTTTCAGAACTTCATAAACTACTCATCATCGCTTTCACCTGTAAGAATCTCCACTTGCTCATTATCACTGCAGTACTGATGCCAAGTGTCATCTTCATTAGATTCATTGCCATTGTCCTGCTCAAGGTCATCTCTCGAATTTCTCCATACCCTGTTAAACTATACTTGCATCAATAGTACTCTGCCTTCTTCTCCGTCATGGCGTATAGTATGCAAAAGTGGATCTATGTCTTGCACAATTATATTCTATGTCAGAACAAGTATCTCTTGGTATGCAGCTACAGGTCATTGGTTATGTCCTTTTTCAGCAACATTAAAATGATTCCTATGCTCGAAACTTTTGCACACTCTGCCTATGTTTTGCCCTCTTTGTATCTTGCAATATATATATCTTTCTGATGAGTGGAGCAAATACTAAAGCGTCATTTCTTGTACAGGGAAAAAATACACATCAACCTTTCTATACTTGAGTTGAATATATCCGATCATCTCTAATGCCCCGTCTTCTTAGCCTCCCATGTCGAACCTAGTCACTTCGAATAAAACAACAGATCGGTTGATTTGAGCTTTCGGTACGATGTCGAGTATTATTGCAACTACAAGGATTTCTTGAGGCCTATAGAAGATTCATCAGCTGCACTGTCTTTATGTGTACGCCTCGAGTCAGATTTCACCGCTATTTTTGCAGTTTACAGTATTTCTCGTACAATGGTTTGCACAGTATTGAAGCCGAAGCTCTCTAGTTGTACGAACACGCAAGCTGAAAATGGATCCTTGAACTCGCTAGATACAGGACCGCATGATAGTGCATACAGGTCATCGACTGACCTGCTTCGACGATTCTCTACGTCGCAGCATTGCAATCTATGATTAAAATAATAGTATGTTCACATGCCAAATCATTATGTCAGTGTCCACATGGGTCAGAATTCATTATTAATCAACAATACTAAACAAATCTTACATGATCCTTATCACCATTTATGAGAAATCCTATTCGCATTAGCCTTTGTTCGAACATCATGAGATCCTTCTGTCTCGTAACTCTTCTCTGATATATGGCTGTCAACCGAAAGTTAAATCAAACATATAGGAAAGAGTATTGTTATAAGATTAATTCATTAGGATTTAAGTGAGTACTTACTCTTATATATGGGTTCACCTTCATCACCATTATTTAGCACATACCAACAATCTGTGTCAAATTCATCGGCATCAGGTATGTAAGGTCCTAGAGGATCCTTGTAACTTACCACCATGTACAAACTAGTCTAGGCCGCCATCCATTGTATCTTGTATCTGAACAATCCCAGTTCGTCCTCTCCCTGATTAAAATCTGGTCTCATGTATCATCAATATGTAGCCATCGAGGCGCAAAATGTCAAGGCCTCTATCAGCTAGCGATATGCCTCTGCAATGGTATCCTTCTGGTCTCTGCCCGGTCTCACAAAGCGCGTCATGTAAGGGCGTAGACGTCTTTGCTATCTAGGAACATCCATCCATAATGTACCTGGCCTCTAAGATAATTGCCTCCTCAGGTAGATGATCAAACACACGCAAATGCACACATCACATCAAAGAAGGCTGAGGATAAATTTTCTCAGCTTGCATAGAATTGATGGTATTTCTGCTTTGGGGTTTAGTCGTTGCAGAAGTATGCGCAACTGAGTATGAAGCTCACATGGTCTACAGAGCTTACAGGCATCCCTAAATAGACGTGTTTCGCGCATCTCTAGCGGTATAGTGCTTCATATATATCCTTACGTACGGAATCCTCGTATAGCCCAGCCCGTTTTAAACGCAATTCTTTGCATGTGAAGGATGTGGCACTAGGCGATGAGTTTTCATGCCCATATGTATCTTGCATCCATGCTAGCACTGTGATACATCTTGCTCAAGTTAGAAGACGCATATCCATCTGGATATTCACATTTCTAAGAATTCGACAGAATGCAATCTTCTGTCCTTTTTTTAAGGTATATAGTTCATGCCTTCTGGAATAGGCGCCTATCTGAATTACGCTTGTCTGTAAGCTGCCAATTCATCTATCTCTTATGCCATATTCGTGTAAATCCAGCCTAGTCGATTATAGTGTCCTCTTTGTCTCCCTCTCATGTGAGGCAGCATGATAGGCCAAGGAATGCTTCGTCACGATATGTGTTTTCTCTATGTGCATCACATCAAGATTATGTCGTAGCTCAAACTTGACTTGTTTGCAATAGACGGCGAAGGTCACAAAAACTAACCCTTCAGTCTAAATGTTGGCCGCAGTCATTCTCTTGCCTCTTCGTTCTTATTTTGGGTGCACTTCCCTACACAGCCACACACACCTGCCACTTAACACATTCTCTCTAGAGTGCACACTCACCACAGAACAGCTACTCTGTAATGAATTCTCCGGCTTATCACAGGTTTTTACTATTGTGGGGGACTCCCAATGGAATTTATGAGGACTGTCTGCTTGCTTTTTTCTGTAAGGATGAGATTTTCTTGTTGTGGAATAGGCGGAAGGGCGGCCAAGCGAAGCTACGACTGGCCATAGCATAAACAAATGCTACG
>JAGXJF010004723.1:0-227265 GCA_019208055.1 Stipa capillata
TAGAGTATATTATAACTGGGCAGAATCCCGGCGATCTGAGGGCCACTGCTGCGGGATTACGTCCGATCCCGGGCGGACGGCCGCGATCGATCCGCGCGGGAGCGCGTGGGCCGCTGCCGGGTCGGGCGACGGCGGGGTGCGGCGCGGACGGCCGCGATCGGTGCCATGGCGGGCCGCGGTCCAGCGGGAGCACCGTGCGCTTGCGCCGCGCGCCTGGGCTGGCCTGTTCCCCGTGCGTGCTGTTCGGCCTGGGTCCGCTTAGCCGTTATGTGGGATGCTACTGAGCAGAGGGATTTGGTGCTCTCTCGTTCACTGGGCTTGCTGGTGCCTTTCGCTGGTCGGGCCGTGCTGCTGGGCCGTTGTGTTCCTCGATTTGGTACTGTGAGGTATTATGGGTTATCGTGTGTTGTGCTGGGGAAGCTACCGGCGTCGGTGGTGCGCCGTCCGTCTCCTCGTTCTGTGCGGCGGCGGGTCTGTCGATGCGCCGGTCGACGTGGCCCGTCTGTTCTTTCGCCGGTGCAGCGCCCGATGCGGTGGCAGCGGCCGCGATCGCCGCGGGGCGCGTGCGTGCTGTTCGGCCTGGCTCCGCTTCGCCGTTACGTGGGATGCTACTGAGCAGGGAGATTTGGTGGCCCGTCGTGCGTCGCTGTCGGATAACGTCCGTTCCCGGGCGGACGGCCGCGATCGGCCGGCGCGGGGCGCGCGTACGCGGAAAATCGCTGGCCCGTGGTGCTGGATTGTTCTAGGGTGTGCTGAGTAAGCTACTGGAGTGGCTGGAGGCTTCTGGGACCTTCGGCTCCTATCCAGGCGATGGCGACGGCGACGGCGATGGCGACGGCGGCTGCTCCCTCAGTGCCTGCGCCGCCCGCCGTCTTCCCTAGCCCCGGCGGCCTCGGACCTCCGCTTTCCGGGGCCACCCCTCCCGCCGCGCCGCCCGCATTGACGCATCGGCCTGGAGGCCCTCCTCGGGCAGCCGCCGCGCGGATCCGGCGGGGCCAGTGGCGGCGAGAGGGTGGGAACCGTGGGGGCGTCGGGGCTGGTGCGGTCTGCGGTGGTCAGGGGGATCGGGCTGCCACGGCGAGATCTGAGCTGCCCGTTATGGATTTTTTCGCTGTTTGGCTGCGGTTTTTTGGATCTGACTCGGTATGCTCGCTATCACCCCCTCCTCCTCCTCCTCCTTCCTCTCCTCTCTCCCCTTCAACTCCAACTCCTATTCCCTCTCTGCATGAACTCTCGCTGAATGCGGGGCGGAGTCGGTGTGAACTGATCCTTGCGTTCCAAAGGGGCCCTTAAAATCTTAATCATCACCTCTTCTCTCTTATGAATGTGGTGCGGAATCCATATGAAACTTCTATGGATGTGCTGTTCCACACTCCCAAACCCTGACCTAGAACCCAACAGATCTCCCCCTTCGGCGCCGCCTCCACCGTGCATTTGCGCTTCTGCCTGGATAGATTCTCTTCCCTGGCAACATGGCGGTGGTGGGGGTCTGGGAACCGTCGGGTTGTAGTATCTGGTGTGGATTCGGAGTTGGCCGTTTGGTCATCGGAGGCGAGATTTGAGCTCCTACTGGTGATGGATGGTTGTTTCCTGCTATGGAATTTTGATTTGGTTAGTCAACCATTACCAGCGCCATGAGCTCTACTCGCCCTCCAGCTTCTGCGGCTGCTGCTGTGCTGAGCTGCTGATGAGAATATCCGATCTGTTCTATCGATCTATTTATCTACCTATTTACCTATTTGGAAGGTTAAATTGACATGGTATGGTATGGTCCCTTCAATCTGCCTCTGTTAGGGGGGGCAATGGTCACCATGTATATAAACTTATGTAAGCATGAATGGTGTGAGCATTTGAGGCAGTCTTATCGATGAAAAACAGACCCATTTTCCCGAGCATGAAGAATTGGAATTCTAATGAGGGGCAATGATGATCAACCGTGGCTGAAATAAGCATGCCTTTGATTAATCGGGGCAGCTGGGTATCAAATCAATAGTCACACTCTCATCTTTTGCTACCTTTCCATCCACATCCTAATATTGACGGCTGTTCTTGGATGGTCATTCTGATGAGTGATAACCAGCACAGCTCGACTTTAATTGGGTGGGTTTGATCTGGTCACATAAGATGGTGGGGGCTAGGTTATATGATCGACCAAAGGCGAATCTGAGCCCTCAATACAATTATACTGCTCCCTACACAGTTGCATTACATTTTTTTTTGGTATTTGATGCTATTGCCTTCTTATATTTCAAGTTATTGTCGTGGTTGTGGCTTCTTGTCATGTCAGGAACAGTATCTACCCACAGATCACCTCTCATGTCCCGCCTCAACCCTCCTGCCGGTGCATTCGGGCTTGGCCGATGAAACACACAATGTCATCATACTGTCCACATGTTGGTCATAATTCTTAGTTTTTGATACATATCGCTGTCAAGGACAAGCAGTTGGGAGTGTCCGCGATTAATCAGAATATAATTGGTGCCCATGCATTTTCGTGCAGGGGATCTTTTTACGCCAAAGGTCAGGTGCAATGTGAGCGTACTCTCAAGGTAAATTCTTATTCCTTTCTCCACACGCAGCAGCAGTACAGGCACTTCTAACTGAAATATAAACCGATGTGCATGTAAGTACTTAGATATACATAGCTAGAGATTTGCCTTTAGTTCATGGTGCATGGTGTGAGGCTAGATTTCATTTTGATCCTACAACAAATTGCAGGTATGTTTTGACGCTTTTGTTGGTATGATTGCTGACTGTACTGTTAGCTAATTTCGAATTATTTTCGTTAATCGTGTACAAACGTTTCTTGCTCATCTCTTTACTTATCTACTTATTTATTTCCAGGCTGCATCACTTCAGCATTTCTTTGAACGGCTACTAACTGAAGGTGCATTTTACTCTTCAGTTCTGCAGAAGTTGAGTTTTCATAGAAAAAAATTTGTATGCGAGAAAGTACTTAATTTCTACCTCAATCTGGACTATTAAGAAGCTAAATGTTTCACCAGTTCTTCAATAAGTTAACCAATAGAATCTGCGTTGTGAAGTCAAAAAAGGGGCACATTAATTCAGTTTTCAGCTGGTAGCAGTAGCACTGAACACAGATAGTTAATGTTGAGCTTGGCTTGTAGGTCGAGGCTGTCATTATATTGTAATAAGGTGAAGTGCTCGGTGCTCCTTTTTTCCCCTTGCAGCTGTGCATTGAATGAAAACAAATTACATTTTTGCTTTTAGGTCATTGTTGTATGCTTACTCACTTTGTATGGTGAAAACAGGGGGTTCACAATCACATGTTGATTAGAGTCTTTAAATATATCAGAAATGTAAAAGCTTCGATCGAAACAAAGATTATTTGTATAGGTCGCTGGCAAGCTATTGATTCATTCTTCAAGAAATAACACTGCATTAACCTTGACCCCAATTTGCCCACTCAGTTGTCATGCTGTATAGTAAGTTCGCGTATCTGCTTTACACGAACGATGTATCGTCTATCTTTGGTGCACTGATTACGCTTTTCTGAAACTTATGTATTGTGTAGGACATACAGGAAGTAATTACCGAGGTTAGCTGTGGGACATAGTTGATCCTATTAAAATGTGCTTTATTCTATAATTCAGTCCTTTAGTGCTCTTCTATTTCCTTTTGTACTTCTCCAGAGCATGATGAAGACAAAAAATGTTTGTTGCCATGTTTTATTGTTCATGTAATAGAAGTATACTGTATCAACTTTGCACTAGATGTCACTGAGTTATTTTTCTTTCAGTGTTGGAAAAGTGTTACCTAAGGACTAGCTCGCAAAGAAGGAACTGACAGAGGTAGTTCCCCATTGTCTAATTCGAATTGCTTCTACACTAATTCTTTACTGCCTTGATCTATTAAATGAAAGGATTGAATATTGGTTTTCTTGTTTTTGTTTCATGCAATATCATTTCGACTGGAATTCTTTCTAGGTCAGTTGACGTTAATGTTGAGCTTGGCTTGTAGGTCGAAGCTGTCATTATATTGTAATAAGGTGAAGTGCTCGGTGCTCCTTTTTCCCCTTGCAGCTGTGCATTGAATGAAAACAAATTATATTTTTGCTTTTAGGTCATTGTTGTATGCTTACTCACTTTGTATGGTGAAAACAGGGGGTTCACAATCACGTGTTGATTAGAGTCTTTAAATATATCAGAAATGTAAAAGCTTCGATCGAAACAGAGATTTTTTGTATAGGTCGCTGGCAAGCTATTGATTCATTCTTCAAGAAATAACACTGCATTAACCTTCACCCCAATTTGCCCACTCAGTTGTCATGCTGTACAGTAAGTTCGCATATCTGCTTTACACGAACGATGTATCGTCTATCTTTGGTGCACTGATTATGCTTTTCTGAAACTTATGTTAAATTCGTGTAACATTTTTTGGAGCATTGTTGTGCTGACTGTTTTATGTAAACTCTTTTAGGATGGGAATGCAACAAGAACGGATCTTGATTAAGAGTGTTAAGTTATTTGCTTCCTATTTATATATATGTATGTATGTATATACACATACATATGCTATGCAGTTAAGTGGAATGGTGCTTGATGCAGTAATCTTTGCTGGCCTGTGTATCTGTAAAGTGGCATTTCTTTGTATCATTTCAACATAGAAGATTCTGATTTTATATTGCTCAAGTGACCTCCATCAAAATCTCCAAAATACCATTATTGTTCTGTTTACGGGGTTTTAGAAAACATTCAGACCCGACAAGGCCGGGTTCGAGGGCGTGCAGGAGGTGCAGCACAGGATCCCATTATCCCAGTCATTGTGAGCTAGGATTACTACTTAATGGCATGATCCGCATCAGTGATAGGTATTGCATCCTCTGTATATTCAGCGTATATCATGTTTGTCTTTTTTGAATGAAAACATTTCATATGTATTTGCCTAATTCAAATAAAGAAGGAAACTTGTGTTATTTTGTGTTATGGTAAACTGCTGCTCACTTGAGATACAACTAATCTACTGTTTGTGTAATGGAAGTATACATATCAACTTTGCACTACATGTCGCTGAGTTATCCGTACTTTTTTCTTGCGGTGTTAGTAAAATGTTACCCAAGGACTAGCTCGCAAAGAAGGAACTGACGGAGGTAGTTCCCCATTGTCTAATTCGAATTGCTTTGCACACTAATTCTTCACTGGCTTGATCTATCAAATGAAATGATTGAATATTGATTTTTTTTTGTTCCACGCAATATCATTTCGACTGGGATTCTTTCTAGGTCAGTTGACACTATTCCTTTTGCTATATAAACCTCCATCGGCTATTCCTAGCCTAATCTATCAAAAGAACTCTTTCTTTTATCTTACATACCTCCATCAGCTATTCCTTTCCGTGCGTACGAAATTGTTATCGTTCGAGGTCAGAGATGAGGCATACGCTGCCTTCGAAAACATGTATCTTATATTCAGAGTTTAGAAAAAGTCAAGCAATGCCAGTGGGTTGTACCGAAGCCATCCCCCGTTTTAATGTGGTTTTTTCCTTCTTTCATTCAGTCAGTACACTTGTTTATTTTTTTGTGCATACTCAATACTTTCCATACTGTTAGAAATAATATTGTGTGTTTATAGATTATAGTCGGCTGGGGTCTCCTAGAAACTTTGCAAAAGGAATCCCTTTTTCAGTTATAAAATGTGATTGTTAAAATGGATTATCGCATCTGACTGGGAACCTCAGACATGTTCTTTATAGTAGATAACACGTTATTTGCTGCTCTAAATGCTGATATGCTAAATTCTTGGAATTCATCTCCACAGGAATCAATAGGTTGATTTATTCCTCTAATTTCTTCTATCGTATCAAGATTCTTTGCGCAGTGTTGTTCATTTTAGATCTGTATTTGTGACAGATATTCTAGATGTTATCACAGATTATTGAAACTTGCTCTTGTGTGATATCTGATTTGTTTCATATTTAGATTGTTTAACATGAACCCATCAGCCTTCTTTTGTCCTTACTCATAGCCTATAGAAATAATCATGTTTACTACTTTTGCATTGTTTTATTTAGACTAGCTAAATAACCTTGCATCGCAACGGATCATCAAGTTCTTTTTGGCCTCTGCCCTAGGTTGTTCCTTCTATAGAGGTACCGATATCTATCTTTGTAGTTTCACTTTAAATTATAAATTCTACTACTATTCAAATGCGAAATCCAGTATTTTGTAGCTTTTTCCTACTTCACATCATAACTCATAATTGTTTCTCACTGTCGTCCTGTTTATGTTTTCCCCTAAAATAGGCTTATTAGCTTTCATCTACCTTCCATCTTAACATGTTTTGCAGATCCATATGAGAAGAAAGATATGTAAAGATTTCTTGCAGACTGGATTACAAAAAGATATTGGATCGCTATTTGAACTGCCACTGCTACAAGGTATTCCAAAACCTAAATAGATTTTAATCCATGCTACAAATTGTTGTTTCTGTTATTAACTGCATATATTAAATCAAGTCATCAACAGTGACAACTCATTCCTTTAAAGTACTGGTCGCAGCTATGCCTTCTTCTTTGTTCAATTTATTTTGCTTTCGACAATGTCGGTTGCTTTTTAATCTTTCATACCAACTAAAGATCGTGAGCTGCTGCCAAATGCTCATTTCAAATGTTAATTTTAGAGTTAGTTTTGTTACTGCAGGTGGAATTTCCATTATTGTTTCTAGAGCATGATATTCTCTTTATATTGAGCCTAAGGCATTACATATCTATGTTTCACATAAGCACTTTCCGTCCTGTTGTTGTTAGCGCTATTCTTTGCTCAGCATTATAGCTAATTCATGATGAGGATCTTCCAGTTGATTGTAGAAAGCTACACATTTATGAGTCTACAAAAGGTAAACGCTAATGCTTCTGTGCATTCTGATTTTGACTTCTGCATTTTTCTCGAGATTTACTTACATATAATAGCTAGATATTTGCCTTTAGTTCATGGTTCATGCTGTAACTTGATTGGGTTGATCCTAGGTGCAGGGAATCTAAATGCATTTACATCCTGTTAGTGGTATGACCACATTTCTGATTTTTTTCAGGTTTATATATACAACTATAATATCTACTCTGTAATTCTCTGTACCAATGCCTCATCTCTTTTTCTGTACTGAATCATCAATTGCCACATCTTTGCTAATAATGCTCTAATAGCTTTCAGCCTTTTACTGCATATATTTTTGTGCCATCCTCGTCGTTCCTGGATGTGGCGGCGCGCGCGGTTGCCCCTGGCCACGCCTCTCCTATGCATACTTGCTGTGGCTTGGGTTCGGGTGGGTGCACGATTTGGAGGTCGCCACGACTGGCGGCCGTCGTTTATGGATACTCGTATTGGAATTGTACGATGCGGTCAGGTCGTGCGGTTCAGCTTGACCTACAACTTGCGCCGTCCCTATTTCTCTTGCTTGCCTCTCTCAACGTCAGGTTTGACTCCTCCTTAGTTGCATTTGAGTTATCTGTTTTCCTTTGTTTGATCTAGATTTATGTTCTTCTCAGGGTCCCCACGTTGAGGCTTATTTTTAAAGATTTTGGGCGGATAGACAAATTTGAGGCCTACAGCTGCTGATTTATTGTTCTATATCTAGGTAAGTAGATTGCCATATGACCACTCGATGAATTCTTCATCCAAGTAGGTTAATACATTTTAAGTCCATTCCTTCTCTAATATCACTGGACCATTGCATTGCTTACCTCCAGACCATGCTCTGGCTCGATCAAAAATTCATTTGTGTATTTAACTCAGTGGATTTAGACTGGTTCTAATTTTTCCCCCATACATAGTTACTTAATTGGACTATTAATCTCTGGAAGGCTATGTGGTTATATCTAGCATGGCTGCAGAGTATATGTCATCTTATAAGCACATTAGAGTCTGCCTCTATCTACCATCCAGAACATGATCAGGTGGGATTTCTTTGTCCGTTTTGTTTTAGGTGTTATGTGCAAAATTTGGTGTTCAATATAATGCTTGATATTCCATATACACCATTGAAAATTGATTTCATGTTCTGCCGTAAAGATTTAGAGTGTGAATGTTTGATCAATCCATTATTTCAATATTGGTAATTATGTGATACTACACATGATTGAGGGACTGATTAGCAGGTGCTGATCTAGGTTGGACAGGTTGCGTCAAGGTACAGTCTTTTTTTTGCAGCAAAAACTGCAATAATATACTTCCATTCCTTTGCATCAATATGATGTAGCCTTGCAGGATGTGTTTATTATTTGCCGATTACCATTGCTAAGTGATAGTGGTTATAGCTCATGGTTCGCTCATGTGCCTATTGGTCTATTGTGCAGTTGCCATGCTGGAATAGAGCTGCGATACTACTCAGCCAACAGGAGCAAACACCACATCAACTGGTTGGGACTAAGAGGTTCCATCCACAAAACTTATTTGCCAAGGCAATTCTATTAATTTACATCGTAAGAGTATGCCACTTTAATGATTTATATGTTTGCTTACCAGCATTGTTGTTTGTGCTTGGTTGATCATTTGGCAGCCAAATGAGAATTCCGCCCTCTCTCTTTTGTAAATAAAGGTTACTACTTTAGTTGTCAATATGAAATGAAGCACCCCAACAATAATGATACATATGCTGCTGGTTGCTTGAAGAGCGCATGCAATAATCCATTTGGTGGACCTAGAATAAAGTGAAACGACTATTACGAGGACGTACATCTGTCGATTTATTTCTTTATGAGCTAATGCTTAACATGTTTGTTGCTTCATTCATTGTTAATGACAGGTCTTTTATGAATCTGAGGAGGCTAGGCCAAGATTTTTGCACAAGGTAATGGCGTGTTCTTGCTACGTAGTAAAGAATGTCGTTGGTTACTCATGGATTGATTATTCCTTCCTTGTGTATTTGTGTTAGGACATTGATGATTCACATCATCAGGAGCAACTCAAGGCACTCATAGCATCACTCAAGCTCTAAGTGTCCAGAGGCAGTCTATGAAGGGCGCTACTGGATTGGAAGACTAACGAAGGAGTCTAATTACACTTTCTTTTGACTGGATATATATACTTTTAATGTCACCTGTGCAAAGTTGTAGAACCAAGTTCGCATGCTCGATTGGTAAATTTGCGCTGAATCTATCTATGCGCGCTCCTGCAGGAGAGGAGCCAAGCGCAGAGCGTGGAGTCGCCTGGTGATCTCCGTCACGGATCCCGTTAAGATGAGTACCGGGGTCCAGGCCTACATCTCCTATCGCATCATCGCCAAGGTCGCCTGATGTTCTAATTCATTCTCCGTTCTAAGCGCCAAACTTGTCGATTACTTCGATTTAGTGTAGATTTAGTAGCTTTTAATATGGTACTGTTCTGGCCGGTCAAAAGTTGGGATTTTGGCAATTTTTATTAGCATGACGAGAGTATAGAATCAGAGCTACTGTAGCATTGCCATTGATTAAACCAAGGTGGTTTCCTCTTTTCTGCTGCTTAAAGAATCCAATTTTTTGTGAACCATGGAGGAAATCATTTTTTCTCACTGTTTTTGGCGAGGCAGTGTGAAATAGGCACTACAAAGAGGGTTAGACTGGGTACTCTTATGCCCTTCAAAATTTTGTTTTCAGTCATTTTCGTGGTCATTGACTTGAAAAGAATGACGGTTGGGTTCTTCGTTGTACAAAGAACTGTAGCAAGTCCACTCTGCCATTTAAAAATAATAGAGTCAAATAATTATGCAAAGGTGAAACGTCCTGTGTGTAATTTTCATTTCCATTTCCATTTCTGTGCTTTGTGTAATTTGGAATTTCTTTCAGTTTTTCTTTTCCCTCATCAAACCGTTTTCCCTATCAGGGCATTTTTACCTTTCCTTTTATACTTCGATCATACTAATAATAGTTGTGATTATTTGTTTATGTGTTTTTGTGTATGTGTTTGCAGTTACATGAATATCAGTACAATACGGGGCTGCTCTTTATTGAGAAAAAAGAGTGGGCAGCCAAAGTTGATGAAGTCAACCAAGTACTGACACAAAAAGACGAGATTCTGAAGCTTGAACAAGCTGCGCATTTGAATGCTATATCGGAATATGAAAGACGAGAAGAAAGCATAAGAAAAGCATTGGGTGTTGAGACAATGCGTAGCTGATGTATGTTGGTGTCTATCTCATAACTTCTTCTTTTTATCATTTATTAGCATCATTTTGATCTGGGGACGCTGTTAGTTGCTTTGTGTTATGCCATGCACATGACAATCTGAGTCTTAATAATCCTTCAAAAGTCCTTCAAAACTACTAATCTTATGTTTCATGGTATCTTACTTTTGAGTATAACTTCTTTAATAATATTGATTATTTTTTCAATAATTCTCATCTATCAAGGGACGGGCGCGGCAACGCGCGCCTCTCTGGTCTAGTAGGGTAATAAAATGTGTGCTGAGATAGCAGCAGCTCATGCACCTAAATACAAAGAAATCCTGCAAGAAGGACATGTCTATTATCTAAGAGATTTCTTTGTTGAATCGGCGAAGAATATGTTCAAGGCTGTTGATGGAAAGTTCGTGATAAAAATAACGCCATGGACAAAAATTGAGCAGAAGCATGACGTGTCAGCAACCCATCCTTACTATGCATACTCCCTGACAAGCTTTGAATAGTTACCTGCTCTTGTTGGCAGGAAAGAGTATTTTATAGGTTGCAACATGTTTTTTTGCCTTATTCAGTACTCTCTTATGCTGACCATTCCAATGCTCTTTATATGAATTGTTCAGTACATATATGGACCTATTACTTTCGGTATAGATACTATTGGCATTATCACAGCAATTTCTGATTTGATGCGTGTACGTTTACCAGGACAATCTACTGATTCTTTTAAAAGAAATCTACAGATCATGGACATAGAGTAAGTTCTATCTTTTCTAGGAAAAAAATTGCTTTCACCATACTTCGTATGTTTCCATTTATATAAGCAAATGTTATTTCTTCCGCTTCTGCCAATTATTATCTCGAATACTTGTTCGTCCCGTCGTATTAACCTTTCTAAATTTTCACATCAATTTTATCTATGTCTTCTGTTTTTGTTAAATTATCTTGATCTGTCAGTGGGAAAACCATGGATGTTGCTTTATGGGGACATAATGCAATGGACTTTGATGGTAAAGTATTGTATGAGACTGCACAGGCAGAAGTTATCGTTATACTCCTTGTCGGCACGTTAATGAAAAGCTATTGAGGCATGTTCTGTTCTGGTTTTGATTCATTATATTGTTCATACAGCTGTGTATTTGTTCATTTCATCAATGGTCTAATTTAAATTGTATAGGTCGTGATACTATAAGCTGCGGTGAAGCTGGAAAATTCTATATCAATCCTGACATTCCTGAAAAGACTCAGTACTACGAAAGGTTCTTATCTTTTCCTTTGCATTCCAAAGATTTTGGTCAATTTATATTGATGGTTGTTAAATGTGCTATGCTATTTATATTTCTTTCCATAGACTTGGACAGCAACTGCCAATTGTCCATTGGATAACTGCAGAAGATGACCAGTATCAGAAAGGCATTCAGAAATCTAAATCTGAAGACATCACAATTGATTACCTTTTATCAACTGATCCTAATGAGTATCTTGTATATTTCCTTCCTCTTCATATGCGTTTCAGTTCATATCTTGCTTCATTATACTTATGTATATGCATTTTTATACTTCTGACTAAACACATATGCAGATGAAGAACATGATCTGCACAGTAACAATTACCAGGTTGAAATCGACCTCTTGGTGGTTTTTAGCATGTGCAAAATGCCATAGGACAGCTTATCCAGTAGGAAGTGGATTTACCTGCAGTGATGAAACATGTGCTTGTGTACAAGCTGGTCCACGGTATGCAAAGTATTTTTGATTTGGATCATGGTACAGACACTTTATATGCTTGTTTACACCATCTTCAATGTTCTTTTCTGTACATTCGTAGATATAAAGTCCGTGTCATAGGTGCTGATCATACAGGAGAAGCAGAATTTGTTTTCTTTGCTGGTGTATCTGAGCAGATAATTGGAAAAAGGCTGATATTCTTACTCGAAGTGTAGCACGCAGGGCAGATGCTATTCCCGCTGAAATATCAGCTTTTGTCTCTCAGAAACTTACTTTGAATGTCAGCCTTAACGAAAAGGGGCTTCAATTTGGAGAACTATCATTTCAAGTTAATAGTATAATTACAGTCCATTCAAAATCAACTGTTTCACGCTTCAAAGCTCTTACTCCTGCTTTACAAGATGAAGGTGCCACATCTTTATCTGCTAGCTCCGCACAACCAATTTCGACTTATCATATGGTAATTTCCTTCATCTTACTACTAGAATATTTCGTAAGCAAACATTTCTCATTTATTAACAGTTCATACCATAGTTAGTTTAAAATCTATTCATGCATATACCAAAAATATGCAATGGCTTGCATTGAAAGGATCTATTCGGTATATACTATATTTATATTATGCATTTCATTTATGTTTCCGTACCTACCAAAATCTTAATATCGATTAATACATTTTCAGTCTAATGTTGAACGATCCGTTCATGCCATTTCTAAGCCTCAAATAATTACTGCTCCTGAAACTGGCATAGATTCATCAACACTTGTCCTGATAAATTACATTCTATTTTCTTTTGCTGTACATGTACAATTAGAATTCTATTGATATATTTCTTGAAATAGTCTGCAGCTGTCACTGATCATTCAATTGCTCATTCTGATAAAACTGGACAACATTCATCAACGTCAGCTCCTGTAAGTTACATTATTGCACCATTACTGCACTGGTACATGCCAACACACATATCAAATCCATAGTTAAATATGTTATACTATTGCAAAAACAATTACTATACATTGCTGACACTTTCAATCATCTTTCTTTCCTACGTTCCTTACACTGTTCATGATGTTTCCTTTTCATATTTCTATAGATGATATCAACACCTCCAAGTATCATACCATCATATACTGCCTGTACACTTGGAACAGATTCTGGCACAAAAAAATGTAGCGCAGAAAGGTCCTTTCTATTTCACTTCTATATCTATGCCATTGCCATGATTGTGTTACTGATCTAACTTATCTACTCTGTTTAGGGCATCACCATCTCCTGAAAAGAAGTCCCTTGCACCTAGGAAACTGTTCAAAGAGGATCATGGTATCTCTAATCTACCATCAACTTCCTGTCAGTTTTCTATTTTATGCACTAGCTTATGCTTACATGTATTTCGCCGACAATTTACAAAGCATGAATTGGCAGAAAAAAATGCAGATGCTAATGTCATTTTTTTTTGCTATTCCATATATATAAATTGAAGAGCAACTACCATTACATGTACTAGGCATTAGTATATAATACCATCCGTATATGCTGTAAGATCTATAAATTGAAATCTCCAAGAATCAAATTCTTTTCTTGCCTACGTAGCCATAAATAAAAAAAGATATTTACAGGCAGTTTTAAAACCTTAATATCCAAAATGAAACTGAACAGCTCTAATTTAATTAATAGTACTGACCACATACCCATGAACAAATCATTCTTTGAATCATTCAAGTCTATTGATTTACAAATTCAATGAAAAATACCTTCATAGTTGAATCTAATATTACACCCTCTGCAATCACTTTAACTGCAACTAACATTAGACCGTTCTATAGCTATTAGTCTGCATTTTACATTCAGTGTAAGATATCTACTTCTTTGTTATTGTCTCGTTACAAAGCAATACATGTTATTTAATGCTATTTCCATGTTAATTTCTAGATCATGCAGATTGAACTCTACTGATGGTCGACACAAGAAGATGCATCATTAACATCACGCTTTGCTATGTCCAAGTTCAGCAATGTCTACTTATCAAAAACATGTTATATTTTGCTTTTGGGCAAGTTCTTATACCGCTTATCACATGATCTTTGTTTATATACCTTACTTAACTTTCCTCTTTAAACTTACCAATCCATATAGTACTGGCAATGATGTATTGTCCATAATGGTACTACGAACCGATCCTAGACAGTCTTCTCTTTTGAACATGTACTGTATATATCTGTAATATGTAGACTTCCGTGTCAGGTCGATAAGCTCTAGAACCCTCTTATAATCTGTACAAGGAACATTTCAACCAGCTGAACCTTGTATGTCCTTGTATGATATAGCTTGTTGCTGCTCTGATACTACATTTGAGTGCCAATACGAACAACGGAAAATTTGCCGCGGATGTAAACAAGCATCATTCTTACCTTTGCGTTCTTTAGTACATGCAGCACAGTTTCTAAAAATAATGCAAAGTTCTATCGGGCCAATATAGTAACTAACTAGACTAGCCCATGAAACAATCTGAAACGCTCGTGCAAAATTTAAATGCAAACTCTTTCTTAACTGCCACCTAACAAATACATTGTCACAACTGACCGGCTACTGTTCAGAAAATCACATTTGATTATAATCTAATTTCACGAGCGTTTCTCCAAATGGCAGTACCAGCAGCACACTTACATGTCCAGACTTCCGAAAATTTTCCCCAATAAAGTATTCAGCATACTGTGCTGTGCTAGCAAATTTTTTTTTCAGCACTGTACCTAAATTGCCAAAGATTAAAGTCCATAGACTATTGCGTATGTTATACTGTACATACAGTACCTACCGGCCTTTATACAACCATCTGCCACGCAATAAATGCCAACATTTCTAGGCTCTTCATCTTCTCCGCTGACTCACTCCTCCTTTACTTTCCTGCTCATAGCGCCGCGCAGTTCTCTTGTCGGGAAAAGTTTAGTCCAGGACTCCAGGTACTAGCAAAGAATTTCTTACTAATATTGCAGCTTAAATTTCCTGTTCTTTGTGCATAGAGCTATCCATGCCCGAGCTCAGCAAATCATTAATCTCCTTCTATTTATTCTTCAGCTCGTATGTAAAATCCATGGATATCTCATGTCTGGCCACAAGCATAGTAACTGATCAATGTTCTATTCTAACAGGTACTGATCGGTTCCAATCTAACAATATGAATTACCTATCTACCTCTATGTTTATGTACCATTTTGCTAATAATTCTTTCATTACTGAAAATCAGCATCAATTGACGATGATGGAAAGGAAGGTACAGCTCTAAATGATCAATTGATTCATGTTCCCGGGGTAATTTATCTATTTGTTATGAATCTATTCAGTTACTTCTTGTTTATCTTTTTTCTGCTCAATACACAGTTATTTCCATACCAAAAAGAAGTTCCTTCCGTGAAACATTTAAATGAAATTTTCATTCCATGTAGCTAGCTATGAAATAATCTACTATGTTGTACTACTTCATTTATTACATATTATCCCATCAGCTAACATTCCATACATCGAATTAATACTGATATCAAACCATCTTTCCATTTTACAGGTACCAGCAAAAGCTTATGTCTCTAGACAAACTCTTTTAATTGAAATTGCTACATCATTACGCCTAACTATCCACTCAAGTGGTGCTATCAAAGAAAACACTGTACTCTTCAGAGGTTGGATCGAAATAGACATGTTCCCGGATGGTGCAGGATCGATTATAGATAGGAAAATATTTTATGGTGATGCCAAGGACAGCTTATACTATGCAATGGAAAGTGCAGCTGACACAATCATTTTGCATCTGATAAAAGAAAAGAACGTCCTGGTAGATGATGCAAATTACAATCAAATGAGTACTCTTGAAAAAAAGTTTCAAGCAGCTACAAGCTTTCAAGATATTTACAGGGAAGATGACTCTATTAAGCTCAAGTATATGGACTCTCTAAAAAAATGTAACCAAACTTTACTACATCAAATACAAGCACTGTGTGTTGCTCATGCAGACTTCTTACCACTTAAAGTATCTGGTTGGACCGAATTAGCAATAGAACCAGACAAAGTGACTGTTCAGTACACTGGCCCTACACTGCCTGTTAGACCGCTCGACAAACTTGGTAGTAAACTTGCAGAGTTAGCATCAACAAGGCTGGTTGCTGGTCTCTCTTCTTCACTTATAGAACATGTACATTCCTCTGTGCACATTTTAAACACTCATCTTGCTTATTTCTTTATCAAATGTTATTTCTCATACACATTTATGTTCTTGTTATATGCACTTTCACAGGACTGATGCTGCAATGTCACATCCAACGTTGGTTACCTATCCAGCTAAATAACAAATCTGTTCCTGTTGTGTACTGTTAATTATATTACCCTATATAGAAAAGCCCTTTTGCTTGTAATATTAGTAGTTCAGTAATTTTCTGTATGTATAGACAGATAAATATTATATGACAGTCGAACTATATGCCTGTTTCCTATTCGTTTCAGGTCTTAGTATCTTTGTCCTTCCATTTACATAGGAAGGACCTTTTCCTTGTAATATTAATCAATAGCTCATGGACTCTCTATATGTACAGACAAGTAAATATTGTATTTCCTTGTAATATGCTTGTTTGCTATTCGTTACAGATCTTCGTATGTTTGTCTTCCTATTCAAATGATTACCATTCGTTTCATGACTCTACCTAAACCGTGCTACGCCGCTCGTGCAAACATGCATTAGCTGAGTTTTCTTGCAATATTACTGCTCTTTCAAGCAGTGTGAACGAAAAGCTAAGCATATACAGGAAAATTTCTTTCCATTCTTGACTATGACCGAACAATGCAATAGTATAATTGCAATACCAATAAAGAAACAAGATTCTGACCAGATACACTTATTTATATTTAGAACATAGTCAAGCTCAATGATTCGCTTTTCAATAATGAACTATAACTATCACACATATAAATTTTACAACAATCGAAAATTTGCAGACAATACACATACATACTACCTCCCATTTTTCAATCAAACACATTTCAGTTTCCATATATACAGCTAATTCTTAGGACCATACAGAACACATACATAAAATAGCAGAGTTTCAGGCTACTTGTACAGAAACAACCCATATAAGGACCAGTCTCTTTTATATTATATTTACAATCTACCCATTACACGCTATAGTTACTTGCACTTCCAAAAGCAGACCATAACGACTTCCATAACATATAGAACCATACCCATTCCTTGTTCTGCCATCTATTAAAATATCTTCCTTACTTGAAAGTATCCCTTAAATTAGCAGTGCTCTCATAGATTTTCTGTTCAGTCCACTCATTAAGACAACAAATGTCATACATCATCTCAGTATGAGGACCGCACTTATATTGTGCAGGCAATGTAGCAAGGGCACTTCCACATACATCCTCACATACTTCCTGAACAAACTCCATATCATCAAGTAACTGGTTCCATCCCTCATTTAGCATACCAATTGTCTGTCTTTGTTTATTCTGCACTTGGACTGCTACGCACATTTCCTTCTCAAGTTGCTCCTTACAATACTCGTTCCTAGCCCGTGGGATAAAGTTCATATCATCAATTTCAAATCTATACACCCTCATCAGCAATTCTATAAGAACAACTGCTGCAGATTCCTCAGCATCTGCCTGTTTATCAGCAAGGCTACCTGTTGCTTGCTCTAACTTCCCAGATGTATCAGGTTCTGTAATAGCAATAACAGTCTTCATAGTACAATAATACTTTCCATCTCCAAACCAAGACTCGTACTGTGCACTGCTTCCACCGATTTTCTTAAGAACTTCTGAAAGGATGGCCTTACGAGGAATTCGAATAATACCGAGATTATCTGTAAATGTTCATACATTCAAAGTCTCATATAATAATTATACCACAAAATTAGGGCTAATAATCATCGTGAACTTAAAATAATTCAGGTAATGATATAACAAAAAATATAACTTTTATCTACAGAGCACTGCTATGCTTCTTACAATGATGATTGCCCTTACTTGTACATCAAAAACAAAATAGAAGGCCTTTACCATATTCAGCCACTTATACTACTTTATACTAAAATACAAGATACAACTATAGATAAGTATCTTACTATGTACAGTTACTGATGGTAATATTACCTCTTGCAATAGCAGCCATTGATCCTGTTACTAACATATATAGCAACCAGCTAAAATCTCTTGTTTATTGCTCAGTACAGCATCTATTACCTGCATATTAAAAAATATACAAATGCCATCTGATATGCAAATAAGTAAAATCCAATTTACATCACAACAATAAACAGCTAATTATACAGAGTAAGAAAAACACATCATATAAAACTACAAAATGGAAAAAAAGAACCGATCCAAGATAACTTTTACAGCCATATAATGCACATCATCAAAAAAAAATGTCATTTAACTACCTATAAATACACAAACTACTAGCCTGTACATGAACATAAACTAAGTAAATACAGCACAGTATCGATTTACTATTCTACCTAGACAATCTAAAACTGACATATACACTTCCCATACAGAACATGGTCCAAAAACAGTAATTGGAACCTTTAATTTTCAATCAAAGAATTTGATAAACAACTAAACGTGCCCCTTACTAACTATAGCAAATTAAATTGATCATACTGGTATTATCTTTACTTTAGTCAGGAAACTTAAACAGTCCATAGAAATACCCGATTATGAAACAATGCTGACACTACAGACACAATTATAGTGCTTTAAATTAATTGCAGCTTCATTACTACAGCACCCTAAATGAATCCTTTCTTGAAAATTGACATAAACAATTTATTTACACTCTAACCGGACAAATACATCAATAGCGCTTTTAAAGAATCACAGCATCACTGGACGTATACTGCCAGTCAAATCTACTACACCTCCTCATTACCGAATTTTCTTACCCGGTACTAATCAGAAACAGTACACTTACTCTATACAGCAACCAGCTGCAAAAAACAGTATATTGCAATGACAGAATAGGCAAGCATTTATCAAATTGAATCATAATCCAACCTAACCTTAGATACTAAGCTTGGTACCTGAAATTTTCAAGAACCATAGAACAAAATTACAAGAACAAATGCTGTCCTACTCCTTGGTCCGAATAGTTCGTCGTCCCTTCCTATCAATCAACTAAGACCATAGCAGTGCCTTACCGTTGCCCTGATAGCAGTGCCTTACCGTTGCCCTGCCACGGTGCTCTCCAATAGCCTGCTCCTATACAACGCTGCTCCTACCAGAAACTTCCTCGAACCTTCTAGCGCCGCTCAGCTCAACACCTGCAATACACCGCCCGTGTGCTGACCAATCGTCTTCGGCAATATCTATAGACACAAGAGATTTCCTTTTCTGGTTCACGAGCAAAGGCCATGGACCAGGTTCAGGACAAAACAAGAAAGAGAACAGACAAGACTAGAACAGTCAAGAGGCACGGATAAGTCCGGACCAGCTAATAAAAATAATGTCCTTTCACCTTCGTCTTTAACGCACACATCTCCTCACACCTACCTCCAGTACAGACCAAGAACACCTAGGATTTGCCTCCCTTGGTATCGCCTTCGTCTCCGGCCAGGCAACTGTACCGTCAACAAACTATCTAACACCCGCAATGGCTTAAACTGCTAAGCGTTCAACGCATCGGCAACCGGCACTTATACCTGCTACTTCCACAGTACGCTCGTCTCAAAACACCAAGTTACAAGGTAACAATTTTTTCTCATATATGTACTTCCTAACATTTCTTCGCTCGTATTCAATCATGCCCGATCCTACCAAACAAAAATATCCTCATCCACTGCATCTGCTGCAGAAGTCATAAGAACATTAAAAGTACGGTCACAGGTTGATTTCTATTTGCTGCATTGCCTCTTACTATAACAATTACTAACATCTCTGCTTTTAAATTTACAGCCAACAAAATTTCTTTACCTTTTACTTTGCATATTCCATACCAAATTCAACTAAAATTTCATGTCCTTCTTATCTTTACTAGAACAGCACAAGCACTAAGATATGGTCACTTTCATGCATCTTAATAACGATCTTTTCTATGGCATTTCATTCACAGCCTTGACGTAGATCATTAAAATGTATGTGCATACAATGTATCTTCCCACGGCAGATCAAGGAACTAATAGCCAATGCAAACCACATAGACTTACAATCTTCCTTGCTCACAAATTCAGACAATATAATCTCTATTCCATTTCCGGCTCCTCTCTTAAACACACACCCTCAAAGTACTAACCCTATAACCACATTAAACTTTGCTTATTATAGAATCAGAAACTAGGCAGAATATAATGTCATCGCATATTTAGTGTTATAACAAAGCATTAAATGCTTTTCTAACTGCTCTACAAACATGCCCATTCCAGCAAACATACACTGACAGTACACTGATTCTCTTCAGAATATAACATTACCATGATATTTACATAATTTTCCATTTCTACAAACTAATATACACACTTATAGTTTTCTGCATATTTTTTTCCCCACCATCAATTAGTGACACCACATACCAGTTATAATCGGATCATTAACACACTTATCCAGCTTATAATGACACTATATATATATATATATATATATACGTAACATGCTATACCTAAAATACATATTATAATCCATCATAGATGTTATATTTCTTTCTATACTATGCAAGTATTATAATCAACCTATCACACAGGACTACAATTGTACGTACATGAAAAGCATCCAGTCAGTTCCTGCACATGATGGTACGATATATCTACACTCCATACATGCTCTCATGTTCAGATACAGTCTAACAATTTTCGCATGAACATTTTCAACAGCCAGTGATTCGAGCAGTGAAATTATCATGTACGTTCAACGTCCTCCTAATATACATAGCACTACAAAGTCAATTGAACCCAACGATATCATCTGCATTAGTGATGACGATGGTACATCATACGTATTGCTTGAAATCTACATTTTCATTTCTTTCTATACAGCATCTTAAGTCTAAATCTGTAATCCTTACCTTCCAGACAATATAAACACCTCCATGTCTCCTTGTCCAATTACAAAGATCAGCCTACCAAAGAAAACTATTAAACAAGGTAAGACCATGATATATCTCCAACCAGACATTACCTATTTATTGCCATGATCCATTCCATCTCATATAAACCTGTACAGTTCAAACCATCTTCATTATCTATGACATGATACTGACTATATAATTTGACACTCCTTTCTTATACCGATCCTGACCTTCCAGAGAATGTCAAAAGTTACATGCCTTCTTCTCCAATTAAAAAAATAAAGGTATCAAACAAGCCTACTAAACAAGGTAATATCACAACATTATTTTTCTTTCATATTTCATTATAACATCTTACATGCATAAACATACAATTCAATCTTACATAGATTGCAAGAGTACAAAAAATTTCCATGGTCCTGTGCTTTCCCATCAGATCAGAAAACCAAAGCTATCAAACAAGCTCATCAAACGAGGTAATAACATTATATTATTTGCTCAATTTGATGATCTGGTTTTTTTGCCTAATGTTTGTTCTGTTTCATGCAGGACCTTACGGTCCCCAGTCTATTCAAGGCTACAACAAACTATGCTTCTTTGCAAATAACATAGAACTGACAAGTGGCAATGTAAAACATCTAAAGCAAATAGTTAATAGTAAAGAACATTTCATACCATACTATGTGTGTGAAATGAAAAAAGGAGTCATTGGTCCAAACAGAAGAATGGTAGGTTTTATGCTTCTTTCTTGCATTGTACATATTATATAAAATGTTCTTACTATAATGTTACTACTCTATTTGCAGTACTTTTCAGCCAATTTCACAAAGGCATATCTCAAGGAATTTCTAGATCAACCAATCAACCGCTTACCTATCAAGCATGCAGAGAGCAACACCAAACATCAAGTCCGTCTAATCATGGGACAAGACAAGCGAGCTACCATAACAACTAATTGGCCTATCTTTACTCAGGGCAGTCAGCTAAAAATAGGAAATATATGTGTTTTCAAATACAACAATAACAAAAACCATCTATCACTCACTGTCCATTGTCTTTGATACAGTTAAAGACACTGCATTCACTCTATTACATACCATCAATTGCAAATTAAGTACCATTTCTAACTACAATAACATATGGTGTATTTTTTGTGCAGGAACTTACTAAGTCCAAGCTTATCAATCCTTTTGCCCATCCGTATAAACCAACTCCATCCTTCCTTTGCAACCATCTTACTAGATGCTTCTGGATTGAGTTGTCAAAATTAATTATGTAAACAACCATGCCCAGGACATAACCACATATATATCTCCATGTATATATAAGAATCCCGTACTTACCACTTACCTATCAACTTTCATGTTATTGCTCTATATCATTGCAAGTTACTAGCCTTATCAATTGTTTTCCTGAATTATCGATTCAATATCCTGATACGAGCATTATATAAACTTCATATACTTAACATGTTCATGACAAACATATCCGTGTATGTCCTTATATACAGACAGTTCATTTTCATAGCCATGAAAGAATATACCTTCTAATTAATCTCATTTTCTATGTACCAACTAAAGTAATTTAACCTTCATAGTCCTATTCCCACCATATTT
Organism: Stipa capillata; assembly: GCA_019208055.1. Classification (NCBI taxonomy): domain Eukaryota; kingdom Viridiplantae; phylum Streptophyta; class Magnoliopsida; order Poales; family Poaceae; genus Stipa; species Stipa capillata. The sequence goes on from JAGXJF010004723.1 coordinate 22,504, forward strand.
CTGAATTATCTTATTCATGATTAAAAGGTAGCATTCGATAATTGATAGACTACACACTGTTCCTTTGACCCTATACAGATCAAACAAAAATGGTGTTGCAAAGAATACCAACTATTCTACCGAAAATTTCTCTTAACAAGTACTTAGACAATTCTAATTTATTTCAATATTAAAAACTTAAATTTTACATGCCTCAAATTCTATTTATCAATAATTTCTCGATCTGTATAAGAAACTTCAAAATACCATTATTATTCTATTTCTGAATAATTTATCGATCTATAATACAACATCTCAAATATTTTCTGACTTAGTAAAAATCTATCTATTAATTATCAACAATTTGACCACGGGTGCGGCAACGTGCGCCTTTCTGGTCTAGTTTAGTTAAAATACACAAACTATTAGCATGATTTGGTGTTCGGCAATTTAAGGTTTTAAAAGATCGTGAACTGTGCTAGCTTATCCTACCAATGATGTTTACGTAAAGTTCGATTGATGTTTTGAACCCTATCATCTCAACGGTGCCAACTAAACCATCTTATTGGAGGAAGGTATAAGCTACTCAGTGTTCGGCAATTTAGTACAAAGTAGGAAGCAATTTAGTTTGGAGGTTAGGCCATTTAGTTAAACATACAAACTGTTAGCATAATTTTAACAACTTTATATAACCATTTAAGATTTTAAAAATCATAATCCGTGCTAACTTATCCTACCAATGACATTTATGGGCCGATTGGTGTTTTGAACCCCGTCATGTGAACGGTGCCAGATAAACCATCTAGTTCGGGGGAACCAACAAAAGTTTTTCATTATTCATCCAACAAAGCAACATGGTAAACGGGTAAGGAGCAGCATAAGAAGAACAAGTTGCTTGACATATTATAATTAATTTACCTTTGGGTGGAAAGATGTCGGGAGTTTCAGTGAAACAAATTCTTCGATGTGAGATAATCCAACAAAGAGATTGTCTTTAGTGATTGCCTGATCGCAGCCTTCAACTGACTAAATTACAAAAACAACGACAAGAAGAGTATATAAACATGAAAAACGGTTAAAAAAAGTTGACATGGAAGCATCTAGGTTTTAAGTGCATTGCTTACTCTTAATTTACCAAATTCTCCATTGGGCTTCTAGTCCTTGGAAATAACTTTTGAGATCAGGTTGTTGTTCCATGCCTCAACCCAAACAGCGCAATGGCTCATGGGTACATGCACGACTAAAGAGTCAGCACATAATAGCTACATAGAAAAATATACTCCCTCCGTCCACAAATGTAAGGCGTGCACGGAATTTAAGGTTCAACTTTGACCAAGAATTAAACCAATAATATTAAGTTATATGACACAAAAATGATACCATTGGATTCATATTCAAATATATTTTCAAATGGTATCACTTTTATATTATATAATTCAATAGTATTGGTTTAATTCTTGGTCAAAATTAAACCTAAAATTCCGTGCGCGCCTTACATTTGTGGACGGAGGGAGTAGTAAGTAACATGGGAATTAGTACATCAATAGCGGAGTGCAACATAGTACTGAAGTAAGGCAAGGTGGCAAAATATGTTTAAGCAACTTAATAGTATTGTAAGGAAATTTAATGACAAAACAGAAACTTACTACAAGGTGATTGATGAAGGCGCACACTGGGTTCTTTTTTGCTCCTATGTTTTTTGCAGCTAATGTTGCCTTTGTATGTATAAAATTGCCTTTCAAAAGTCTGACTTTCATATTCCAACTACTAGTACGATGAACTCTTCATGTAAAACACAATATGTAAAGTAGAAACCATTCACTAACAATTTCATGCTATGTGTATGAAAAGCAAGTTTGTAGTGTCTAGTTGCTTACATTGGACCCATTATTTGGAAAGCAAGTTAGACAATTGAGAAAAACAAATTACACAATGCTGATAAGCAATTTTTTATAAAACAAAAATCACCCCAACGTCCGTCTCGGACTTGCGTGGGTCTTAGCACACACATATAGGAAGTACCAATTTGCCATGAAAAATATAACAAGCATGTTCTATTAATTAGAAAGCCAATTTAGTGGAATGTTCAAAAACAACTAATTTCACTACTAAGGCGAAGTAGCTAAATAGCAAGATACAGTTTCTTTTCTCAGTTATAAGCATGATTAATATAACATAATATGTGGATTTTAGATTCAAAAGCCTCCTATCATCTGTCTTACATAAACGGTAAGCAAGTTTCACCATAAACGCAAGCAACTTAGTGTGATGATAGTAAGTTTGTACTACCAAACTGTTTTCTTGTGACAATTAATATTGCTTTATATTTCTATGAAACTTCATTGTGGAAAAATGACATTCACCATCAAAAGAAGCAAGTTGTTGTTTCATAAAAAGCTAAGATATTTTCAATTGAAAATGGAACTTGTCTAGGAAAAAATTGAAAATTAAGCCCTCCCACCATCTATCTAAGGGGTAACTGAAAGAGGGAACCCCGCCTAAGGAACGGTTGAAGCTAATCCCTCCTTGGCATCTCTCTGAGGAGCAATTGGTTTAGTGAACACCATCAAAGATACAGTGGAAGCTAAGCCCTCCATGGCATCTACCTGAGGGGCAATTGGGAAAAGGAACCACGTTTGTGAAACAGACTGAAGTGAAATAGTGCATGGTAGGCCTTTCCCATTACATGGAACCATCAGGTGATGGATACTCCCATATGGAGGACGATGCAGGGGGGACACCGGTCAACAAGATTCCACGGGCTCATCCTCTCGCTTGACGGAAACTGCCCTGAGTTGGAAACTCAGAGCGCTTCATCATCGTCGCGTTAGATGACAAAGCCTTTGTCCATGCGGTCAGCATCGTCGGAAATGTCAAGGGGAAACTCTTGGGACCACTCCCGTCGGAACTCCTGCATGACTGGCGTGGTAGACTCATTGCGGGGCGATCCTCAGGCTACGAATGGAGACTCCCTAAGGATGGCGCCAGCTGTCGACAACCGGGACTCTCGTCCTAGAGATAGATCTTGCAAACTTGTAGTATTACAGAGAATCAAGTATCTACAACACTAGGATCTCATGAGATGAATTATGAAGAAGAAAAGTTCTCTATCGATCTGTGGATAATGTACATAGAGTATTTTGTTACAAGAGTTATACTTATGCTATCGCTATGCACTCTCTTTTTTCATCATGGCACGCAGGCCAGACTTATATACTACGACTAGTAGTGGTTTTTTGTCTTCTTGGCACCAATTGTTGTCGAGACGGGAGCCATCGGGACATCTCTAACCGCTGAGGCTTCTAGATGATGCTATGTAGCGATGTCTTGATCGAAGGGTAGTCATTTCTTTAGTGTGCATACAACTTAAGCACAAGGATAACTGCTCCTATGACTTCATGTTGGTTGGGGACAGGGACAGGGAAAGGCTCCTGAGCTAAACCACATGTGTTGGGCCTTGGAATTGGGTTTAGACCTGTTATTGAGGACAATATACACAGGCCCCTTGATCTGGCAAAAATGGTATATTTATCAGATTAGCTTAATTCCTAATAAATCATGATCATTAACCAGGTCAACGATCATCATTAGACGGTGATAAACCCATCCGGATAGCGGTAACACCCCCTCTCCCAGGCATCTGTTGAGACCTTAAGGGGTAGTGATGAACCTGCCTGGCTAACGATTAAATCTAACGCCTCCCCATTATTTATCCAACCCAAAATCATAAACACTAAGTATAACTAGAAAAGAAACATAGTGCAATATTTTCATTTGAGAAAGCAATATAAATTAACAATTATATCCAACAAAGCAATGTGGTAAAATATTTTGTAGAACTAATGTATTTTAGCAGATTCTAAAGCTTATGCTTTTTCATCAGATTCTACAATTTATGTGGCTAATGTAAATTTTGTTTCCAACATAATGTATAAAATGAGCATTTGAATTGCTCCCCTAAACGTGTGGTTCAGCAAAATTTAAAAACAATCTACATTGACATTAAAAACAATTGCACAAAATTTGAAAAATGAGTTATAAAATTTTGAAAAGCAAATTAGAACGAAAGATGCAAAAGTACACCTAATTCTCAAGCTTGTGCGGCTCTCCTCCTCTTAGCATTTTCTCAAACACAAATAGGAAATCAGGGCAAGTTAACTTGAGACAAAAATTGCGACCAAGAAAGATTGTCCTCTACCTAGGAACCGCATCGATGAGAGAACTAATCAAGAACAAACCAAAGTATTAACATGGCCAAGATTGAGCAAAAATAATAAGAACTCTTTGCTCCTTACACTCATTCATGACGGATGTATTTTCTCAACTGGGTGCATAAGGCTTCAGAGCTCAGATATGTTCACTAGCTACATATAGTAAAAACTCGGTAGATTGTATCTACAATCCAACAAGAAGGTCTAGGGAGCGGAGAGCATCAGAGCAGAGCAGCGGCGCGCATGGGAGAGGAGGGAGGGAGCCCCTGGCGGCTAGGGTTGGGGCCTTGGGGGATTTGGGCTAATAGGCTTTGACAGTTAGGATAAGTGGGCTGGGTCTAGAGCGGTGGAAGGGGAAGAGGAAGACGTATATTTTGGTTAATTTGGTTAATCTGGCCCAAGGACCAAATTGACCGAACTTATGTCGTTTTTGCACATTTGCCAACCGGTTTAGGTACTGAAAACCGAATTAGCCCCTTATTCCAGTTATTTCAGTTCGGTCTTAAATGGGGTGTTTTTCTTTTTGGTTTTGGTCCCCACCCTAAACTGCTTGTTATATATAACTTGATGGAAGGAAATTTGCTAGGACCAAGTGAGAGGTGAGACCGACTAACAGTCAATGATATATTTCACGATCGAAGCAACTAGTATGCAATCTACTCTTTAAGTGGCTGCATACAATCTGCTGATCCTGAAATCGAAAAGGCCACAAAATTTTTTAAGAAAAGTTGATAATATTGACATCACATGCATATATCATGACACAAAAGTTCAAACCCAAATTTGACTCACATGTTGAGAGAAAAAAAAAGGAAAATTAGAATGTGAACAATAGGTGGAGATACTATTCACATCACCTAGTGTTCACAATAGATTTTGTCTTTTTATTTCCTGACGCATAGATCAAATTTGGATTGCAATTTTATAGAATGGTAGATGCATCATAACTTGTATCAATGTTCAAAAGAAAACATATAACTAGCTAAAGGTGAGATTATATGCATACTAATTTGTCCAATGCACAATATAATCACGCCAGACAAGTAAAGTAGCACAGTCGTCGCCCTTGAAAACGAAGGAGCCACAGGTCAAGGCCGCAGATTACTCACAGAAGAATGTCATCCACTGAGCGGTCGCATCTTATCGCTTTTCTATCGCCATTTGTTGTAAACTTTATAATGACTTTGTAATAATTTAGTCTATGTGTATTCTCGGGTCAGGAAAAGTTGTCTTTCATTATTCAAAAAACTAAGTGGTCGTAGCTATCGAGATCATTTCTGAAATATTATAAAATATCCAATCTTAATTTTTCCTTTAATAAAATGCATCATCATGTATCGTTGACATGAGACCCTGGACCCCACCTGATGTATTTTATCAAAAGACAAAATACGATGGGACATTTTATCAAGAAAAGATTCCATTTTAAACTCTAAACTCCGATGCTCGGTCCAAGCTAAATCCCAGACTTTGAATCCCCGAAATTGGAACCTCGAACTTCCTAATCCCGGTAACCCCTGACCTTGAGCTGTTTGGCACACCGAGAAAAAGGTTGTCCTGGCTGGGATCACCTATCTTCTCTCACTTCTCCCACTGACATCTTTGACCCACATGTCAGATCCATCTCGCTCCTGCTCTTTCCCCAATCTCTTACGTGGATTAGCCATGTTCGTAAGTGTTGCCGTCGCTCCTTTGTCAGTGCCGCTGGAACGTCAAGCTGCCCTGAACTCAGCGCGGCACATCACATTGCACTGTCTCACCTCGGGGCGTGGGAGATCAGGAGCTCGCACACCAGTAAGAGGGAGCAGCGGCATCAATTATCTGCAACGGTAGCATAAGTAGCTATCACGACAGCAACAAAGAAGAGAGCAGGACAGAGACGAGAGACAAAGGACAGAGGAGGAGGCGACATGGCGATGCAGGGCACGACAGGACGCACCAATGGCATGGTTGAGGAGGAGATGAATCTGACATATAAGTCGGGGTTGCCAGCGAGAGGAGTAAGAAAAAATATATGATTCCAACTGAGATTACTTTTTTCATGGTGCGCCAACCACTTCAAGATCAAGATTGGTCAGGATTGGAAAGTTCTGGTTTCCAATTTTAGAGATTCAAAATTCCAGGTTCAACATGGACTGAGCAATAGAATTTAAAGTTTAAAATAAACTTTTTATTTTTATCAAATCCGTCGTCAATCCTGGCTGTCCAGATGCGCCGCAGGACGACAGCGAGCACTGCATGCAAAATATGATCAGGACAGGCGAAAGGAAGCGCCGCAGTGACGTTGCGCCGGCCGTGTGATCGTCCTTCTGGTGCGCCATGCGTCGGTGCCATTGCCGACCGGCCATCCGCAACGGATTACAAAATTCACGTACGTGAAGAGCGCATCTTTGAATCGTCCCAGGCATGCATAATTTGACACCTGAATTCGAGATATATATATTCTCGTGATCAAAATTGGTACTCCAGAGCTGTTACACACACACATATATATATATTCAAACTTGCTTCAAATTTATGTATTTAAAATAATAGAGCCTGGACACCATAAAACCAAACCCTAGTTAATTATAACATATATATAAATATATAGTCGGTTTACTGCACATAGGTGCATAGTAGCATGGCCGCTCCAATATGCGTAAGACTGCATTTTGCACTCCGACCGCAACCCACCAACGCGAGCCAACCGCTGGACCTAAAAGTGGAAACCCACTCCAGCTGATTTTGACGGTAAAACTTGTATTTCACAATAGTAAAACTCCTGTGTTGTTGTATCGTTGATCCCCTGCCCAAAATTCATGGTAAAACTTGTAGTTCAGAACACTAAAATTTTGTTTTCAAAGGTAAAGTTTGCTTTCTATTCGCATGGAGATAGTTTGATAGTAAAAAATGGGCACATGCAGATGGTAAAATCCTCATAATCGGGCGGTAAAATCTTGGCAGCCAAATTAGCTATTGAATTGGACGGTTAAACTTGTAATTCCAAACAGTAAAATTATGTTTTCAGTGAGAAAGTTTATTTTCCGTTTGCACAAAAGTAGTTTGACAGTAATATCGACACAACCAGATGGTAAAATCGGCACAATCGGGAGTAAAATCTCGCAGCCAAATTAGCTATTGAATTGGAACGTAAAACTTGCAGTTCCGAACAGTCAAAATTGTGTTTTCCATTCGCACAAAGGTTGTTTGGTAGTAAAATTGATACAAACAGACAGTAAATTCTTGAATGATTTTCACTATTGACAAGCCTAACATGTCCATATGCACATAGCTTTATGCCTCTAACCAACTAGGCTATATAAGTGATTATAAATAAATAGATAAAATATTTTCTTTCTAGTATGACATGGTTAGATACGTGGTAAAGTGACTACCACAAGATAGGAAGAACATATATAAATATTACTAATTTTTGGACAATATAGATTTAGTAGGTAGTGCGAGCTGGATCTGTCAGGGTCGGTTAGCAGCACGTGAGTGCATATTAGCACCTCTTTAGTAGGGAAAATGGCAAATTTAGCGAGTTGCAAAGGAAGCTTTGGCCCCCCGCCGCGCGCAACCGCAAAACTGTCACCGCGAAGTGACGGGCAACCGACGCGTGGCAAATTCGCACGCCCGATCCGCGACGGCGAAAAATCGTCCCCCAGACCCGCGAAGAGAGGACATCGCGGTTGGTACCGCCGCGTCGCGGCCTCGGCCCACGGACTGCTACAGGTCGCGGCCTCGGCCCGCGAGGACACGATGCGTCGCGCCCTCGGCCCGCGGAGGCCACCTCACAGCCTCGGCCCGCGATCACGCGGACGTCGCGCCGTCGGCCCGCGGACAGCACCGCGCAGCCCTCGTTCCCGCCGCCTCGCGCCTGGGCCTCGCGAGCAAGCCCAGGTCGCGCCCGGGGCCCGCGAGCAGGTCCCGACCCGTGCCGAGGAACCCACACGCCAAACGAGCTGGCGTTTGATGACTGAGGCAAACGCCAGAGTCACCGGCGTTTATCCTAGAGAGCCAAACGCCCACTGTTTTGGAAAAACAGAACAACTGGCAAACATGCTTCTGGTCTAGCGAATAGCACGGCATTTGGCCGAGGAACTCAAACGCCAGAGGACATGGCACTTGCCTTTGCTGGAGCTTCCGGAGTCCCGAACGCCAATGCCGCTCGCGTTTTCTTGCACAAGTCATATATGGTGGTAATCTACACATCTTCACAAGATTTTCACAATTTGATTTTAGTCATCTCTATCCTTCCAACCAAACAAGAAACTGGTTCACTCCATCCACTCTCATCCCTCCAACCAAACAAAAAAATGGACCACCGCACCACTCAACCAAACAAAAAACTGGATCATCTCACCACGTATAAATGGATCGCCGTATCCCATCTACCCCGAGTCGCCCAACCAAACGCACCCTTTATTTCTCGGAAAAAAGGTAGGATTGGCCCCCAGGCGAGTGGCAAAGCCGGAAATAGCCCCCATCTGGGAGCAACGCCGAAAATGGCTCCGCGACGCACCACGCACTCGACACATGGACAAATCGCCAGCCAGACCCGCGACACCGGTAAATCGCGCGCCAGACTCTATGTATAACGTGAAATAAGTGAGAAAATGAAGTACTGCATACGGCAAAGAACAATAGCACAATTATTGAAGGAACTAAAACAGTTACGATCACGGGCCTCTTCCCCTCTTATGCCTCGGTGGCATGTGACCTGAGGGGAAAGTGAAATGCTCTCTTGGTCTTGGGTTTGTTCGGAGACTGTACTGGGGAGTCTCGTAAGTTTCCTGATCCTCCTGAGTGTCTTGAGTAGGATATGGTTGACTAGGAATTTGGCTATTAACGATCTCCTGGGGATGTCGAAACAAATCTTTGACCCACTCATGACCCTGTTGGTGGGACGAACCGGGCTCGGAACCTCCTCCTCCAACTAGGGACTGATATTGAAGTGAAGGTCGCATAAACTGATTTTGGTAAATAAAAGTCTCTTCGTGGGGAGGTGAATCGTTGAATGTCTGAAAAATGACCAGAATAAACGGTATATCAATTAAGAATCAAGTTTATTGTTTTGACAACAATAAATTTAATTTGACATACCTGACTAAATGTTCCTCCCGGAGAACCCTGCAGCGGCTCATGTCATGAATCGATCACGTACTATGTAGAAAATGTATCATTTCTCAGATAAAATTTAAGTCCGTCGTATGGGTGCAATGAGGATATGTGATAAGTTAAAAAAAACCTGAAGGTGTCCACCGTGTCGCGTTGAGGAGTCTCGCTGTAGCAACGTGTCCTCCCGGAGCTACGAAAATAAGTGTGAAGATTAAGTACACAAGAAACGCACAATCTGTACACACATTATTTAAAAAAGATCATACATCGGTAGCTGCACCGGAATGAGAGGTCTGGCCTTCGTCCTCAATCAAGTCGTACTGCATAAATAAAGTGACCATTGCAAAAGACTAAGCACACTTTCTAAATATTGCAACGCGTTCTTCCGAAGAGTAAAGCACACCTCATGTCCTGTAGCAGCTCGTCCTAACGACATCCGCACGAGTGCTGTGTCCCCACGTACGTCGGACTACAAATAGCACCATGCCAATTACACTCTGAGTGTACATTTGTGCACTATGTATGTGTGACTAATTATCAATTATGCGCACCTGATGTCCTCGACCAGCTCGCCTAGAAGAGATCCTTTGTACAGACGTGTCTGCCCGTGCATCATGCTATGAAAATACAATAATATGGTTAACTAAAAATTGTACACGCCCTATATTCAACAGTTTGGCTCGAAGCACTGACGGACGCGGCAGTATCATGGATCCGCACAGCCCGATCGAACTACATTCCCAAACAATGTTTCAAACCCTACGATCAATATGTTCAACGAATAATGCAAAACAATTGGTACTATTACCGTCTCGTCACGACGTGAAGCTCTATGCCGATCCATCCCCAGTTGTAGTTGCTCAGCATGCGTGAGGCTCGTGGGTCTCTCAGGTGGAGCACAGGTTAGTCTAGCCCGCGTCCTAGGTAGGTACCATTGTAGATACTCGTCGTACGTGCGTTCGTCGTACTGCCTGGAAGTAACGTCGTTACGTAACGGACAACGATTCATCATGTCATGTGAGAACGGATAGATTAAAATAAATACCTCGCCTCATGAACGATCTATTGTGCAGCCATGCCATCCCACATTTCTTTCCATGTGCTTTGCGTCCCTCTCCAGTCTTGCTCATTTCTTCCTTTCTTCCCCTGCCTACATTTTGTAAAACCGTACGGTCAAAATTAGTAAGAAGAACAATAGTAATGCAAAGTTAAAATGGTTACAAATTTTAGAGCGTACTCATGAACTTTTTTGTCCAGCCATCTGCTAGTCGCACCGTCTAGAAGCGATGGAACTGTCTCATCACACGTTGAGGCGCGTACGGCTCCACCATGTTTGAGAAAACTAAGTGGCACGTCGTCATCCAGTACTGCATGTCTCTAAAACACTGGATGGACAACCCCGCAGGTGCCACACTCAAGATATGCTCATTTGTCCAGGGGAACCATACGACACCTGGCTGATCCAACATCTCAAACTCTTGGTGGTAGAATGGGTAGCACCGTGCGGACATGTCCCGCGCCCAGGCTAACGTGGCACCTGTCCACCTAGTGCTCATGGTTGGACCATCTATGGCGGTCTGTCCAGGTGGGTACGGGTGGACCGGCTCAATTATGCGGGGCCGTCCGACCGGGAAATGCTCCCAACTCCATAGCTGCAGCAAAGTATGACACACACTAAGAATCGGCTGCTTGCCCTTCTTACGGGCCGTAGCGTCACACAACCCCCTATACGTCGCATACAGTACTGCAGATCCCCAGCTGTATTGTGGAACGTCTCCAAGCACAGAATCAGCCACGGCCTCCGCGAGGTGGATGTAGCTGGGGAAGACTATGTTTCCGTGCGACGTCGGAAACATGTACCACCCGAAGAGATATAACAAGTACGCAGTCAGATGAGTCATAACAGCCTCATCGTCTGCATCGATTGGGCATGTGTCAAACGTCCTAAGCCAGCTCAAAGGGATACCTCGTTGAGCCGCCCCCCTTTCAGTTCTCGGGATCTCCACACCAAATCTCGCAGCCAAGTGCTGCATCCAGTCAGGCCTCTTAGGAGGTGGAACAATCGCCTCTCCGCTGATGGGCAAACTAGTTATCATGGAAACGTCTTGAAGAGTCACCGTCATCTCTCCCCAATGAAAGTGGAAAGTGTGCGTCTCCTGTCTCCACCTATCGACCAAGGCTGTCAATAGAGAACCATCTAGAGTGAAAGAGTGCGCAGCTGAAACCAAACGAGCAAAGGGGAGGAGGCCACTTTCGGCAAGCTTGGGAACGAAGCGCTCGTCCAAGGGCCACTGTGTCTGGGGTACTCTAAGAGTGAACGTTGGTGGAACCTCGATGTCATTGGACAACCAACAGTGACATCGGTGGTGATCGTCGTAATACCGGTCTAGCAGTTCCGGTACTTTAGCCATCGCCTGCAAAGCGAAAAGCAATAGAAACACATAGTTAATTGAAGTAAGAAATATCATAATATAAAACTTTACAGTACATGACATCAAGGTCAACATTACATATTTGAAACCTCGAGTACAATACTAAGAAAATACAGCATAGTGCCAAGTGACCCATACAGATTTTTTTACACATAATTTCAAGTACACACTACAGCTAACACAGTGGTACTAAATACTAGTTCCTCCTCGACGTGCTCGGCTTGTTCGGGCAATCCTTCTTGCTATGACCCCTTGTCTTGCATATCCTGCAGCGGCGTGGTTCTCCAATTTGGCTATCGTCCATATCATTCCTGAACCGAGTAGTGTGTCGACGTCCCTTCTTCTGTTGTCTCAATGATGGATTAGGCACCCACTGAACAACGTCGGTCTAGAGATCCTTGTAACTTATATCAAGACCATACGAGTAGAACTCGCTGCCCCATGTGCCCATCAGATGATGAATGTCAAAGTATCTTGAGACGTATTGTTGCGAAGACTGCTTGATTGCCGCACAAGCTGCATACACATGGGAGCAAGGGTAGTGTAGCAGCGTGGGCTTGTTGCACGTGCATGAGCAAATATCAGCATCAAGTTTACATTCATGTTTCCTATCACCTCGTGCATGGCTACTGACATGCTTCCGCCATAGGCGAATCTCGTACTTCCTCCTCAAGCCATCAATAGCTCGAACGTCATGACTCTGAGATTTCTTTATTTTTTATCCATGTATCTCTGCATGACTTCGGACCATTCGTTACCTTTGTCTAATTTTTCCTTCGCAGCCTTTGATCTATTATGAAAGTACCCAACTGTCCGGGACCATGATTCATCAATTATGGCAGTAATTGGGAGGCACCGCATACCTTTAAGCACACCGTTGTACGCTTCGGACATGTTGGTTGTCATTATGCCGTATCTATGACCACCTGTGTCATGCACCAGGGCCCATTTCTCAATCTCGGTAGCATGTCTACTTACCCACTCTGACAAACTCATCGCCCTCCTGTTTCTGGGATGCTGCACTTCTTGCTAGCCTTCCACCTGAGACTCCCTGCTGTACCTGCTGGTTGCAGCCTCCAGTGCTGTCCAAATGTGCTGGAACTTCCGTAACTGATTCTGCATGCACAGCTTCTTGAAGTTCTTCATGAGATCTTTGTTTCTGAACCGTCCGTAGAAATTAGCGGCCAGGTGCCGCATGCACCACCTACTCTCAAGATCAGTCCACCTGTACTCAGCAACAGCAGTATTCTTGATTGTGTTTATAGCATTTAGAAGCCCAGCATTACGGTCAGAAATAAGGCACACATTAGGCATGTCCCCTACAACACCCAACTTCACATTTATAAGGAACCACAGCCAGCTATCGGAGTTCTCGCTCTCAACTATTGCGTAGGCAACAGGAAGGACTTGATCATTAGCATCAGCAGCCACGGCTATAAGTAGTGTCCCCTTGTATTTCCCAGTCAGAAATGTACCATCCATTGAAAGCACCTGTAACGCCCCGAATTTCCAAAACCCAAAAATTTGGGCTTTCAAAAACTTTTTGGTTAAATAACGCTAACCGACGTGCATCGAAATAAAACTTAATGTCAAATCGTTCCAACCCTGAAGTTAATCAGGTCAAAACCATTCGTCCTCGCGTCCCTGCCACGACAGCCTGAAGCAGCCGTCGCAGCCAATTTGCTCTGTCGCGTCAGCCCACGGCATCCAATGCCGCTGCCACGCTCTTGCCACGGCAGCTACCGTTGCCCGTTTCCTCTGCCGCGGCAAGGCCGCTACCACCGCCGTTGCTATCCTTTTCTGTTGCAGCAAGCCGCTCCTGTCGCGACAAACTTCTGCCGCTCCACCAATTCCCTGCCTCGACATCTCTCGGCAACTACCGTCGCTGCCATGCCTCTACCATGGCAACCCCTCCCCTGCCGCAGCAATGCCACGCCGCTGTTCTCTCCTGCCGCGACAGCCGACTCCCACCGCGGCAATTCCTTTTCCCTACCGCGGCAAGTCTTCCCCCTACCGCGGCAACATCGCGGCAACATTTTCTCTGCTGCAACTTTACACATATACATGAGCATATCAGTATTTTTTCTCAAACCCTAACCCACCACGATCTCATGTGTCTATTCTATCTACGCCGCAACCCTATATATGCTAAAACTCCAAGTGTATGTGTACACACGCACTCTGAACTCTATTTCGAAATAAGAGTGGAATCCATAACCCTAGCTCTTTATCCTCCCTTGACCTCTGTATCCGCCTTGATCATGTAACCCTGAAAACCCGCACACACGCACTCCGACCAGATAAAACCCTAATTCGGCGAATAACATAAAATCGTCACACGCACCGTATTCATCGGAGCACCCGCGGTACCTCACCACCAAGCAACCCTAAGCCGAGACGGATGACCTGCCGAGAGTCCTGTATACTCTCCATCCCTTGCCGCACCCCCGGAACCCTAATTCCAGCCCTCGAGTTTCTGTCCCATTTAAACCTATTTCTTTAGAAACCCTAATCGGGAAATCTATCACTCCTCGGCTCCTCCGAAAATTCTGAGATAACTCGTGGGACAACCTAACAATATACTTAACTCAATTATGGCATAAAATGATAGTGTCCAATTTGAAAATATTCATGTACAAAATTAAGAAACATTAGGATAAAAGGAGCCTTGAGCTACAACCCATTGAAATATGTTTCCAAAAATCCTAATAACCGACCACGACAATCCTTATAATCCCAAGAGTCCCATTTATACAAAAACTAGGGCATGCCTAGTTTAAAAATTTGGATGAACATTACCGAACACCTACGTTAAAAATCTTTCGTTGCATAAAATTGTGAGTAGCCTGTTACCGGAGAGTTACCAAATGAGACATGAAATCTCCTATCAGCAGCCCCATCTTGCCAACTTCAGAAAAGTCCTTGGCGGCATGCATCTTATCCCAGTTGAAGCCCAAGATATGTCAATGCTGGCACGCAAGCCGTGCAAACGAAAATTCGATTCCCTGTCGGTGCCAAATTTTCTCTGTTGTTAGACTTGTCTTCCTCAGAGTCTGTGGCAAGAATTGACCTCTCGGCCACGTCCTTTCCTCTTGGAATGCCAAGCTCTTGCGTGCACGCCCCAGTTTCCTCCAGTGCCAACCTGCAGTATCAATAAGCATCAATCTTTGCACAGCCAGTGAATTTCCCAGCACCACACGACGAAAGCTTGCTGCACATTTTTGCCGAAACACAGCACACCCTCCTCCTAGCTCCCTGTTCTGCACCATCGGCCTAGCTCATCACTGAGCTGATTCATCCAGCAACCAAGCTAGCCAGGCCACGGCACTGCTCGCCGGTCAGCTCTCTCGTCGGCCCCCTCTCATCTCCCATCAACTCTGCCTCGGGTATCTGGTCCCGTTCCATCACCGACGAGTGGCAGCATCTCCAGCTAGCAGCGCCACCCATTTCCCCCCGGCCACGTCCATCACACGAGTCGAGTCGGAGCAACAGCCATCCAGCTCAGCTCCCCGCTTCCCTCCTTCTCTCCGGCTACAAAATGGACTGCCGAGCTCCTACACTTCCTCCCCAGGCCGCCCCGAGAACCTAGTCCCATAGACCGAGCCAAGCTCTCCTTCTTCCACCTCCAAGCAAGCTCAGATCCGCCGCCATTTCCTCAAGCCAGAGCTCAAACTCCAGGAAGTATATCCAAGCCCGAATCCCTGGTCCCCTCCAAATCAAGCAATAGCCAAGAACTCGCCAGAGAAAAATCCCAACCGCCGGATTCCGACAACCCTAACCATCACCTACCTTAACCACCCGCTGAAACCCTAACCGCCAGCTGCTGGAGCTCAACTGCCGCCGCCGCAACCGCCGCATCCTTGTCCGAGCCAGCTTTGCCCCGGCCTCATTCCACTTCAATCACCGGTCGCCGACCGCCCCAACCCCCGCTCGTCGAAGCCCTAACCGCCAGCTTTCCCCCACCGCCGCCGTCTCCGCAACCGCCGCGCCCCTGTCTGAGCTGCCGACCGGAGTGGTTGGGTTCACACTCAGTCCAATCAAGCAGGTAAGCTGCAGGTGAGTTCGGGCCGAGCAAGTCCTTGGCCCATGACCGTTGAGGGTGACCGCGCCTTGTTTGTATCCCGTGTTCTCCCCTGGAAAGCATAACAGGCGGTGATGAAGACGTAAATTCCGCTGGAAACTGAGTTTCCTTTAAACCTAAGCTAGTTATGCCTTAGTTCCTTCGGTTTGGGGCTAATCCACGTGATTTTTCTCAACTCCAATCACAGTTCCAGAGACCTTGAACTACTTACAAGTTGCTAATTCAAGAATAATACGAATAACTAATATGCTTCAAACAATAATGGGAGAAGTTTAGGTTTAGGGTTCTCTTTTATTTTTAAAACCAACGAATGCATTATATATATATATATATACTTCATCCTTTAGAGCAGCCAAAAGATTCCTTCAATCAACATTATGAAATACCAGTAGCTCAATAGGTATGGGGAGGTTAGAGTAAAACATTAAGGGAGCATAAAGCTCGTTTCTATAAAAGTTCCGTCATTTTATGTGACGTACATACGTATACCAAGTACCAAGTTATTTCTTATGCTCATAGTTTCAAACTTTGGAAACCCCAGAGCATTGCCATTAGTGCGAATCCCTATACACTCCTCCTAATATTCGTCCTGAGCTATCCTTAGACCTAATGTCTATTAAAATGGAACGGCGACCTTCCTTCTAAAACCCTAAACCGTAATTTCACTAAACCAAGCTCAAAACTGCTATCTACATATTGGCGCCTCTCTCTTGACCATGCATAATTTCCCTCTGGACCTAGCTAATATAAAGAAGTTAAAAGCAATGTAATGATAGTAGGTCCTAAAACATACGAGTCCTAAACCCCGATATACAACAAACCCTAAATCCGTGTAATGTTAACCTCTTCTCACCATCATAGGTACCCTAACGAAAACCTAAAATCCAGAAGCTATGTTTTAGGTTTCTCATGTGTATGTTGGGCCTTATTTGGTTCTTCCTGCATCGTTGATTTATTCGCCACTCTTTCGACGTGTAGATACCGGCGCTAGGGGATATCGCACGAGGGGACTCTGGACAATTATCGCATCGAGTTCGAGGTCGAGACTCGGCCAACCTGTTAGGCAAGCATTTCCACCTTGGTCATGTTGAATCCCATATGTGTGAAATCATAGTTATTTTGTTTGCGAACTCTGCATGCTATGTGATTAATAACAATATTTTATGTAGAAGTAGATATACCCATTAGTTGCACGAAACTTAGGTCCGAATATCCGATCTTGTAACCCTAGGTATATTAATCGGTCGACCCACGACTGACAAGAATATTAGGGTTATAGGCGTTAGCCGTGCTTAGACCTGCTGTAGTCAAAAATAAGTTTTCCTCGATTCATAAAACCCCCATTCGGGATATGGGAATAAAACCCTCGGATAACGCGTGTTATTCGGGGTGGTGTTTAAAAGAATGTTTGTCAAAACCCTGAATGAAAATTGGAGATGATTTGGATTCGGGCGAGAGTGCTAAGGGCAGCCTGGGGCTGTAGAGAAATTGATGATGGCACGTTCATCCGGGACGATCGTGGGTTGAGGAATGGAGTCTCGCTCGAATCAGATAAGGACCGAGCCTAAGTGCCGCTAAACCGGTTCCTCACCATACGTCCACATGTCCTTTATGGGAAGGACTTGGCTTAGTACCCCGGCAAGTATTAGGGTTTGGACCCGTGGGAAGTAGGGAGTTGTGCTAGGTGTTTAAAGTCCTAGAGATCCACCTACGCCGGGCGTGAGGTGTTGATGCGACACAAAGGTGGGGAGTCCCATTTTTGGTCCGGGATGCAAAAGTGGGTCAACCACCTAGCGGGTCCAACCCTGGTATGGAAGCGAGCGAAGGTCTCGTTGTAACAACCCTGTTAATATACGTCGCGAAGTATTCCCAGGGTGACTTACATCTTGTGGGTAAAGCCGTACAACCTCTGCAGAGTGTTAAAAACTATTCGAATAGCCGCGTCCTCGGTCATGGACATGAACTGGCAAGGCCACACACTGGTTAGACTAAGTTTTGGTTGTGAAAGCCGGGAAAGGGATTAAGGACGTGGGCATGATGTGTCCACAGAGGGCAATTTACGCTACACGGTTGGTAGCAAGGAATTGCCGGAGAAGAAGGCTAGCCGTGCTATCCGGGATACCACGGGCTGAGCCAGGGGCACTCGCTGAACTATCCGGGATAGTGTCAGTTGAGCGTTAAGTCGAGAAGCTAGTCCTACTGCCCGGGGTGGTAGGGACTGAGCCGTCTCAGTGGCTGACATGATGAGGTGGCCGGGTCTACCTCGGGAGAAGCTTTTGTTGTTGTTCTGATTTACCGGAATTTACAAACCTCTTTGGAATCTACTATTCTCGTATTTAAACTGAGAACTTACATTTTCGCACAATCAGCAACTTAGGTTAGAGCTATTCCTTGATTAAACCCCTGCATGAAATATTGTCGTATAATCTCTCCTGTGGGAATAGCTTGCGAGTAAATTCAATGTACTCACCTGGCTTGTTGATTTGGCCAGACGAAGGAGACGTCAGATCCGAAGAAGCAATCACGTTCGCAAAAGCTAGGGTGTAATCCCCAGTCAGTTGCCTGTCGGGTATGGCTTACTGATGGGCCGCAACTCCGCTGGATTTCCGCTGCAAGTTTATAGCCGTTGGGCTTAAGGTATCAGATTATCGACCTTAACGGTCTTTTCATTGATTACGCATGTATGGCAATGATATACAGGTTAACTCGTGTGTATTGGCAACTGATCCAGGGACCGGTACAGTAATCACGAGGGAGTTCCCGGCCTTAAAACCGGGGGCGTCACAGCACCGGACGGCAATACCTGAATGCCTTAATAGTTTGACTGAAGGCCCAGAATATACGGTCAAGTATGAAATGACCAGGTACTCCATCGGGATGTGGCCTTCATACTTGTTTAAGTAAGTGCCTGGATTAGCTTCCGCTATTTGATGTAGCATTCTTGGGGCGAAATTATATCCCTCCTCATAAGTCCCGAACATCTTCTCTATCAACTTTTGCTTCGCACGTCTGACCATGTCGTAGCTGACCGGAAAACCAACTTCGTCAGCCACGGTGGACATCAATGACTTTGGCCCGACGGAGATGTCCTTGGATACTAGGTGGTGCACTTTTTCGGCCACATATGCGGCACTCACATTGCGGTGCGTAGTCAACGGCTCAGATAGCTCGTACGTGTGGTGCACCAACACAGTTATCTCAAAATCCTTGTAAATCCCCTTGGCTTGGTTTGCACGCACCCTTCCAGGACAGTTTGGACGTGTGCATACAACTTTCAAACATGTGGGATTCGACCTTTTGACCCGATACTCATGACTTATGGAGGTGGCATACTTTGTAATAGCCATGTGTGCAGCATACTTGGTTGGAAAGTGCTGACCTATCATCAGAGTGTTCTCTTCGAAACCCCACGTGAGTTCACATCTTCTGATATGACAAGCCTCTGCACCGTCAGTTCATCCATTCTTCGCCAGCAGCTACTGGCAGGTAGACCACGTCGTACCGCATCACCACCCTCCTCGTCGCTACCGTCCGACTCTTCGTCGCTACCGTCTTCAGGAGAGTCCAACTCGTTCGGCATGCTTGCTAACAACTCAAAGCAGTCGACGCGAGCAGACCAGAGGGACCGGCATCTTCATTACTGATGAACGGGTCTTCAGGATGTGTCAGATTGACCTCTAACGCTGCATCCGCTGCCCCTACACCTCCTTCTGTTGCAACAACCTGTAACTCACCAACTCCGGAGGAACCTTCGTTGCCAGTCAACAGGCGACTGCTCTCAACAAACTGTACGTACACCATGGGTCGACCATATATGTACGCCCTGGTGTACTCACAAGGCGCATGTACCCAGCCCATGATGCGTTCCCAGCCACCTTGTGCAGCTGCCATAAGGGGATTGATGACCCGTCCTCCCGGCTGCTACATGTGACTGCTTCAATGATTATTTTGTTGCGAGCTATGTCCCGATCAAACTCGCGGTGTATGCACCTCCTCAGGTCCAATAAATTAATCTCCTCCAAACCATCTATGCGTGTAACCTTGTACTCGCATTGGGACAAGTCGAGCCCGTAGGGCCTGTCACGTATTATATTCAGCCCGTAGAAACACTAAGAGTTCATTCATTGTACCTACGTACATGCGAAACCAAAATTTGAATATCGTGTAAACATTATTTTTTCTGAATTTAACTGTAGCCAAAATAGTGTATATTTAATATTAGTTTATCATATCTTCTCATTTTACCAGCATAAACTAATTTAAATAACAGTAAACTCCTCAGCTGTGCCTAACATTTTTTTATTTCACGTACTCATTTTTTGTCACAATCAGTCTGTACATTGTGCTAGTTTCTCGAGACAATTGCATGTTACGTATGCATGAAATAACAGTGGCAGCTTAATTATAACTAAAGTCTTAGCTTAACATTGTCATTTTTCTAATTTCGGACTAACTAAAAAGTATGATAACACCTTGCATGTCAAAGAAATTTACCTTGGTGTGTAGGTCTCGAGTTGATCTTCAATTTTTCTTACTACTCGAACGGCTGATTTTGCTCTTTCTAGCTTCAAAATCCGTGGTTTATACTCTCATGATAGCATCGCATATGATGGTTCTTCCAATACCTCTACCCTGTAATACTCAAGATTCAGAAACTACTTAACAGTTATAGAGTTTGAACTACTTTAAGCTAGTTGGCAGCACATTCAAGTCATTAACGTTATATTCTTGCTTCTTGTGTGAAATTAGGTTGTAATAACTGAACTGAACTATGCACAGTGGGTACTCTAGGTAGGGGAGGAATTGCTGGCTTCATTTCTTGTGGCACCGCTACCTCGAGTCTATACAATATATGCTACGCAAAAATCCATGGACAGAGAAATGTATAATCCACAAATTAACTGCAATTGGAGGGCATGAAGCAGGGCTTTATGCGAGGTTAAAATTTGAAACATCATGGTGAAAGGTGTATTTTGACAGCAGCGATTTAAGGCAGCATTCCCCTCTAGATAAAAAGCATGAAGTCACGCTATCTTTGAATACAATTGGAAGCTCAAAATGATATATTCCTCCAATACAAGTACATGATACCAAACAAAATATTTAGGCTTTACGAATTTTAGATCATATCATCTATCTCAAGAACATGGGTATATGAGTATATCATTTTCATACTCACCGTGTGCCAAAGTAAGACATCTTCCAAACCTTTGCAATTTAAAATAGAAGAAACTCCATCAAGTGTTATCTGACCACATTCCTGTATATCAAACAAAGATGTTATCCATAAAAGATATTAGCAACTGAAATCTAAAATTTTGATTTTAATTAAAAGCAATAGATATAAAGTATTCAAACATAAAAATAAGTTTACCCACATGTCCCACGTAAAGCTTGTTAATGTATACCTCAAGGTGTAAACATGTAAGATTTGGCCACACAGAAGAGATTAGCTCTTGAGAGCTTGTAAATCAAGAAAAGCTCAAATTAAGGCAGAGAGCTCGCAGAGGTAGGGAGTGAGAGGAGAGAACTAAGCTACATAGATGGCAAATGGAGAAGACCACCGCACGAACGCTATAAAGAGGAGGGTGAAAGGAGTCTGCCTGCGGTGAGAAAACAGAAGGGAATCTGCACGCATGACAAAAGGAGAAAGCAAAAGAAAAAAATTACTGTAGCATATCAATTCACTGTCTCGTCCGGTCGATCACGGGCACCAGCGGCGGGCACCAGCGGCCGACGCGCTGTCGGGCACGGCGCGGTTCCCGAGGTGAGCACGCGGGGAAGCATCAGCTCGCAGCCTGGAGGCGCGAGGCCGTTTGCTCGCGGGCTGAACACGCGACGCGGCCTGTCCTGGTCGCGGGCCGAAGGAGCGACGCGGGCTGTCCTGGTCACGGGCCGAACGCGCGCCAGCCTCTGCGTCGCGGGCCGAGGGCGCGGAGTGCGGGACGTCACGGGCCCACGCACGCGAGCTCTTCCTCGCGGGCCGCGGGCGCGAGCCGGCCTGCATCGCGGGGGGGGAGCCGCGGCCTGGTGCAGCTCGCGGTCACGGCGTGTGACCTCGGGCCGGGCCCGCGAAGGAGATCGGTCGCGGGTCTGGGGCACGATTTTTCGCCGTCGCGGGTCGGGCATGCGAATTTGCCACGCGTCGGTTACCCGTCGCTTCGCGGGGACAGTTTTGCGGTTGTGCGTGGCGGGGGGCCAAAGCTGCCTTTGCAACTCGCTAAATTTTCCTTTTTCCCCTCTTTAGTAATCTATACATATGTATATATCCTATAAAAGTGTGTACGGCAGCCTCCTGAAATGGCCATGCATGGAACAGAGTATCCACACAAAACTGATAGAAGTCAACCGTGCAGTTTGCTGGCCATTCTTGGATTCTTCTTGGGTGAGCTTTGACCTTTGAGTGAACCAAAAGAAAATGGAGCGACCAGAACAACAAACTAGTAGCAAGTACTAGGGATAAATGTCACGTTTAGCTATCTGACGGAAGTCAATGCCAAAATTAGCGGGGTGAAAACACAGAGACAAAATTAGCAGTGCGACGGGCGAGACGATGACGCGTGGCAAGTGTCGGACTGGAGGAGTGCGAAGCTGTGCGTCGCTCAGGCTAAATGCGACGGGCCAGCGTCGCTTGGTGGCCAGGCGACGTCGCACGGTGGCCAGGCGACGTTGCCCCTGCGTCGCTCGGTGACGAGGCGACGGTGAGCGTCGCCCGCCACCCAGGCGACGACAGGTGGCGCCTCCCGAGTGCCCCGGTGCGGTGAATTTTCTCCCGAGTACCCGAGGCTCTGGCACGGTTGTGTACTTTTGCTCTTTTTTCTTTTACTGTAGAATTTGTTTCCCCCCCCCCTGTACAATTTGCTCCTTTACTTCTCCTTTTGCTCCTTTGCTTCTACTTTTGCTGTA
The DNA here is from genome assembly GCA_019208055.1 of Stipa capillata. Classification (NCBI taxonomy): domain Eukaryota; kingdom Viridiplantae; phylum Streptophyta; class Magnoliopsida; order Poales; family Poaceae; genus Stipa; species Stipa capillata. The sequence goes on from JAGXJF010004723.1 coordinate 45,216, forward strand.
GAATTTGTTCCCCCCAATCATTCTTCTTTCACCCACCTAAGCTCTCATTTCTCACTCTGTCGGTGTCGATGCTATATTTGTTCCAGAGAGCGAGAGAACCACGCCGGCAACTCATTTCTAACTCTCTAGCTCAACTTCTTCAGCTCATCTCTCACTCTCTAGGTTGCTTCTTATTTCTCTTCTCCACAGACCAAGATCAAGAGAAACTCCGGCAACTCATAGCAGAAAGAAGAAAAAATACGGTAAGTAAAATACAATTTAGTTTTTCATTTAATACAATATATTATAGATCAAGTAAGATGATTTATTTTATAAATGACAGCAATAATTAGTTGTTATGTTAGACAAAAATTAGCTAAATAATAAAATTTGACATGTTATTAAACTTTAATAATGTTGTTATTTCATGTGATATATTTGTTAGTCATGATATGTTATTAAACGTTAGTATGTTGTTATCTCTCTCCTCATCCCCAGTAGCTCTTAAATCTAACTCTTTTCACTCGAATCTCACTCTGTTCAATTCACTTCATTTGCCCAGTAGCTTGTTGTACTCTTCTTCATTCACTTGCTGCTAGAAGTGGTCCAGAGAAAGGATAGAAAGGAGAAAAGAATAGAAAGAAAAGAAGAAAAACTGAGGTAAGCAAACTTATAATTAGCATTTCATTTAGTATAATATATCGTAGATCAAGTGACAAGCTTGAAGTGGACGTAATTTTTTTAATAAAGATAATGATAAGTTGTATGTTAGTCAAAAAATCAGTAAACAACAATGTTAGACATGGCAGTTAAACCTTGACGCACTGTTATTTCATGTGATATAATTGACATGGACAACTATAATAATACTGGCTTAGTTACTAATTTGTAAACTTTAGCACGCTGTTATTTCGTGTGATATAATTACTATGGACAAGTATAGTTAATATTGACATGTTTGTTCATATTGCAATTAGGAGAAGAAGATAGCAAGAAGAGAAGAGAAAAAGACGTAACCATAGTTTAAATCAGCGGTTCTATTGGTACAAAAATTGTTGACGAAGTGAGAAGCTTTAAGTTCAGGTAATTTTTATTTGCATGATAATCAATATTTACATGTCACAGTAGCAAAGGGTTGTTATTTAAAATCTGTTGCGTGCGTACGTAGGTACGATGAATCAGTTGTTAGTGTTCTACGGTGGAAACGTAGTGCGGGATGGGCCTTCTGGGCTAGATCTGTCGCAAATGTCAATACAAGGTTGCACAAATTGAAGGGTTGGAGGAGATAAGCCTGTTGGGACCTGAGGAGATGCATACGCCGTGAGTTCGATCGAGAGACAGCACGCAAGAAGCTTGTAATTGAGGCAGTAACGTGTAGGAGTCGAGATGACGGGTTATCTGACCCCTTCTGGGAGCTACACAAGGTGACGGGCAATGCCTCATGGTCTAGTTACATGCGGCTTGTCAGCACTCCTGGAGCCGCGATGTATGGCCGACCGATGGTATATGTTAATTTTGTTGAGAGGCCTCTGTTGTTGACCGACGAAGAAGGGTGCAGTGCAGTTGGAGAGGGACAAACTTGCTGCCATAGAACGAGTAACTGAAGCAGTGGCGGCGGCAGAGGCCAGTCCCATGGTGGTTGATGATCAGTTCATCGTGAACGAAAATGCTGGTGCATTTTGGTCAAGTCGTATCGACTGTTATGAAATCATACCAAACATGGTGAACGAGTTGGATGAAGATGAGAAGCTGATGAAGGATCTGATGACAACGAAGACGAAGGGGGGTGCTGGTCCTTCCCAAACAGTGGTGGCGGACAGAAATGGATGAACTCAGTATACAGTGCCTAACCATCTCGCAGGAGGACAACTCGCACTGGGGCTTTGATGACTCCACGCTCATGGTCGGACAGCAATTCCCAAGCAAGCATGCTGTGCAGACGGCCATCACTAGGCATGCCGTCGCCATCAGTCGAGAGTATAAAACAACAAGGTCAAACCCAACAAGTTTTGATGGCTGTATGCACACGTCCAGGTTGTCCAGCAAGAGTCCGTGCAACGCAAAGGAGTGGGGATTATGAAGAATTTTGAGATAACTGTGCTTGTACATCACACATGCGAGCTATCAGAGCCGTTGACACAACACCGTAATGTCACTGCTGCATATGTCGCGGAGAAAGTGTACCACTAATATCTGAGGACATAACAGTCGGCCCAAAGGCACTGATGTCTGACGTTGCTGATGCAGATGGATTTCCAGTCAGCTACAGCAAGGTCAGAAGAGCTAAACAGAAGGTGATAGAGAGAATGTTTGGGACATACGAGGATGGGTACAACTATGTCCCAAGATGCTCCATCAGATAGCAGAAGCAAACCCTGGTACTTACATAAACAAACTTGATAGGCCACATCCCGATGGAGTACCCGGTCGTTTAATACTCGATCATGTATTCTGGGCATTCAGCCAAACTATAGAGGCATTCAAGTTCTGCCGACCGGTGCTCTGCATGGATGGTACATTCCTTACGGGAAAGTACAAGCAGACGCTACTAGTAGCTGTCGCAGCGGATGCAAACGATCAAGTCCTTCCAGTTGCTTACGCAATCGTTGAGAATGAGAACACGGATAGCTGGCTTTGGTTCCTTGTCAATCTGAAGACGTCTGTTGTGCAAGATAGGCCTAATGTGTGCATCATAAGTGACCGTAATGCGGGCCTACTAAATGCAATCAATACGCTGAAGAACACTGCTCCAGCTCCTTATAGGTGGAGTGATCTTGAAAGCAGGTGGTGCATGAGGCATCTGGCAGCCAATTTGTTCACTCGGTTCAAAAGTAAGGATTTGATGAAGACTTTTAAAAAGATGTGCATGCAGAATCAACTCAGAAAGTTTCAGGCCATTTGGGCAGCACTAGAGACCGCAACAGCATCCTACAGTGGTCATGAGCAGGGGGAGATACAGTAGACAGTGCATCATAATTCGGGCTCGAGTAGGAGAGTTAAGACTCTTTCTGAGTGGATCGTCCGACACGCTCCGGAGGTGGAGAAATGGTCGCTGGCTCACGATACAGATGGCAAAAGATACGGCATAATGACAACCAACATGTCAGAAGCTTACAATGGCGTGCTTAAAGGTGTTCGTTGCCTCCCAATAACTGCCATCGTTGATGAAACCTGGACCCGGAAACGTCGGTTACTTCTATAACAGATCAAGGGCCGCCAAGGAAAGTATGGACAAAGGAAAACAGTGGTCCGAAGTTATGCAGAGGTACATGGACAGAAAAATTAAGAAATCTCAGAGCCATGATATCAGAGTTATTGATGGATTGAGGAGGAAGTACGAGATTCGCCTAAGGCAGAAGCATGTGCATAGTCACGTGAGAGGTGATAGAAAGCATGAATGCAAGCTTGACGCATCTGTCTGCACCTGCACCTGTAACAAGCCAATGCTGCTTCATTATCCTTGCTCGCACGTGTATAAGGCGTGCGCGTACATGAAACAGGCCTCGCAGCAATACGTGTCTCCATACTTTGACATCCACCATCTCCTGGGGACATGGAGTAGTGAGTTCAGCTCGTATGGCTTAGACATGAGCTACAAGGATGTCTGGCCCGGTCTTGTGGAATGGGTCCCCAATGTAGCTCTTAAGAATCACAAGAAGGGACGCCGACAGTCGGCACGTTTCAGGAATGATATGGACGAAAGCCAACAGGGAGAACGACGCAAGTGTAAGATTTGCAGGTCAACAGGCCACACCAGAAGGAATTGCCCGAATCAACACGCGGATCAACTCGTAACAGCTGATTGATGTACCTATAATGTTTGTACCATTTCGTAAAAGTTGTAATAAAAATTTGTGTACAACTACGTGATTTTTTTTGAACTAAGCGTGATTTGTTTAGAAGTACGTGTAATTTCAACCATGTGGATTATTATATGTAATACTGTCATATCGTGCTATCATTTATTTATTTGTAAATTAAATAACGCAATCCTTTTCATACATGCAGGACATGACGTCGTTGCCTGAATTACTGAAGGCACGGTACGACGAACAACACAGGTGCCACTGTTGGCTTGCAGGTGGCGTTGACATTCCACCAACCTTCAAACTTAGGGCACCTAGGACACACTGGGATTTAGACGAGCGGTTTGTGCCACGTCTACGTGCGAGTGGATTGCTGCCATTTGCTAGGATGCTATCTGCAGGATGCTCTTTCACTCTTGACTCATCTCTTTTGTCCGCTCTAGTCGACAGGTGGAGACCCGAGACTCACACGTTCCACTTTCGTTGGGGAGAGATGACGGTGACTCTTCATGATGTCTCCATGATCACTGGTCTGCCCATACGAGAAGAGGCGGTTGTTCCACCACCTAGGAGAGCTGACTGGAGGGAGCACTTGGGTGCGAGATTCGGAGATGACATACCCAGAACTGACACGGGTGCCGTCGCACGAGGTGTGCCTATCCACTGGCTGAGGAGGTTTGAGACGTGCCCAGAAGAGGCCACTAATGAGGTTGTGAGGACCCACTTCGTTGCGTACTTGTGTTCCTCTTTGGTTGGCACATGTTTCCGACTTCACACGGTAATGTAGTTCATGCGAACTACATCCACCTCGCTGAGTCTTTGGCTGATGCCCCACTCGACAACTTCCCCCAGTACAGCTGGGGATCTGCGGTGCTTTGTGCTCTTACCGGGGTTTGTGTGACGCCTCACAGGACAGGAAGTCCAAAGAACCAAAATTAAATCTCTGTCATACCTTGCTTCAGTTATGGTCGTGGGAACACTTTCCAGTTGGACGTCCACAGATCACAGAGCCAGTCCACCCGTATCCCGAAGACGAGGAATACAGCATTGATGCCACTATGGGGACTCGGTGGACATATGCCACGCTATCATGGGCTCGGGAAGTGTCGGCCAGGTGCTACGTGTTCTACCACCAGGAGTTCGAGATGTTGCACCAAAATGGTGTCATATGGTTCCCCTGGACAGGAGATCATATTTACAATGTCGCGCCTGCAGGTTTGTCAGGTCAGTGTTTCATGGATATGCAGCTCTGGTTGACCACATCGCACCTGGTATTCTCACACATGGTGGAACCGTATTCACCGGGGCGTGTGATGAGACAGTTTGGTCTCTTCCAAGTGGTCCCCCCTCTAGCTAGTAGAGAGCTCGCGACACACGTACATGAGTAAGTCGCAATAGAACTTTATAAACTTTTTCATATATTTACAATGGTCTTCGTAATAACCATTTTCATGTCATATTTTCGTTGACAGGCAGGATAGAAAAAGCAGAAAGGACGACGATTGGAGGGAGGTGCAACGTGTATGGAAGGACGCATGGGATAACAGGGCTGCACTTGAGGTCATACGGGAAGACCGGTAAGTAATTTTCAGCTGTGTGCACATATATGTACGTCAGTAATTTTACAGTAAGAAGCTATATGCAGGCCATACGACGAGCGGGCTTATGATGAATACTTACGCTGGTATGTGCCGAGGACGCGCAGTAGGTTCACTTCTACTCCACCAGAGAGACCAGCTTCTCTCACGCATTCACAACAATTACGGCTAGGGATGGATCGGCACAGAGCTTCAGTTTGTGATGACACGGTAAGAAATCTTATCAATACTGAGTTAGGAATTTAAACGCAGAAGTACAAGGCGATCTTTTCGTGCAGTTCGATAGGGCGTTGCGCATCCAGGATACTGCCGCGTCCGTCATTCGCACAAGTCATAACCAGGACCCCTCCCTTATACGGAAGGTGAAGCAAATGTACGAAGATGCGAAGGGCATTCTGAAGAATTTGAGATGCGGTCGATCTGATGACATAATACCATGTGCGTTGAACATGCCGGAGCAGAGGTCCGGTCGTCCAAGTGAGGCACGATCAAGCTTGGCCTGTCCAAGTGAGGCACGACCAAGTCAGGCCCGTGCTTCGCGTTCGGCTTCTGGACGACGAGGTCGAGAGGTATGTCTTTTCAAATGTCGGAGGTTAACTTAATCATACCGATATTAACTTGACCGTACTGCTTGCGTTCGCAGCCGGACGTACGAGCTGACATGACGCTCATGCGGAACCCGTCTTTGAGAGCTGGTATAGGACTCGGAGGACACACGAGCAGGGACAGAGTTCTCAGGGAGGCACCATTAGAGAGGTATGTCGTTTAAAACGGAACGAGGTTACCTTCCACATGTAATGTTCGTACGATACTCCGTGGACATACAGATGTTTACTTGACCTTGTTGCGTACGTTTCAAGTCTTCCATATGCCCTTACACGACGCTCATGAGAGACCCATCTAGGACAGCTGGTACAGGTCCTCCGATGATGCACAAACAGGGCCAGAGCTCTCAGCGTGGTACACTAAGAGAGGTATGTCCTTTACATTTTTTGGTAAGCTAATGCATGTAGCCTTCATACGAGTTTGCGATGCAGAGTGAAATTGTTGTGACGGACGAGCAGGGCCTGAACTCTATGCGAGGTTCAAGCAGAGAGGTACGTGTACGTAAGTATGGGTGAATCAATGAATTTGTCCTACATGCGTAATTTCCTATCTTCTAATTAGTAAAGAGAATAAATATTAAATTTATTCATGCTATGCAATTTATCACTTTATCCCTCAGTACGACATGGAATCCCCGTATGAGCAGGGCCAGAGTTCTTACGGAGGTGCAAGCAGAGAGGTACCAAAATTTAAATTCAACGTACCTGCTCTTTCCTTAAATTTAAACTCACACAACTAATTACGATTATTATTTTTTCCAGACAGTGGACCACTTAGATTCGCCGCCGATGGACGATAGTGCCTTTCCTGTGCAGAACCCGTATTTCATTCAAATATTCCGTACCAGTCCCTCATTGGAGGACCTGCGTACGAGGGTAGTTCGTCCCGCGATATGGCGGAGGGCTCTCAGCGCCATCACTGGATCGACAATTTATTTCAAGCGGACGAGCATTCTTACAGTCAGATTCCTACACAGCCATATCCTACGCAGGACAGTCAGCAAACTCCGTCCTACAATCTCCGGACCAACCCAACGGCGCAGTCACAGTTCACCTTCCCCTCTGATCGTATGCCACCAAGGCATAAGAGAGGAAGAGGCTGATTATCGTGAGTCTTTTTATTTCTATTCAATATGTAAAGTTATTCTCGTTTGTGGTTTTTTATTGTTCCCTTTTAAATTTTCATAGAGCTATACAAAGTTAAAATAAAAATTTGCTAGATCTAGCCATTGAACCCTACATCTCATGCTAATGTTTTTGCTTTCTAAACCAAACCAATCTAATTAGTTTTGTTTCAGAAAATAGCAAAATCAAATAAATTGAGCTCTTTGCGTCGCGCCCCTCAGAAAATAGCAAAATCAAATAGCGCTCTCTGCGTCGCGGCCGGCCTGCGCGAGGCGGTGCGCGCAGGCCGGCCTGCGTCGCGCGCTGCAGGCTACGAGCCGCGTTGCTCTGCTCCTGAGCAACACGAGACACGTTGCTCTGCTCCTAAGCAACACGAGCCACGCGGCGCGTGTACGTGTACGCAGTGTCGCGAAGTTATTTCTGTCAATTCGTTTTAACGGGCGCTAGTTTTGACATTGACTCTGGTCATACTGCTAAAAGTGGCATTTTTCCCAAGTACTAGCCAACCTGACCTACCCAATGCAGCATCCCTCACTCTTAGAGCAAGTCTAGCAGCTCCCTTATCCCTCCCCGATAGCTATTTTAAGGGAGAGAAGCCAAAAACATCGCTCCAGCAGTTCCCCGATCCCCTCCCCTATTTTCCGCTCGCCTCGGTTTCTCTCTCCGCCTCCCCTATCTTTCGGGGAACCGGAGGGCTCCCCGATCCATCCCCGCTGCCAACGACCTCGTCCGGAAGGCTCCTTCCCGCCACCACGCCCACCGCCAGATTCATCCCCTTCGCCCCCATTTTCTCAGATCGAGAGGTGGAGAGAGAGAGAGAGGGTCAAGGTCAAAAGCTAACCGAGCTGGGCCGGGCGGAGCCCGTGCGGCGCAGCGGCGGTGCGGGTCGACCGGTCGACGGCGCCGAGCTGGAGTGGCGCCCCTCCGGCGGGCGGCGGCGCGGGGAGCAGAAAGCTGGAGCGATGGGGATTAGGTGGGCGCGGGCCGGGGTGAGGGCGTGAGGCGGTGAGGCCGCGGCCGCCGTGAGCGCCGTCGCCGCTGGGCCGCCGCGGAGGTGGAGGGGAGAGGACCGGTCACCGGTGGGCGGTGGCGAACCTCGCCGAGGAGAGACGAGCCGGGCGAGCGCCGGGGTGAGGCCGCGGCCGCCGTCGCCGCTGGGCCGCCGCCAGTTGCCCCGGACGTGGAGGGGATCTGGGGGGGAGATTGGGGAAGAGCAGTGAGATCGGGGATTCGGGGGAATGGGGATTATTTTTTCCCCTTTGGATGGATCTACGAAGAGAAAGAGGCACATGATGGATGGATAACTGTTGCTATTGCTACTTCAATTGATCTGTTGTTGGTCGGTGAGGTTAGAAAATTAGAGAGAGATATAGAGAAAAATAGAGAATTAATGATGTTCATGTCTAAATTTTAATTATTCATGTTGATTGCTAATTAATCGTTCAAATTATAACGGTTTCAAATGGTAGTTATAGGATATTGTTAAAATATAGGTGAGTGGAATATAGGGGAGATGTTTTAGAGAAGCTGTTGGAGTTGAACAAATTTTAGGGGAGAAATTTTATAGGGGAATCCCCTATATAGAGATTTAGGGGATCATTTTTAGGGGAGCTGCTAGACTTGCTCTTAACACTTTGCGTCCTTTTCTTGTTGCATTTTGAGTAAACCCAAAGATTTTTTTTGGTAGCCAGTGGATTGTGAAGGTGTTGCTTACTGCATAAACATAGCTAGTCTTTTCATGAAAAGCATCCAAATCAATCAAAGACAATAAAGGCTCGTTAACCAATAGTACGTCACTTCCTGAACCACATGCATGGTCTGGTAGTGAAGCATGGCAACAAATAAGGATGGGTGAATTCTTATTAGCACGTGAGTTTTAAAGCCGAAATACAGAAAGCTACTGGCACACAGAAGGGGATATAATTACAATGAGGCGTCAACTGATTCGGTACTATATATTATTGATGATATATGTATACATATAAGGTACAAAACGATTACTGCAAGTCAGAAACGTCCACAAATCTATGCTGCGTAATCAAAAATCATTGATCAATTGTACTTCTTGTAATGAAAAGCGGGAACATAGATAACTTGAAATCGGTCGCGAATTAACTCATAGTTACATACATCCTATGGATTCTGCAAAGCGAAAGTAGAGGCTTATGTAAGTTTCTATGCAAACGTTCCAAAAAAATAGAATTCTCCGACTCCGGGTAGTCTCTATGTAAATATTTTGGCCCTTCCTTAACAATTTGCTCGTGAATATGGAGGTTGATGTGAGCACAAAACTCCAGGCAACAGGTTTACATAAGTAAGAATAGAAGTCCTCAACCTCGCGTGGAGTGAAATTTTCTTTTATGTAAAGTTTTGTGGAATTTTGCTTGCAAAAGGAATATTGTTACTTGCAAAACAGTGAGGATATCTCGTGAAATTCATGTATTCCTAATAGATCGACATAAATTCGACGAACCATCGAGTTATTAGGCAGTACCTACATGGAAATAAATGAATTTCAATCATACAACAGTATGGTTTGTCCAAGGGATCAAACAAGTTCATGCACCCATTAAACCAAAATATAACGCATAAAGTATTAGAATATATTAGGGCAAATCTTCATTTTACAAATTTTCTAGACCTCATCAAATACAAGCCGTAACATAGACACACACTTATCTTAGGATCCCTCCCATCCATTATACTGGGAGAAAACTAAAATGACTCCAGAGCTTATTTCGCACTGCACGGGACAAACTCTTAATTTGGATCATCCACATATGCATACGTATATTGTTTGAAACATCACTACGCACTCACCCGGCAGAGAAGTGGAGTACGCTTCGAGTTAAGTATGTGGTCCAGTATACTGGTAAAAGTGAGAGGACTGTGCTGATGTATGAAACGTCCACGGTCCACGGTTGTAGTAGCGATAGATCCGGCAGGTTTTTCAGTATCCTTTCTGGTGTCGACGGGAACTCTTGCCGCTGCAAGAGCGCCAGCGTAGGGTTCCTGTGCGTAGGCGAATGGCGCCACCGCTGCTGCGACGGCCAGCAGGAGCACTGCAACGACGAGACCTCGAGCCATTGTTTCCGATAGGTTATTATTTAGTTTATGGTAATATTCTTGGGACTTGTGGGTGGACTTGATGGTGGACGTGATGCGTTTATATATACTTGGGAACCGGAGAGTTGAGGAGAAAATAGTTGCCTGTAGGTAGGTTGGCGGCCATGCGTACCAAGCGCAGCTGTTGAGCCTATTTTGGAGAGTCCACCTAGCTATGCCTCACATTGGTGCACTCTTATATGCTTGAATAATTCACATGTTAAGTTCATTGCTTATGTCTATGTGACCCTGTGGATGCTTTCGCTTTTTATTATGCTAAAACATCATTATAATTAAAGTATCTTCCGGATATATTCCTGAGCTACTTTACGGAAAACCGCCAACAAAATGCTCACTCAGTCTAGTAAAAATATGTTCCCCACATTCAAACCTTTACATGAACGAAGGAGCAAGAGCCAAATGTTGACGAAAGAACCTTGATATCCGATATAATCGCACCCTAAGAGGATCCGTCCATCGTTGGTGACCTCAGCCTCTGTCGGCGGTGCATAGAACATCTTGGTGTTTAGATGGTGACATTATAAAATTAGTCTTCAGCACACCACCGTGCTGACGGTCCTATTCGTGATGCATAATTCCTTTTTACGGTTTTCCTAATTCTTAATTGGTATAAATTTTCGTAAATCTCACATGGGACCTGTGATTTAGCATTCATGCTCATGGCTGATCCCTTTGAATATGCTGTGACTTATATTCGTGTGTTATAAAAAAAATTCTAAGAGAAACCTATTAGGATTTGAAGGCCTTTATAAAAACGTTATATAAAAGCTTATATAAACCCACAGGAGGTGATCATAGATAGACAACGCAGGTTATCAAGTATTTCAAGAACATGGTACAAACAAGAGAGGATTAAGGACTAAGTTTCTTTAACACTAGATTTTCGTAAAGGGTAAAAATCCGAAGGTCCTAAAAGATGTGAGACGGTTGTGAGAGAGCAACAATCCCCTGTACTCATTTTAGGTCGTGCTCAAAAAATTTGGGATCATCGCTAAATCTTTTCTCATTTACTATAATTATGTGTCGTCATTATTTTGATACTCTCTACACGATTCATCTATTCCAATCTTTATACCGTGCACGTTCGTGTTGTAACTCAATAACTCTGATGGAATCCAAGCCGTTGCGAAGGGGGCGTCACGGTATAACGTATCCGGTTGTATTTCCTTGTAATGAAGAGCAAATCCGATGAAGAATTGTAGCATAAATAGCTTAAAAATGATGGCGAATTAACCCACAGTTGCAGACATCCTACAGCTGAAAAAAGTTGAAGCAGTACAATCAATTGACTCTTCCATGTGTTGTCATGCGTGGCGTCTTCAGTTCTTGCGCTCATTGCCATCCTTCTCCGGCACCAATAGTCGCGCACCGGCCTCCGCGTCCTCCTTCTTGGCCGACCATATGGTCGCCGCCTTCCTCTCGGCCTCCTTGGTCTTGAGACCCTGCAGCTTGGCATGGTTGTAGTAGGCGACGCCGAGGAAGGCGATGCCATAGCCGACGAGGTTGACCGGCGTGACGGTGTCCTTGATCACCGTCCAGGAGAAGGCGATGAGGAGCCAGTCCTTGACCACCCCGGCCACGTTCATGGTCAGTGCCGACGTCTTCCCCACCAGCAGGAACACGGCGAGGTTAAGCGCGAACGCGCACAGGGAGTTGGTCCCGAACACGACGACGTCGGGCCGGACGATCCCCGCCGCGGCGGCGGCGCGCAGCTTGGGCAGCTCGACGAAGTACCACGGCACGGTGAGGAAGAGCAGGCAGCAGGGCGCGATGTAGTACAGCGAGGTGATGGGGTTGAGCTTGATTCCCCTGGAGGTGAGCAGTATCTGGATGAGCACGAGCCGAGTAGCCTCAGCGGCGACGGCGGAGAGCTGGAGCACGACGCCGAAGACGTCGAAGCGGGCCTCCCCGAAGGCCGCGACGGCGACCCCCGCGGAGATGCCGAGCATGTTGAGCATGGATGCCCTGCGGAAGGAGTCGGTGCGGAAGGCGACGGCGAGGGAGTAGACGGCGACGGGCATGAGCGCCTTGAGCATCTGGATGAAGGAGACGGAAAGGTAGATGTAGGCGGAGTTGGAGAACCAAAGGGAGAGCGCGTAGAGCGCGCCGATGGGGACGACGGTGGCGGCGTAGAGCTCAGGCGTCATGGGCGGGTCGGCGGGGAGAGCGACGAGGCGGAGGACGCGGACGAGGGCGGCAGCGAGGGTGGCGCAGAAGGCCATGTGGATCATGGTGAGGGAGATGGGGAAAGGCCAGTTGTACATCTTGGGGTCGAGGATGTACTTGTTGTACACGATCACCGTGAAGCTCAGGCTGATCCACACCGCCACGTACGCGTACGACAGCAGCACGGACCTGAGCACCGACGGCTGCGGCGGCGCCGCCGCCGCAGCCGCTGACAGGGAGGAGGTTGACGACGACTCGACGTCCATGGCGGCCAGCCTGGTGGCGCTGCCGGCGGGGGGCGTGTCGCCGGCGCCGCCCATTGAGACGACGGAGGTAGGTAGATAGGAGTGGAGGCTAGGTGCGCGCGGGTAGAGGAGCTAGTGGCAGGTGAAGCTGCCCGCAGACAGCAGAACTTGATTTGACCATGGGACGCGCGCGGTTCGACGCTTATTTAAGAGATCTTTTTACTTTGAAAACGGGAACTTTAAGCTGGCGCAAGTTTCAGTTCGTGGAGCTGCTTGATGCGCGAGATGGAACGAATCACGGAACCTTTACGTGCGTCGTGTTTCGATTCCGGGACACGTTACTTTCGAGACTTGGAGGCCATTGAGTGACGAACAAACGATGCAGGTCAAATGAGAGGTACTCCCTTTGATTCATATTAATAATATAAATAGTTTTAGAATTTTAGAGTTTTGTCTAAATATAGGTAGTTCTAGGAATCCAATACATATTTATGTAATATTTTTCTAATCTATCCCTCATTAATTGCTATGGTCAATGGACTCTTTTCTCATATTTACATATGATGGATTATTTAATGCATGAGAGACAAATACAGTAGTGTTATTTGATACATTAACTAGCTTCTCCTTAATTCTTATGCCTAAACCTAAAACTACTTATATTATGAATCAGAGGGAGTAATATAAGTAATTTTAGAATTCTACTGCTTTGTCTAAATATAAGTAGTTCTAGGAATCCAATGCACATTTATGTAATGTTTTCCTAATCTACCCCTCATTAATTGCTATGGTCAATGGACTCTTTTCTCATATTTACATATCATGGAGTATTTAATGCATGAGAGACAAGGATAGTAGTGTCATTTGGTACATTAACTAGAAATTTTTTTCCTTAATTCTTGTGTCTAAACCTAAAACTACTATATTATGAATCAAAGAAAGTACTTCACTAATTAATGTGCAACAAAAATGAGTACTCTACTAATTAGGCCCCATAGCCAAAATAAAAAAAGTTTTGTCAGTACATAATCATCCGAAATTTTGATAAGTTTAATTTCAGTTTGTGTTCATTTGATGTGTTTTATGATATTTGTTGATTTTAAATGATTGAGATAAAAGAAAAGAAAGGGTTTACCGGAACTTAACAAATTTTCAGTCATCTGTGGTACCGACAGTCCCATAGAAGCGCCTATTGCACAGGCAGCTGAAAATATGTTTCAGTCAATATCGACCACTCTTAGATCTCCATAGCATAGCGTCTCACTCTAATGTTAAAATAAATCTGATGTCTCAAATGATCAACTGAAACTTAAGAAATTTTTAGGCGATTGTACGTTAGCAACTTTGATACAAATTAATTCTTCTGCTGTCATCAATATACCATACACATAGGTAAAATAAAAACTAAATCTAAGAAGTAAATGAGAAATGACCATCCATACCCATATTAAATAGGGATTGTCTATTTCTTAGTTGTCTGAAATTTTCCAAACTCTCGATCAGTTTTTTAAGACTTTAGATCAACATTCAACTAGCTCATCTCCATCTCACTCTAATATAACCTACAGACTAAAAGTTGTAGTAATTTTTTTACTAAAAATGCACACTTTTAGGCTAATTAATGTGTAATTTTAGGTAATTGAGATATACGAAAATTTCAGATAACTAAGAATTAGCAAAAGTGTATTAAATAACATTGTACAATCATTTAACCATTCCTAAAACATGTTAACATGGGTATAGAGTAGAACAACACAACAATCACACGTTTGATTTTCTCAATAGACAGTTATTTCGAAACAAAGAATCTCGAAGTGGAGAACGTGAGACGGGGAAGTACAATTCTATTCTTACTCCCTTCGTAGGCAACAATAAATACACCTAATATGACACTAAAGATGGTTGGTGTCTCTTGTCCTTAGTGTTGTTGTGAGTCCTCTTTTCGTGAAGAGATAGCAAAAATTTCTTGTGGTGAAATGAAGAACCAACTCAAATCTCTTTATATAAATGGCCAAAGTACCACTAGGCTTCACATGGCAGAATCTTGTCTACCTCTCACTAACGTCCTTAGACCGCATGTCATATATTTCTTCCTCCATCCTCCCCATCCACCCCTAGTGTCTCCCTGAACCAGCCATGACCGCCCTGCCCTCCCCCACTCTCCCCTTTTCCTCTTAGCGCCCTTCTCCTAACCAAGTGCTCATCTCTTTCCTCCAAATCGAGCTCAAGCCGAGCTCGAGATCGAGTGGTGGCAGGTGGGGAGGCTAGAACTAGACAAGGGACCTCGAGGGAGGGAGGAGGGGACCTCATCAGTTTTGTAGAGGAGCAAGAGAAGGAAGGAGAGGCGGGCATGTGAGAAGATGTGGGACGGACACATCACCATAGCATGGAGCTCCATCCGTCGAGAGATAGAAGAAGCAAAGGAGTGACAAGGACGAAGAGGGTACGAGGATCATTGTGATGACCCAATACTGTAAACTTGTGTAAATGAGATCCTTGTTGATTATCATATAATAAATTGCATTTCCAGAACATCGCATTTCTGCATTTAGAGTAATAACCCTAGCTGAAAAATGTGCAAAACTTGACCTAGAATCAACTTAAATACAATTTATGAAACAAAAATGCTCCAACCACTTCTCTAGTAATTTTCATCGGTCTCATGCACCTCAAATAAGACCTCTTAAAACTTTCAAGAATTTCAAAGATTATTTACATATTTGAATAAAGTGTTATTTAATCAAGTTCCTTATTGCTAGAACTGTAATGTAATTAATTGGTGATGTTCCCTTTAAGAAAAATTCATGAAATTGTGTATTTGTGGTTCTTATTTTCCCGAGCATGTATATAAATTATTCATGGATTATGGACTAATATTTCATCTACTTAAAGTTCAAACCTAAATTTAGAGAATAATTAAAATTGATTTAAATAATAGTTAAA
This sequence comes from Stipa capillata, assembly GCA_019208055.1. Taxonomy (NCBI): domain Eukaryota; kingdom Viridiplantae; phylum Streptophyta; class Magnoliopsida; order Poales; family Poaceae; genus Stipa; species Stipa capillata. The sequence goes on from JAGXJF010004723.1 coordinate 60,809, forward strand.
TATAACTTAGAAAATCCTGAGCAAAATCTCATTGGTCATAAATATTATAAAGACTGTGAATTTTATTGGATTTATAAACTTAGTTGTGAATCCAAAAGTAATTCAAATATTAGAACTAGACAGAAAATAAAAGAAAAGAAAAGGAAGAAACCCAAGTCTAATGTGCTGGCACGTGGCCCACTTCTTTCCTCTTCTTCTGGGCCAAGCCCATTCCCTTGCCACCGCACCAAACCGAGCCAACATTCTTTTACCTATGTCGCGCTTCTCTTCTGCTGACTTGTAGGGCCCGCTACTAGGGCTTCGTTCCCACGCGGCCGCCCATGCGTTGTGTCACACCAGCGCACGCGGACCGTGGTGCCGACAGCCAAATGCCCCGTCAGTCTGGCTGTTGCGTCCGTCATTGTGCTAGTACCCACGCTCCTATGCCTGCGTCAGTCCCCGTGCTACGATGTCCCCAACAATCTCGTCTGCTAATTGTTGGCGCCAACACCACTCATTGCCACTTTACTTCGCCCCCTTCTCAATTCCATCGGCTCCTCTTGCTTATTCTTACTGCTAGTTCCTCTGTTTCGTCTCATTTGCTACGCTACATCCTCCTGAGCAGATCGCACAACCCACCGTAGAATTCCATGACCGGACTGGCATAGGGAGCTTCGGCGAGCACGCCGCTACGACACCACCGTGCCTTTCACGTCCGGAGGTGAGTCGGGCTCAGCACCGTGTATTTTAGCGTCACCTTGCTCCACTGATCTCATCAGTGTCCTCGTCGTGTCATTTAGTGCAAAGGAACAAGCAGAAGCCCGCGATCGTCACTGGCACCGACAGATCTCCGTCGCTTGCTGCACCCCTAACTCCGGTGAGATCTAGCACCTGTCGGTGATCTTTTCTACATCACGAAGGTCCCTTATACCCTCTTGACCCCTCATTTCCTTTTTGCGTGTCCTTGAGACCGTCGTCACTGAGATCTTCGCCACTCCTAACTCCGGTGAGATTTAGAACCCGACGATGGTCTTTTCTACATTGTGAAGGTCCCTTATACCCTCTTGACCCCTCATTTCCTTTTTGCGTGTCCTTGAGACCGTCGTCATCGAGATCTGTGCACCACAGTCATTGAGGAGGTCATCGGTGAAGATGTTCATCCAGGAAGAAAATGACTCACGAGTGTCTGTGAGAGTACTATGAAGCTTTTTCACCGAAGGAGCGAGGCTGTAGGGCAATCTTCTCCCTCCTCACCTCTGGCCAACGTCTTGCCGTCAATTCCAACTTCCTCAGCCTCCGCAAACCGGCCAATCGCTTCCCGATGAGCCACAAAGCCAATCCCATGTGTTTTCCCCTTTGTTTTGATGCTCTGTCGCCATCCTGTGCTTGCTCTGTTCGGGCCTCCATCAGCGAGCTTAGTGCCATCGTCTCGCTGACCGACGTTCATCCCTAACCACCAAAATGTGTTTGCGGTGCGGTTAGGAGCCCCTTGGTTCAAACGACATGTGATATGGCCAGCGCAAGCACGACTCAGTGCCACCATGCGTTCGTGCATGTGTGTGCTGGTGGTTATCCATCGGTGGATTTGACATGCAGGCTTAGTACTTATGTGTAGTTAGCTGCTCTATATGATGTGTAGGGTCAACATGCTTAATACTCCTTCCGTCTAGAAATATATGGCACACACCTTTTCAAGATTTAACTTTGACTAATGATTAGTCCAATTATATGTATAATATTTAATACAAAAGTGATATAGTTGGAAGTGTTTTTTTAGATGAATTCAATGATATCAATTTTGTATCACATAATTTACATATTATTGAACAAATTCTTGTTCAAAGATAAATCTTGAAAAATACGTGCCACTTTTATATTTCTGGACAGAGGGAGTAACTTAATTAAGACATGTTCGAATATATGTAAGAGTCCTACTTCTTAACGGTCACTTAACTTAAAATGAGATAAGGTTAAAATCCTTACATGGGGGCCCCACCTGTCATTGGCTCAGGGATATAAAAAAATAAAACTAATTATATTACTGAGTATGACAAGTGGGCCCTTGACCAGTCAACCCCTGACCAATCAATATTGACCCTTGGCGCAACATGTAAGTTTCTCTATGTAAATTGACCCGGGTATGAAATTTTATTATCTGTTTATTTAAATGAGGAAAAGACAAAAAATATTTAAAATGATTAAAACTTGTAAAATTCATATTAAATCCAAGTGAGATGAGATTTTTATGTAAATTGTAAAGACCCATTTTTGTAAGCATGTAACTTAGAACTCCTAAAGTCTAAAAGAAATAAAGCCGAAGCTTTTGCATCACCTCTCCTCATATAGATCAATTGAAAATTTTGCATTTAACTCGAAACCCTGAAAAACATTACTCAAAAGCTAACCTCAATAACATCATGAAATTATCGATGACGAAAAGTTTCTCTAACCTTTCCCTGAGTGCAAAGTGTCAAAAAGGATCCCCTGTTAGTTTAAAAGAATTTGAGGATTTGAACCCTATCTCCAAAAGAAGAGGTTGATTAACAAATTACACTCATGTGTTGCTCATCTTTCTTAAATCCCAACAAAGTCTATGGAAACAGTAATACCTCACTAAACATCCTTGCCAATTAATCAAATATGAATTCCTGTTTTAAACGCATTACAAATTTGCATTCAGAATTTGAAATCAGAGAAGGAATAAAAGAAAAGAAGATATAAAAACAAAAATCCAAACACCACTCTGGGCTTGGCCCGCTCTCCTCCTTCTCCTCTGGGCTAAGCCCACTTCTTTGCCGCCAGCACCCGAGCGTGTCCGAGAGCAGCTGGGCATCCCTCCGTTACCCACTGACACCCCGGGCCCGCAGGATAGGCTTCCCCGACCACGTGCCGTTTCGTCCCTGACGAGCGCACTACCGGCGCCAAGCTCTATAAGACGCCGCCGATCACCCCGCCCTCGGTACCTTCTCCTTCTCCTGTCCATTTTTCCATCTCGCTCGCCGCCCACGGCACTGTTCTTCACCGCGCCCACTGGTCAATTGTGCCGACTGTCGAGGAGCTCCCGAGCACAAGCGCCGCCGGTGTTGGTGTGCCCCGAGCACGCCACCGTCGGCATTGCTCTCTTCCCCGTGCCCGACGGAGCTTTTCCTTCCTTCTAGCGCACACACGGAGTTGATTGACCCTAGAGAAGTTCATTTTCCTCCTCTCCGTGCGCAGGGTCAACGTGGAGCTCCCCTGGTGCATCACCTTCCCCGAGTCTGGTGACCAAGACTCGGCTCCCGACCACACTCCCATCTCCGGTACTCATTCTTCCTCCCCTTTTTCTTGCCAAACCGGATCATTAGGGTTCTAGAAGCTCAGGCCCGGGGTTAATTTCTTTTCGGTGCAGCCCAGCCCCTGACTTCGTGTCTCTTCTCCGGTGCCAACCGCCCCCTCGCCGGAACTGATTCCACCCATCGGTAAGCCGTAGCCCCAAATTGAACATCAATTCGGCTTCCCGAGTACCTCCGTGCCCTTCCTCAACCTTCGGTCTTGCCCTAGGTGCTCCAAGACGTCTCCACCGTGAGCTTCGCACCAGCGCTCCACCATTACCCGCCTCCGACGTGTCCTCCGCTCCGATTGCCCCTGCCGAACACCACGCCGAGTCCCTGGCGAGCCTTCTCTCCTTCCCGCCTTTACTTTCTCTGCTGATTCCCTGGAGCTCCCAGGTGTGCCGCCACCAGCACCACTCGGGACCCCGAGTACCGAGTGTATTAACCAAGCCCCGACTGCAGGAAGAAGGAGAATTAAAAGAAAGAAAAGGAGAAGAAAGGAATAACCTGACGTGGGCCCCGGCGGTCATAGAGAGAAAGAGGCGGGGGCAGGGAAGGGAAACTAGGAAGAGGGGCCAGACCAGTAGGTCCCCTCTATCGGTCCCTGGGGTTAGCTACACCGAGAGTAATAAAAGTTTCCAAGCAAATTCGAAAAATCTGGAATTAACAGAAAAAAAGCTGAAAATTGCTAAAACTTTAGAAATTCATAGCTAATTCCTATGGACTCCAAATTGAATGATTCTTGTGGCCAAATTTTTGTTTTAATGAGTAGAATATGAATCCATGATTTAGTTTCATGTTACAGTGCTATAGCATACAGGAAATGACTAAAATGCCCCTAGGACTATAAAAACTATATGAAATGTAGGGGAATTTTGCTAAGTCCAAATTGAATATGGTTTTCACCCAAATTCTTAGTTTATCATATACTATCCTCTGGAACTTTAATATGCCCCATGACCATGTTACTTTTCATCGCATGAAGCTCAAACCCTAAATTCGTCGCTAAAACCCTAATCGGAAGAACCCTAGGTTTTGACTTCTTGCAAATATGTTAACATGACATGCTTACAACCTTTAGAATCATGCTCTGAACCTCTAGTATCTTAGGTTTACCACTTCATGCAGTAATTGGTGTATGACCCTTCAAACCCTAAAATTGACTACATATACCTTCGGAAAATCATCACTAAAACCCTAGACCTTCGATCTCGACGAAACCAATTTCGTTAGATTTGTGTAAGCTTCCTCTACTGTTTAGAATGCATATCATGCATTTTTGAATCCTTATACTTGCTGGTTTTGATTAGAATTCTTTTGTTGCTTCGTTTCGGTATTTTGGGGTTTGATTTTTGGGTAGAACCGAGCAACGAGGAGTATTCCGAATGCGAATACTATTGTGATCCAGAGCAATATCAACAAGGCAAGTTCACCAAATGCTCGATAAGATTCCCTTAATTCATATCATGTCTTGCTATTGATTTGAGATGAAATGCTATGTTGTATATGATTAAAAGAACTTGTGTTGTGATGACGATATCACTAGCATGGTTAGGGTTTGATTCTAAGATCAGCGTTGATCTTTTAATCGGACTAATGAATTATGAAACCTTTAATGGTGAGCTGTCAGAGCCGGGGTTCTGTCACCTACTGATGGATCGATGAATAGGGTGATCGTAAGCACCGCAGCTATTCAGTCGATGCCAGTGTCGTAGGGCTTTACCCTTCACCCACGCAGGGAGGCTTAGCGAGATGACCAGGTAGTAGGGGTCGGCCAACCTCGGACTAACAGCTTCTCGTAAGTGCTCCCTTGGTCAAACTTTGTGGTTTGCTCAGAACACTTAAAATAGCTTTGGTGGGATATTCTTAAATCACCAAGCTTGATTGTCTTGTGATGATTTGTGGAATTGTATGGATGTTTCCCATGCTCTTTCAGATCTGAAATTGGTTATGTACATGTGAGATGTGCAGGTAAATGTGGTCATGTTGCTTTCATATTGATATTATTGGTATCAAGTATGTGCATGCCATGTTTACATTGATGATTATATGCAATATTAGTACTTAATTTATCTTGGTCAATAGCTTGCTGAAATTGAATGGGGATGAGCAATGTGGCTTGCAAGTACGAAAGTACTTACGGAATTCGATTCCGAACTTGTTGCAGGTGATCCCAGCATTGGTGAGTACTACGACCCAGAGAACGCTGATAATGATGTCTAGGTTTTAGTTTATTCCCCTATGGTCGATCTTGTGGGTTTTGTATGTTCTTATGGAGATGGTAGGGCTGCCATCTCAGGGTTTTAAAATTTGGGTATGCTGCTATTTTTGGAGTTTAATGGCATGTAAATGACCTTTAGGTCATATGTGTGTGCGACACAACCTTCCTCGGGTAAGAGATGTACTATGTATCTGAATAACTCCTTCTTTTAGAGTTTGAACTGTGGTATGAAGTTGTTATCTGTGATCGATCCATATACAATGCGTGTATGTTTGAAGTATATGGATTCGGTCGTAAAGGAGTAATGACTTCTCTTCGTGTTCATTTCGTGAAGTGCGGTCGGTTGAGTGACCCGCTAGCTGAGATGCAGTGCCGGCTAGGCAGAGTGTGGACTATCGTACCGGGCTCTCGAGCGACCCACTAGTCCCCGGACTAGGTTAGGGTGAGGATACGATAGTTGGGCTCCTCCGACTTTATTTTGCGTAGTGAACTTAAGAGCGGCGTTAAACCTTTACCGGATCAGGAATTGTATGTGGTTTTGGGAAGTTTAGTCGCTTTCGGCCGGCTTGACCAACGGTGAAGGCATACGACGTTTAGTAAGCGTATGATGCGTTGGTCAGGTGTCGGACCACTCCGCCTCGGTGTGTACGGCGCAAGTACCGTGCCACCAGGTCAACTGGTTTCTCGGTCCTTGGCGATTATCCGTTCCCCTACTCATATATAGTTCTGGGGTCCGTGACATAAATTCATTGCTTAATCTATACCATTTAATGATATAACTTTCATGCATGTTGATATTGTATAAAAATAAATTATTGCTATGCTAATAAACTCTAATATTAACATATAGAACTTAGAAAATTCATAACTTTAATTCTAGGATTCCAAATTGAGTGATTTTCCATGTTATAGAATGTGTTTCATTCATCAAATTGCACTTCAAAATTCTGTTATTGATTTATTCTCTCTTTTCGTCTTTCTGATCGGTTTTTCGCTTCTTATCAATAGAGGCCAGCAACAAGGCATACTATGAAACTAATCCTTCTCAGGTTGAGGAATCTGACATTCAAGGCAAGCAACAGCTTGAACTTTACAATTATTGCTTGCTGAACTCTACGATTATTGATGCTACGATGTTACTTATATGATGTTTTTGCTTGGTGGCATATGCTTTATATTGATGTTTGTGATGGACGGAATCATTAGCATGCTAGGATTTGATTGTGGATCATGACCAATGGCTTATGATATCGGATTAATGAATTATGAGACCTAAGGAGTGAGATGTGGGAACCGAAATTTTATATCAACAGATGAGACCGGTGTTCGTAAGCACCTAGTAGTCCAGTCGATACAGGTGTTGTTGGATTCTACCTTCATCTGTAGTGAAAATGTTAGACAGAAATGATGCGAATAAGTGGACTTAATGCAATAATGATATATGTGTAATTGCTGAAAATGTAAGAACACAACGCAAGTTAGAATTCAGACCATTGTCATCGACGTGGAACTCCTAGGCCTGGATAGATGGATAGATGGTTGAATCGTAGCAAGTACCAACAATCGTTGCTAGTAAGTGCATCTCCAATATGATAATATCAGCCTTCTCTTAGAGGTGTCACATATGATTTTTTTTTAGTTGGAGAAGAGGGAAAGAAGAAAGATAAGATTGCCTTTCCTTGGTGAAGAGAAATCACTATTTTCTCCATTGTATAATATGCCTTTTCTTAGACTCATGTTTTCTAATTTAATTTTAATCCTATACTCATGTATGTACTAATTGCTAGAGATAGCATCAAGGGATAACATGTTGTATAACATAATTTTTGTTATAATCTCTAAATAATATGAAACATATAAAAGAAATCTACCTTCTCTACTATTAAAGATGCGGGTCAGTTGCTTGGCTTTTGAGCGCAGGATCCGAGGATTACACTAGAGTCAAACGGAGGCTTGCAGCGTCTGATTACATATATTCTGCACATCTCGATAGAGACGCTAATTATACAACAGTCGATCCCGGCTCCCCGGACGGGTCGAGTTGACTCGATCGAAGCCGCTCGAGGAATCGTTTCCAAATCTCGACGAGAGCGTTTCCAAATCTCCCAATTTACGTCCCCTGCAACACTTTCACGGCCCACTTAGAGGAGCCCTTGGATGGGCCCGAGTGTAGGGACCTTTCGGCTCGTTCCGGCCCATTTCTCGTCCTCGGGAGGCTGCGGTTTTCCTTTTCTTCTTCCTCCTCCGGCCACCGCTCGCGCGAGCGCCGCCGTCTCCGTCTCGCCCACGTCCGGCCATATCCTCGGCAGCCAAGAGCTGAGACGGAAACCTAAACTAAGAGTGCGGAAGACTAGAGGTGGGGAGTTCGAGGGAAGAAATGGGATGGAAAGCCGCGGAGAAGTAGTATTTGGTTTTTCCCTTCTATGAGACTAGGCAGTGGTTGCTCATTTTGATCATACCCTCTGCAATGTTGCACTCTAGGTGTTTGTCGAAATTCCCGAGTCATTATAACTGAAAGGGTCACTGGATATGTTGAATTTAGTGCTGACTCCAGGCTCAGACTAGTTTTGGAGCTGTGCACATGGTTCGTAACTAGTGTTGTTAGTGATGAGGTGAAGCCCAACCAGTTTTTTTCTATAGGATTACTTTGGTGATGTTCATACGAATTTGAACCTGTAAATACTACTAAATCACAAAATCTGATTCTTCTTGCCACGTACCACACAGCCATCTTGGCACAAGGATAGCACAAGCAGGAAGATAGCTCATATTAGCAGGAACTGAATACTCATATGCATGCATCATATCTAGAGATGGAGGTTGGCCTTATGCTCAAGCTCAATTACTTGGTCAAAAGTCACTGCTTAAGGGGAACAGCACCGTCAATATCTCTTGATAACTTAATTTGCTGATAACAGATTGATAAATGCTTAATAACTGGATTTGCTGATACCAGATTGATTTGTTGGTGTTGAGGAATTGACCATAATGGTTAGCAAACTGGGATTACGGAAAGGAACTATAAAATCCTTGTCTTCCTAAAATCTTTGTATATTTACTCTACATGTTGCATACTTGGATATTTATGATTGGATCTATACGAATGGGCAGTTCTCCTGCCGTGTTTCTCAAAAAGAAAACAGATTGGTACTGGGTAATAGCGTAACTGCAACCAGCAAAGGGAGATAGCCTTTTTCATTGTCTTGTGTACATGTTCTCTGGTAAGTAAGGAATTACTTAATTAAGTTTGGGTTAATATCATTTCAGGTTAAGAAACACATTAAGCAAGGGGAAGGGCATGCATGGGGGATTTTCTCAATTGAAGCTCCACTTCATATTTCAAATGTCCAAGTACGTGCTTGACCCTGTAACCTTGAGATAGACGCTATATTTACTTCCACATGTCACTGATTTTCTTTTTTGTCAAACACAATGTTGACCATAGGAAACTGTGTAAGATTGGATACAAGTACTTGGAAGATGGGACTAAGTGAGATTGCTAGAGGTATGAATGCATCTGCTGCAGTGATACCTCAGAAAGTTTGAAGGAGAGAAGAAAAAGCCAAGACCCGCGTCACATATGTCTCATAAACACTTGTGTTATGATCATTGTATGGTGCCTTTCAAATACATGCTAATTCCTTAAGAAAACGTGAAGTAAAACTTGTTTGGCTGCGATATTTTGTTTGTACTTTTGAAATGCTTGCATTATTTATAGTAATGTTAAACTGATTCCACGGAGTCACGCTATTGTAGATGCTTCTGCTGTTGATGTTGGACACAAGCTATACGAAAATTGCAGCATTAACCATACTCAAGAATTAGCATTTCCTACACCGGCAGATGGATCTGGAACCTGAGTCGGTCGGACTCCCAAAACAGGAAAGTGAAGGCACGAATCCGAACAGATATCGTTCACGCTCATGTCCTTTCTGGGTATGTGGCTTCAAAGACGAGGAACCAAAGAGACGGGATGGCCAAGTCAGCCACTGAATCGGTCCCCAGAAATGGAAAGAGAAGCTCCGTCGCGCGTCTTGTCGCATTAAACACGCACGCACTCGGATTCCACAGAAGGAAATCGAACTCAGGTCGCGAATCCGCATGGAGTTCGGCTTAGTTACTCGCTCCAGAGACCGCGTAGAAGCGAAGGCGCGTACGCGATCCTCGTAAATACAGGGCAAGGCGCCTCCATTTCACTCTCTGTCACAAACCATTTCTCTTCTCCGTCGATCCCATCCGCCGCTCCCTCCTCATCGATCCTCTTCTCTAGCTTCCACGCCTCGATCGATCGATCGGACCAAGAAGAAGCCGCTGATCGATCCATGGAGATGGAAGGGCTCGACGAGGTCTTCCGGCGATACCGCTCCAACCCTTCCCCGATGGACGCCGTCACCTACTACCTGCCGCGCCTCATCTCCGGCGAGCCGATGCCGCACGGCGCCGAGCGGCACATCCACCGCGCTGACGTCTACGGCTGCGAGCCCAAGGACCTCGCCGCCAGGTTCGCGCCCGTGCCCCAGAGCCTTAAGAGCGGCGACCGGTTCTTCTTCACGCTGTGCAAGCGCCAGAAAGGGAGCAGCAACAGGAGCTCGCGCGTCGCCGGCGCCGGCACCTGGACCATCCAGAAGAGCACGAACATCACGGACGACGCAGGTGTCAAGGTCGGCAAGAAGAAGAGCCTCTGCTTCAAGAAAGACAAGGCGACGACCGGCTGGCTCATGGAGGAGTACCGCTGCTTGCGGCAAGAAGCCGTCGCCGCCGATGGGGAGAAAGTGATGTGCAAGATCTACTTGTCCTCGAGTGCCGATTCCGCGGCCCGTCAAGAATCTGCCGCTTATCTGCGTCAACAAGAAGGAGAGCCGGCGCCGCCGCAACCAGAGCCCGCGAGCACGAACGCACCCAAGAGGCCAGCGCCGGTTGCCGCCGACCCGCGGTGCCCTAAGCGGACGCGATTTGCTGTCCCGACTCCTCCGGTGGTACAGCAGGGTTGCTCCGCGGTGTTCGCGCCACCACCGGTTTGCGCGCCGCTACCATTTTGCTTGCCGGCTTCATTCACGGAGAACCCTGGCGCTGCTGAAGCTGACGGCGACATGGACCGGTTTGCGTGCTCGCTGGATGAACTTCTTGGTGTTTGTAGGGAAGAAGAGGAGGAGGAAGCTCAGAACGACACCTACGAGTTCGCGACCTCGTTGGAGGACATCCTTGGTGGGGCAGCAGAGGTGGAGGAGGAAACGCTTCCGGCTGATGACAAGGAAGAAGAACCGGAGCAGCAGGTCATCTTGGCAAGTGATGAGTTCGCCATTCCGGCACTGGATGAGTTCAGCGTGATCTTCAACCTGGACGACATGGAGAGCTTCACGCTGGACGACCTTGATATGCTTCCGGCTGATCATGGCGAGGGACCAGAGCAGCAGGTTCTCAACAGTGATGAGTCTGACGTGGCGCCAAAGGACGATCTGGAGGAGTTCCTGGAGAGTTACAAGCGAGAGGAGTCCCGGTCGATCTTCAGGCTGGATCAACTGGAGGGACATAACGAGTTTTTCTCCATCTAGGACCTAAACAACTGTAAATCCAGTGTTGAAATTCTAGTCAAAGTGTATACGAGAATATTCTTTGTTAATTCGTCCTTGTATGATCATTACGGGATGAGAATGAAACTATTTTTGTACGTACATTCAATTTGCTTCAGTTGCTCGTGTAACTAAAAGTCTAGCACTGCTGCTGTTATCGCTCTAGTTATCTTCCCAACCCATTTTGCTATTGGAATTATGTATTTCTCAGTTATCTAAATTTTTTTAACTCTTAGTCACTCTTTTAAGTGTTTAGATACATCTAATTATCTACATCTCACTCTAATATAACCTATGGACTAAAAATTATAGTAACTTTTCACTAAAATTGCATATTTTCAAGACTATAATATTAGGATAAATAATATGCAATCTTAGGTGACTGAGATTTATGAAAATTTTAGGCACCTGAGAACTAGCAATACCGTAATGCTATTGTATGCAAAAGAAAATCTTGAACCAAAAATCATGGGCAAATTTCTTGAACCAAATCTTTATGGACCGATTTTGGAACAAAAACATATCTTCTTGGACCAAGAAAACGGATCTAGAAATGTTACACAAAATGCTCATTGCGTACAACATGAATAAGATCATTGGACAATATAACAGATTTCAGATCGTGAACAGAAAAGGTCCACCATTTGTGCAACCAAAAATTGGAAAAAAGATAAGATAAATAGAAGATAAAATGGAGGTGCGACGGCCAAATCCCGTTGGGGACAAAGCTATGGAGCGAAATTGTTGTGGGTGACATCGTTGCCTCACCGTTGATGCATCGTAGCTCCTGGTGGCCGGAGATGCGGGTCAACGAGGCTTCCTCGTCGTGGACGACGTTGCCTCGTCATAGACCCTGGTGGCCGGATTCAACGGATGCGAGGTTGGCGGGGCCAGATCCGGCCATTGCTGCCTCGTTCCTGTCACGACCTGCCTTTTCCGCCGCCGCGCGCGACAAAGAGGGGCGAGGATGGAAGCAACGGTGCTTGATAGGCGGCAGAGCTCGGGAAGGCAGGGATGGCGGCACAACGGCCGGAGAGACAGATGACTGAGGAGGCGACGACTAGGAGCGGGTAAGAGAGGAAGGGGGAGAGAGAAGCGGGGAGGGAGGGGGTTGAAACAATTCAGGTGAAAGAAAGAGGGGGTTGAAGTATACAGTGTAACACTTGGATTCTATAGATAGGAGAGAACTATACAAGTAGAGGGTTCACAATGTAAAATATGATGTAAAGTGAACATAATGAATCTTAAAATACAAAAAATAAAGACCGAGATCAGAGAAAAAGTGAACACTTCCCTTGCTGCTGCTGCTACTCCCTGGACTCGGAGAAAAAGGGCGGACGCCGTGGTGAATGGCGGACGACGGGATGGGGGTCGACCAAGAGACAAACGAATCAACCAATAGATGGATCGATGTATCTCTAGCAGAGAGAGACAGAGATATAAGTAGAGGAAATAAATCCATCTCCCAGTCCCAATGGGGACCCCGACTCTGGATCAGATTCACCAATATCCGATCACACGGCTTACTGGAGCCGGATTTCCCTATAGAAACATCCAAATCAGATTCAATCCATTCCATCTGGAAAGACACCGGGGCTGCTTGGTTTACCATAAAATCATATGGATGAGAGTCCAAGTACTCTAGTGAAGAAACAATTAGTTCTTGTTAGTTTCAACAAAAAATCACCCAAGTACTTGTTAGCAATTCCTTTTAAACTATGGCCCTATTTGGTTGGACTTTTCAGCAGCTTTCCACTAGAAAAAGCTGCAGCCTAACCAAACGATCAGCTTTAGTAGCTTTTGGCAACGGTAACTGTGGGCTTTGTGGTGCAAATTTAGCTGTTTGGAAAATCTGTCTTCCGTTAGCTTTTTGCAATGTGCTGAAACTTTGGTGCTCATTTTCTAAAAAATTATAGATGGTTTGAATTAATCCAAAGCCATATGTTCACTTTCTTACAGCCACAACAGTTTTTCCAGACAGCCAGCCAATATCAGCTTTGTCAACAGCCACAACCCAACCAAACAGACCCTATATACCACATGAAGATTTGCTCAATACTGGCATATACCAAAATATCTCGGTTCAATACCGATACTTACAAAACTAGTGCGAGACAACATGTTACCTTCGTTCGATTTTAGATGTCGTTTTAAATATTGACACGGTTTTTAATATGTAAGTTTGCTCATTAATTTTTCTTTTTTTAAGGGTAAAGAGATTTGTAGTAATTAGCAAAAGGGGCAAGACATTCATGGTTCAAGATATCAGAGATGGCAGAAGGAGCATGCAAGCGCCATACTGCACACCGTCCAGAATCCTTTGCGAATTTAGCCAACTCATGTGCAACTCTATTACAATCTCTCTTTACATGAGACACCTGCACCACCTGAGTTCTACCGAGCGTCATGTCAATATCCCGGAGTATAGGGGCCCATCTGGAACATCGCAGCGAGTGGGAATTGACACCATTAACCACCAGCAGGCAATCTAATTCAAAGAAAGTCGACATATGAATCCACTCCGCTACTAGTCTGCATCCTTCAAATAAAGCAAGTGCTTCTGCTTCTGTGGCATCAGAGCAATGGAGAATTGTCCGACAAGTAGCAAGAAGGACTAGTCCCCGGCAATCATGAGCTATAACACCAATGCTAGCCTTGCCGGACTCCAGATAGAAAGCCCCATCAACATTCACCTTGAGATGGTACAGGAGTTGCTAGGACAGATGATCTCCTTCACCACTAGGCCTTTTCCTTTCTCCTTGTCACGAACAGGGAGCGCAACACTGAACGGTTCCACCAACGATCGAAGAAAACTGACTGAATGGTTGATAGAAGCTTCTCCCTTCTCATGAACTACATCGTTCCTCAAGTACCACACTCTCCAGAATACCAGCAGGAGGTGAGACTTCATCGTCTCCGTGAGAGTGTCCAGCAAGATCAGGAGTCAGTTGGGTCCGTTATAAATCAGGGATGATTCAGTTGGAAGATTCCATACCTGTCTCATGGCTTCTCGTAAGGCGCACGCTTTGGTGCAACAAACGACGACATGGTGTCCATCTTCATTAGCTAGGCCGCAGAGGTCACAGACCTTAGTACATTCAAGAGAGCATTGCCATTTATTCTGCTTTGTGCCCAAGCAATCATGAGACAAACGCCAAGCGAAAATCTTTACTTTAGGAGGGACTTTAGCTCTCCAAAGGGAATTCCAAAGATTCCGATCCCCTTCTCTAGCATTACTAGTGGCTCCCCCACTGCCATTAGCCCGAGAGTTAGACCAAGCCAAACAGTAGGCACTATGGATAGAGAAAACACCAGTTTTGTCGAAGTGCCAAGCCACCTCATCATCAACTTGATTCGTCGGAATCTTTAGCTTGAGGATCTCCTCAACGTCATACTCATGGAGGATGTGGCGTAATAGGTCAGTGTCCCATTGATTTGTGCCAGGAACAAAGAGGTCCGCCACCCAAGGCAATCGGTTGAGTCGTTTTCTAACTGGGATAGCAGCTGAGGCTGCGCGCGGTATCCAGCGATCCCTCCATGTCCGGATTTTGTTTCCATTCCCAATGCACCATATGAGACCTTGTTTCAGAAGCTCCAATCCATGCTCTATTCCTTTCCAGGAAGGAGACAAGACAGCTGGAAATGTCGTGTCTGTAAGCTCTCCGTTTGGATAATACTTCGCTTTTAGCAAACGTGCACATAGGCTAGAAGGATGTTGAATAAGTCTCCACACCTGTCGAGCGAGAAGAGCTTGATTGAAGGCATGCGTATCACGGAAGCCCAATCCACCATGAGCTTTTGGAGTTGTGAGTTTATCCCATGCGATCCAATGGACTTTGCGGCCTCCTTTCTCCTCCCCCCACCAGAAGCTCCAAATTATACGCATATAATCATCTCTTTTTTATTTATATGTTAGTAAAAACTACTAAATATATAATGAGAAGAAAGTATTTTACATGACAAATCTAGTAATAACACTTGCACATGGCAAGACCATATACTTTTTTTTTGCATATTAGTGTTCAAAGTTTTAAAATGTTGATTGCACATATTTTAAAACGACATTTAGTGGCGCGAACGGATATGTTTTTAGCTAGGCATATCGACTTCACATGCCACCAAAGTTACATTCAAGTGAAATTAATTACAAAAGCCATGTAAGTAAATTTACTCAGGGGAATGAATGGATTGTCCGGTGTATTTGTATTCGGTAACAAATTCAGTAAATAAAAACAAATTATCATACAAAATACCAAATTTCAGTGCATGCGGAGCTCGGTCCAGAATGTAAAAGGGGCCAATACCGCAAATTGTGTTCCAAAAGTCGAATAAATACTTATTAACTTGCTCATATTTGATGTATGGGTAGCAATAACGATAACTGATAGTAAAACTTCAATTTAGAAAGGGGTCATTAGGCCATATATAATGCAGGGTGCTTATAGCCCAGTGCTTAAAGAGAGAGAATAGTGTTGCGTCCCAAAAAAATTTGTGACTTACAATGCACAGTGCTTCATATGGGTGCTTAAGTTGCTTTAATATTCGTGTAGCACCTACTCTAGCACATGTTGTCTCCAATACAGCGCTGCATTGTGTGAAGTATTATTTGTACTTTCTTGGAGTACTATTTGCTAGGCACCGGTTGAAGCACCTGTCACCTGTGTCACCCTAAGCACCAGCCTAGCACCGGGTGCTTAACTTTGTTTCTGTCGCCCTTCCTAAGCACCTGTCTAAGCACCTCTCACAAAAAAAATCGGGTTTTTTTTCTTGAGGCACATGTCTAAGCACCTACATTGTACAGGGTCTTAGATTAAGTGCGCAGTCACTTTTTAGCCAGCCATGAGCGTGCGCACGTGTCGGAACGGATTTCTCTCATGTGCACTTTCCGAATCTGCTTTATCGTATTGCTGGTCTCACCACCAGCGTCCTGTCGAGCGTGCGCGAGACGTGACCGGGTCACCAAACTCCTGCTCGCCGAATACCTCTCTTGATACGTAGTGTCTATGTTGCCCTTTTGTCCACCCGTTGCTCGACAAAGCTGACACATCTAGTCATCGCAAGACAACTGTTACCACCGCACTACCTAGCTCTACAGTTACCAGGGCAGTTAACACGACTCCAGCAGTTATTAGGTTTTAATACACAATTACCACTGTATTACCCCTACAGTTATTAGGATGTTTAATCCACAGTTAACATCACGCTACACCTGTTGTTACCACGTTATTTAATATACAATTACCACCCTACTACCCCTATAGTTACCAGGGGTGTTCAATACACAATTACCACTACAACATTCCTACAGTTACCAGGTTAGCACCATACTACACATGCAGTTACCAGGTAGTTCACTATTACCCTGCAATCACCACCGTAAGCTCCTGGTCTGGTAATGCATGCATCGACCAATCTAATTCGTTGGACACCTGCCATATGCACGTGCGGCCCCCATGCATGATCTCACACACGGACATGCACAGACTTTCCTTTGCGCCCCAAGCTATGCATTGCCATTTCTGAAAAATTAGTCCCGATAACTGTTAAATGAGATCACTAGTAGTTATCAAGCACATGTTTGACGAATACAATCTGAAGTTTTGATTTGTAAGATGAGTAGAACACCAGCTTGTTATACAAGTGGTAACAGGGATTGGAGAGAGGCACTTGCCATCGGATGCAGGAAGAACTCCCGGGCAATTCCACCCGATGTAACTCTGAACAAAGATGGTTGGATCGGTCGTAGCAAGCGGCAAGCACTCCGGCGAGCCCTGCGGCTGCGGCATGGTGAGCCTGCGCCTCGGCTACTGCGGCAGCAGCTTCTGCACCTTCAGAGTGCATTTCTAAGCATGACTTTGTATCTGCACACCAACCTACCATCAGCATTACAGTCCTTGCCCTACTTATAATCTTCCATACACGAGTACGACACACCTTGATCAAGATTCAGTTAATTACCCGCACCGTGGTTTCGGTTGCCGCATGCTCTTCCATATTTTTCCAATCGCGACCAAACTGAAGAGAAAAACAAACACATGATCACTTCACCCCTTCAATCACCATTCAGTGCCCTAAAAAAACACTCAGAAGTAAAGGTTCAGACTTCAGACAGAGAACAAACTGAACTGGACAGAACAAATGTTCTCACACGAGCAGCACATCGAGGAATTGCTCGTGCTCCTCGTTGCTCCACCTCTCCCGGCTTGGTTATGGTGTCCGGCTTCCTCGCCTTCTTCCCCGGCATCATCTCGCTGCTCCTATCCATCAACTCGTTGTCGATGCCCATGAACAAACACAGAAGCAAACAAGCATAGGCGGTAGCAGATGCGAGGCAGATGGAGGCAGCCCGACTGCAGGTTTTCCCAGGCGCCCCAGCACCCATCGTCCCAGCCCTTCGCGTCCATGGTCGCCAGGGGTGGAATTACGGGCGCCAGTGGAGGTAGGGCTCGATCCCTCCGAAGCTCCATCGACGGAGTCGCCCCTAGGCACGAAGAGCGAGTTCACCGGCGGAGGCCGCGCAACGGACTTGGTGTGAACCCGCGGACCGGAGCTGGAGGAGGAGAGGAATGGAGGGGGTGGCGGTGGGGAGCAGCGACGCTTGGGAGCCCTCCGGCGGCGGTGACTGGGGGAGCGCGAGAAGAGGCGAGGGGCGCAGAGCAGAGGCGAGGCGAGGCCGGTCGATCAGCGCAGCGGCGTGACGAAATTTAAGCGGGGAGTGTGAGACAGTGAGAACTAGCGTTCCTGTCCGCGTCGAGAAGAAGCTTTCGGTCTGTGCTGAATTCGTTGCATCGTTGCATGCGTGCATGGCCGCTTGTTAATGCGAGACTTGATGTGGGTGCCATGAACCACGTGGTGTGGTTTTAGCATCCTATGCCATCAGAATTGGTGACTTTCCGACTTCAGATTACCATCAGTCAGCAAGTTATGATTCATGAGCTTGAGCGTTCCGCACTTTTATTCTACGTACTTTAATTCTACATGCCAATCTTATCACGTATAAATCACCGTCCAGATAGGTATATTTTAGTACTTTTAGATATAATAGGTTTAACTAATTTTATGCACCGATTTAATATTACGTATGACTAGCAATCTGAACTTAATTTTTATACTGGTGTAAATATGACCACCAGCTGGCTCCACCACTAGATTCTATATCATTATAATCTATGTCGATGCGTGTAGGACAGCGCTCTTGTCTGTGCTCTCCGAAGCAAAAGAAGTTGAAATTTTAAAGCAAAAGAAAAGGAATTGCTAACAACAAAAGTAGTTGCTAATAAGTATCCAAGTGTCTCATTGCACCCCTATTTGATTGGAGCCTAAGAATGTCTAAACATGCCAAAACTTTTTAGCTAACCTAGAGCCATCAAAAATAGTCATAAGTATTGCCTGTTAGCTAAAAAAAAAGTTATGTCATATGGGCCGTGATACTAGACAAATATGGCAAACAATAGTTATAGCAGTGAACCAAACACTAGTGTAACTTTTATAGTCAAATTATGGTCAAGTGTGGCAAACAAACTCTAGACTCCAACGGAACACCTCCCTTCATTTTAAGAATACTCGAATTTGCATCCATCCGATACCTATTATTACAAGGTATGAGGAGGAAGGCGGAGGGCAAATATGAAGTCTCAGAATTCAAGTATACTTACTATGTATAACAAAAGAACATTAAGTACTTCCTAGACAATTAAAGAAGGTAAAGTATTCAAGCTGATTTGTATCCGTCAATCAACCGTAAATCTTAATAAATGCAACTTTTCCTTGGTAAGCTTTGCTTCCATAATGCTCCTAATTAAAAGCGTTAAGAGGAAGATATCAATGCGATTAATCAAAACAAACCAGAGAGTGCCAGCAACTCAGTGATGAGCAACCTATATCATGCCAGCAACTCCTCTTCCCCGCCATTCACTCCCTGCCCTCCGAGCTCACAACCATTTTTTGTGTGGCAAAGATAACGAAACCCAATCTCCAAACTTTTGCTGTGTGAGGGCCTCTCTCTCTTCTCCTCGTCGTCTTCATGCATGCCTGTCTCTGCCTCGGAGCCGGCAGTGCGCATTCCCCGCAACCATGGGCCAATGCTGCACCAGCGGTGCCGAGCAGGCTGCCACCGTCGACGCCGCCGCGGAAGCGGACCAGCCGGCGCCTCCCAAGTCGGAGACGCCGCGCGGGGACGCGTCAACGAACGATGGGGCCCAGCCGGCTGCTGCAACAGCGGCGGACACCGCCACGGACCCCGCGTCTCCCGCCAAGGCGTCGGCCCCCGTCGGCGAGGTGCTCGGGCGGCCCATGGAGGACGTGCGCGACACCTACTCCATGGGCAAGGAGCTCGGGCGCGGTCAGTTCGGCGTGACCCACCTGTGCACCCACAACGAGACCGGCGAGAAGCTGGCGTGCAAGACGATCGCCAAGCGGAAGCTGGCCGGCGAGGAGGACGTGGAGGACGTCCGGCGGGAGGTACAGATCATGTACCACCTCTCCGGCCAGCCTAACGTCGTCGACCTCCGGGGAGCCTACGAGGACAAGCACAACGTGCACCTCGTCATGGAGCTCTGCGCCGGCGGGGAGCTCTTCGACCGGATTATCGCCAGGGGCCACTACACGGAGCGCGCCGCGGCGTCACTGCTGCGCGCCATCGTCGGCGCCGTGCACACCTGCCACTCCATGGGTGTGATACACCGGGACCTCAAGCCGGAGAACTTCCTCATGCTCAGCAGGGACGAGTCCTCGCCGCTCAAGGCCACCGACTTCGGCTTCTCCGTCTTCTTCAAGGAAGGCGAGGTGTTCAGGGATATCGTCGGCAGTGCCTACTACATCGCGCCCGAGGTGCTCAAGCGCAAGTACGGCCCCGAGGCTGACATCTGGAGCATCGGCGTCATGCTCTACATCTTCCTCGCCGGCGTTCCTCCCTTCTGGGCGGAGACCGAGAACGCCATCTTCACCGCCATCCTGCGCGGCGAGGTCGACTTCGTCAACGATCCATGGCCCAACATCTCCTCCGGGGCAAAGGATCTTGTCAGGAAGATGCTCCACATCAACCCCAAGGAGAGGCTTACAGCGGTCCAAGTCCTCAGTAAGCACTCCCCAAAATTCTGCTTCCTCTCATATGCTTCCTGTGACTTGTGAGGAAGAAGATGACCTGACACTTCTGTGGATTTCATCTGGCAGATCATCCATGGATCAAAGAAGATGGAGACGCACCCGATACGCCACTCGACAATGTCGTTCTCAACAGGCTGAAACAGTTCAGGGCCATGAACCAGTTCAAGAAAGCTGCGCTCAGGGTAGGCGCATGTTTTCTCATATCTAACTGTTGCACTGAACAATAGTCCATCAGGCAATCAGCCTTGATGCTGCCCTGGATTTGCTGTAGATCATAGCTGGCTGCCTGTCAGAGGAGGAGATCAAGGGGCTCAGGGAGATGTTCAAGAACATTGACAAGGACAACAGCGGGACGATTACGCTCGAAGAGCTCAAGAATGGGCTAGCCAAACAGGGAACCAAGCTGGCAGACAATGAAATTGAGCAACTGATGGAAGCAGTGAGTCTTCAGAGAACAATCAAGAACATGGTTCTATATATTCAAGATGAGCAGTTAAACTTACATAATTGCTCCTTTCTACTTCGATTTCCAGGCCGATGCTGATGGCAATGGGTTGATCGACTACGAGGAGTTCGTCACTGCAACGGTGCACATGAACAGAATGGACAGAGAGGAGCACCTCTACACAGCATTCCAATACTTTGATAAGGACGATAGTGGGTAAGTTGAGCACCAGAAATAACCAGCACAGCTCAGATAACTGAATTCTGGACTTTCAGATATTCTACTAGAACTCATATTTATTTTCATACATCTTGCAGGTACATCACAAAAGAAGAGCTGGAGCAAGCCTTGAAGGAGCAAGGGCTGTACGATGCCAAGGAGATCAAGGATGTCATCTCGGATGCTGATTCGACAATGTAAGGGGGCTAAAATCACTACGTAGATTCAATTCATATAACTTAGCTGCAATGTGACACATCACAGCTTCATTTTATTGAGAGAAAGTCATCCAGAGGAATTGATGATAAATGCATCGAAAAAACTGAAAGTATTTTTCTGACTGACGCATGTAGGATGGGAGGATAGATTATTCAGAGTTTGTGGCGATGATGAGGAAAGGAACAGGTGGCGCTGAGCCATCGAACCCGAAGAAGAGGCGAGACCTAGTCATAGAGTGAAGCACTGCAACGGTGTGTATACATACAGATTACAGAACTGCCATTGCAATGTACTTACTGTTTGCTGGGGAGTAATTTCACAGGAATTTTGCAAAGATTTCATCGAGAACAGTTTGGTTCTCACAGGATTCGGAGAAAATTCCCATGTTCCAAAGTTGGCATCCTTTGTGATGAGCAATCCCTGGAGATTACTGGTACATATGCTTGAGTAAGCAAGCAGCAAGCTTCTGCTGCTTGTTGAGGGTTGATAAGATGAATGTGGATGAAAAGGTGATGCAGAAACAGGATTTATCTCATTTGAGGGAAACCTAATCAGTATTAAAGGCCTGAACCAAATACACGGTTTGATTTACTTATGTTACACCTAGATGAATATGATAACAGATTATTGAGAGTGTAGTTTCAAGAAACTATTGCATCACATCTAGTTTTTCCTCAGTTGCCTTTATAACAGAACTTGTGACACACCTGAGAGAGGAATTTTTTTAATATTATTTTTAAAACAAAGAATTCGAGATCTATATGTGCGGTTTCAAAAATTACAAAAGTAGCACCCTGTCGGCCGCCGGTGAGACGATAGGGGCCACCGACTCCGCACCGCAACTCCGCACCACATATAGTAGGTGGCTGGCTGCCCTGTCGTCCCACGGGCCACCGACTCCGCACCGCAACAGCCCGAGAAGACGCCTGTCGTCCAACCGTTGGACGACAGGGGCTTGTTGTCCGACCGTTGAACGATAAACCCCCCTGTCGTCCAACGGTCGGATGACAGGGCTATTGCTCTTCCAGCAACCACCCCAGCGCCCCCATTCTCCTTCCGGCAACCGCTCCAGCACCCCCATTCTCGAGTTTATTTTATAAGTATTATTTTTAAACCAAGAATCCGAGATATATGTGTCTAGTTTGCGCAATTACGAAAATAGTACGCTGTTAGTTAGATGCCAGTCGTCCGACAGTCGAATGACAAGCCCGCTGTTGTCCAACGGGTATTCTCCCCTACTTGCCGATATGGCCTGACACGATGGTTGTCGTCCTACCATCGACCGACAACAGCATGTCGTTCAACCGGCCACCGAGAGAGCACCAAAATAGCCTAACACGATGCCTGTCGTGCAACGGTCGAACGGCAAGCTCTCTGCCGTCCAACGGTCGGACGACAAGGCCTTTAACCCCCCTTGTTGCCCTGTTTATTCACCCCCTGATAGTCGATATGCTTCACTACCCCCGCCACCCTATTTATTCACCCCCTACCTGTCTCTGCCTCCCACCCACCCACGAAAAATTTAGAAATAGAGGAGAGGGGTTAAGGGTTCGGGAGCGAGGTGAGAAGAAAGAAACTCTCGGAAGTGGCAAGGGGGAGAGAGGGGACATTAGGGTTCGGAGGTAAGGCGGAAGAGGGATCTCGGCAGTGGGGCGCGTGTGAGGTAAATAGTTGCGTTATTTTTTTGTTTAGTTTCGTGGAAATAGTAACTATGCCCGTATTACAAAATGGTAGGAATGGCTTCATCTGGTGTTGACGAGATACCGAAGGAGAAGATGTATGCCGACATACCCACAGGTGTCGAAGTTCCCCTTTGCTGGTGCCAAGATCCGTGCAGATTGATGAAGTCACAAGAGTTCTCGTACATGTACGGAAGAAGGTTCTTCATGCGTGCTAACTACGACGAAGAGTCACCGAAGTTTGACGTGTTCAGACGGCGTGAAAGGGTAAAACTCGCACATACCCGCATTTGTAACACAATGCAATACTATGATAACAGTCGTTTGCTTGCAGTCTCCACCTACTATATGTGACTACATACAGTGGCTGAACAGTACCCAATCGAAAGAGGCTGAGGAAGAACTCATATGGAAGGTTGATTATAGTCGTGATTACCTTCTGCAACGCATGCACGAGGAAGAGTAGGAGAAGAAGAGAAAGCGTTGGCAGGAGACGCAACGCAAAGAAAAGGAGGAGGCGGAACGTCGAGCTGCGGAGGCACGTGAGGCCGAAAGGGCGAGGAAACGCGAGATGGCGCGTCACGCGAAGGAAGAGGAGAGGAAGCTCACGCTCCTCGTATGAGGAAGCGAAAATATCCGAAAGGCCCTGAGTAGTTATTTCAATGTTCTATTAGGTTGTTCGGCTGTATGCGAATGTTATCGTACCATGTTGTCACGCCATGTGTAGTGCTGACGATGTTTCAAACTCTAGATTTCCAAGAAATAAACATAGTGTTCCATGCAATTCAGTAGAACTAAAGATAGACAAAATGCAAAAGGAAATAGTGCAAATGTACGGCTAAAAAAAACTAATCCTACTCGTCTCCCTGGTCAGGTCCTCTTGGGCCTCCCTATGGTGCGGCGGCTCTACGAGTACGACGATGTGGTCTCTTGCGAGGACCGGAGAATGTCAAGGACTGTGCCAGCTGTGGCTGACGGTGACCCCTGCCGTAAATCGGCTCATCCGGCTGACGACGCGGCGACTGTGTGACCTACGTGGGTGGTGGTGGTGAAGTCTGAAATGCCGAGAAGTGAGGAACAACCCCTGAAGCGTCCGCTTGGTTCCACATATCGCTGTAGTCAACAGTATCTGGTGAACCCGTAAACGCCAAAACGGGAACCGTTTCACCTATAGTAAACAATTGTATTTAGTAATATAATGCAAGAAAAATAATAAGACCATATTAGTAATACGGCTTTACCTGTAGTGTGGACCATCACAGACTGGGGGATTGTACCAGTACGAGCCACCCGCCTGCGTCGGGAAAGGTGGTGCTGGCTGGGATGTCGACTGTGGCTGTTGATGCCACGACGAGCCACCCGCCTGCGTCGGGAGAGGTGGTGGGCTGGGGGTGTCGACTATGGCTGGTGACGCCACGACGAGCCACCTGCCTGCGTTGGGAGAGGAGGCGGTGGCTGGACTTGCGGCTACGGCTGATGCTGCCACGACGAGCCAGGCTGTGACTGCTGCTGCCATGACGACGAGGAGTGCCGTGGGGGACGATGTGCATGACGACTAGACCGTCCAGCCGCGACATCTGAAGTGCGCGCACAGGTCAAAGTCTCGAAGATCTTCCGGAGCTTGCTGTTGAGACGTTCCCACGCGGATCGATGATCGGATGGACTCATCTGAATCCTCATGTCAAGTTGGTTAATAAGTGCGGCAACCTCCTCCTGAGCCTTAAGCGTCATCTGCGCCTGCAAATGCGAAAAGAATCATCTCTGGTTCATTATTTATATTTTCAAAGTTTGATAGCAAACAATGGAAATCATAGTACTTACCGCGTGGTGCCTGATGCCAACAACTGAAGCAGCGGGTTAGTGATCCGACGTGCGGGCCTGCTGCATCTCATCTGGGTCGGCACGCGGTACGTAGAACAACCTCGTACCGGACCAGTACCACTGGAGGTACGCCTCATACTCAACTGGGTCGAACGACGTGTCCTCGTGCCAGAGATCTGCACTTGCCGTCGTCCACCGTTCAACAAACGGCGCCAAGTTTCATGCCCAAGTGGTTGCCGTCTTGTTTCCACCCTTGCGGCTACACCTACATTTCATGATTATTCATAAAAAGTGAGCAAAACGTATTACAATACTACTATGTGACAATAAAACCTTACATGCTCTTATCTGTGGATGTGAGGCTGAAGCGTGGGTGGTGGTGGGGGAGGACACAGCTGTCGTTTGCTGAATTGACGCATCACTCGGTTCACAGTGGTTACCTCCACAGTGACATCGAACAGAACAGTAGCCTTCGTCATCCAGTAGTCGAGATCTCTGGTACACAATAATGAAATCCCCGCTGGAGCTCGTCGCGTCAACGACTCAGTACTGTATGGCTCCCAGATCACCTGACTAGGGTGCAAGGTATCAAACTACGCTGTGAAGGCTGGGTAGCAGTTCCTGACCTGTTCGCTAGCATATCGTACCTGTCCGGAATGAAAATAATTAATAAAAAGGCAAAAAACCAAAGCATTTCTATAAGAAACTATATTTAGTACAAAACTAACCTGTCTCCGTGTCCAGAGGGTCCCAAAAGTAGGCATGTCGATGAGATCCCCGTCCCCACGGTACTCTCTCTCGTCATACGGTACGTCGAACTGCACGTCTGGCCGTCCAATCGGGAATCACTCGTACGACCACAACTACAACTAAAGTGGGCGACCTAGTACCACCGACTTCTCGGCACACCTCCTGCAAGCATTGCACATGGCTCTCAAAGTGGCGGCCAGGACGGCTGAACCCCAACTCCTCTGAACTATGTCCTCGCGACAACGTGCGTCAGCGATCTCCCCCGCTATTCCGATGTAGCGAGCGTCCACAGTGTTCACGTGATTGGACGTGAACATCACATTGTCGAAGAGCCACAAGATGTACGCCTCTAGACAACGGTCAACCTGCTGGTCCGTAAGCGCGACAGCAGGGTAACCTAGCACGCCGATCTGCATGCAATAAAATGACATCAGAAAGGTAATAAATTTTTGAAAGTAAGTTTGCAATGAATAATAAAGGCAAGCGGAGTTACCTGAAAGTTGTGCAACCACCACCACGTAGGCCCGTTTGCATCTCGAACCAAATCCCCGACCCCCTGAGCAACAGCAGCGAAACGGAACACTATGTCCTCGTGCCAACCTACTGGAGGCTCCAACGGTCCAACTGTGGCTCCAGCCAACGGTAGACCCAACAAGAACGAGATGTTTTGGAGAGTAGGCGCCATCTCTCCCCAAGGAAAGTGTAGTGTATGGGTCTCAGGCCTCCAACGGTCCACTAAGCAGGTGATCAGTGACCGGTCGTAACAAAAACGACGAGACTACTCATTGTACTGCTCTCTTGACTCCTCGTCATCGTCATCTTGCGGCATGAGCCTCCACTCTCCCGCAGTATCCCCAACCATCCGTGCCAGGGGTAGGAGGCCCGCCCAAGCCAACCTGTGAATCAAGTACATAACAATAAACTTAGCGTGAAGTTACATAGTACAGATTAGTTCAAACAATGTACATAACAACGAGACCCAATTGTCAACCCAGTTTGGGTGTATCATCCAATCCTCCTGAGGCGTGCGAGTGATGAGCACAGGGAGCTTTGGCCCTCCTCCAGTAGCCTCCTCCGGTGTTGTATGTCAACCGTATGGTCCAGAAGACGATACGTGGCCATACCTGCGGTAATAATGGATTCATGCAAATAAAAACTTATGGATCCATACAAATATAAACTTACAGAATCACATGAAGGGATACAAACTTATGGAAATATACCGGAATTACAAACTTATGGAAACATACCGGAATTACAAACTTATGGAGACATACCGGAATTACAAACTTAAGGATTCTTACAGAACATATGAACTTACAGGAAATACAAAATTACAGGAATACAAACATAATTTTAATTCAACACAACACCAAATGAAAGCTAAGTTGTACGGAACAAACTAATTTGAAAGTATAAATTCTTAAATAGCATTTGAACGTTCTCCTGCTGCGCTTCCATGCGCCGATGTGGTAGCGCCACCAGAAGTATCCCCTTGGGCTTGTTTCTGTAAGTCAGGACAATATTCTTTCTATGCCCATACCTTGAGCAATACATGCATTGTCTAGTTGGACCACCAGCTTCCGATTGGTCCATGTCGTTATGAATACGATGTACCTGACGTCGACCTCGTCTTACCTGGAGTAGCCGTAAATCTGGGATGTATTCCCTTTGAGCCTCGTCTACCTTGTTGAAGTTGCCAACCGCACGGAATCCACTTATCTCCCTGCTCCAAGTATTGAGCACAGACTGCTTCAGATAATAGGTGACACGAACGAGATTGACTCCATCCGTGTTTGGCCACATGCAGCCAGCACATGAGAGCAAGGCAAGTGTAGCAACTTCGGTTTGTTGCATGTGCACCTGCAAGTGGGCGTGCCTTCCATTCCAATTATAACCCCATGCGTTTGTCTCGTTCGCAGCCCCAAAACCAGATTTATCCCTCAGACGTATCTCGTACCTCCGCTCTAGATTCTCAATGCTGTAGACTGTTGTCGGCGGAATGGGGCTCAGGGTCCCCCGAACCGCCAGCGGAGGCCAACCAGATGCCGCGGAGTGAGACACGTGGCGGTCGGGTCGGTGTAGATCCCGCCCCGGCAGCCAAGTGGGTCCGGTGGTCAAGCCCAAGCGCTCGGGGGCCTTCCCCGAGCGCCGCACCCGCGCGCAACGATCTGAAAGGGCCTTGGGCTCAGGAATCGAGGGGGGCGCTCGGGGACTTTCCCCGAGCGCCCGGCGTCCCCAGGTGCGTGGGCCCCAGGGGAGCGCTCGGGGTATCCCCCCGAGCGATCCTCCAGCGAGCGCTCCCCGAGCGCTCGAGGTCACTCGGGGGCAACCTGGGACAGCTGGCGCCCCTCCCAGTTGAAGGAACCGTTCGGGGTCGGAGTGCTCGGGGGTCGTCGTGTCCCCGTGTAGGGCCCACCTCTAAGCACGTCATCGAGCGGTTAGCTTCTCCCGCAAGCCTCAGCCCTGGCAGAGGCATTTAATGCGTGTCATTTCGACAAGAAATCATAAGCCCTATGAGGGCATAATGACGGTTAGGCCGGGCCCCACCCGCTCAGGCGATAGGTTCCGTTGGCTATCACCCTCCACCAAATGATGGGCCCGTCTGACAGCTTTGTTGACCGACCGGGCGCGCCGCTCCGCACGCCCCGGTCGCTGTCAACCTTTTTGCCCCCTTGGGTCGTGTCACCGAGCGCCCCGGTGCGCGGGTTTGGTCGCTGACGCCCGGGGCCCAGGAACGGATATCTCACCCACCTTGTCAGGAGAAGCCCAGTAAGTCTTCATTCGCGGGACCCACCGGGCATAAAGGTGTCAGGATCCCTGTTCAGAAGCGCGGCGAGAAGACGCCCGGTGCGGAAATCGGCGCCGCGCATTAAATGTAAGGCGTGGGCCGCCCTGTTGCGCCCACGTCGCCGGTAGAACCCTCTGGCCGCTGTGGTAACCCCCCGAGTATATAAGGGGAGGACCAAGACCATGCAAAGGGTTGGCTAATTGAACCTCTTTTCGATCACACTCTCGGTTGCTCTCTTCTCCGGTTGGTTCCTTAGCGAGAACTCTAGGGTCAGAGCTCTGAGAGAAGAACTCCTCATGTAAGCAAAATAGCCCCTGTAATCCCGGATAGATCAATACACACATACGAGCAGGACGTAGGGTTTTACACCTCCGGGTGGCCTGAACCTGGGTAAATCCTTTGCGTCTTTTGCATCAGATCTACCCTTTCCAGAGAAACCGTCACCGGCTCGCAAGAAGAACTC
The DNA here is from genome assembly GCA_019208055.1 of Stipa capillata. Taxonomy (NCBI): domain Eukaryota; kingdom Viridiplantae; phylum Streptophyta; class Magnoliopsida; order Poales; family Poaceae; genus Stipa; species Stipa capillata. The sequence goes on from JAGXJF010004723.1 coordinate 89,382, forward strand.
TACTGCGCCCCCGGCCGAATCCCAAAGGGGGTCCAACCGGACCACCGTTAGAGGCGTCTCTACACCGACAACTGTGTGCCCCAATCCCTTTTGAATCTTATCCTCCATGTACTTCATGACCTTTGCACAGTATGGGGTGGCAGGAAAATTGTTCATATGCAGTGCAACATTTCTGTACCTCTCTTGAAAGTACGTCACGGTGCCATACAGCGCACCCTCCATGATAGCAGTTAGAGATAAACCCCGCTAACCTCTAAGCACAAAGTTGTACACCTCCGCAAGGTTTGTCGTCATGATGCCGTACCTAGCGTCATGAGTGTCATGAAGCAAAGACCACTTCTCAACCGGCTCTTTCTCTATCCATTGAGAGAAACTCTTTATTTGTTTCCCCTTCCTCCTCCTCGTACCAGGAGGATCAATTGCTGGAATTGCACAGAGCTCCCGTGGCTCTTCTTCCGGGCTAAGCTCCAAATTTTTTTCTTGCGATCATTGATCTCGTGCTTAGTAAAGTCATCGAGCTTCGCCCACAAAGTTTTGTACTTCTCCTGGTTTGCTTGGACAACCTCTTGAACAGATTCATGAGGTGCTTATTTCTGAACTGGCTGAAGAAATTAGCCCCTAGATGGCGCATGCACCAACGGCTTTGCAAGTCTGGCCAAAGTTGAGCTTCATCCGCGGTTGGTTCCTGCAGTGTCTTCACGGCTTTCGGTATGCCAGGGTGCCTATCGTGAATAACACATACATTCCCCCGATTCTTCACTACTCCATGTTTAAGCTCGTCCACCTATGGTTCTGGATTGTTATGCTCTGCTTCATACCCACCGCCTTCTGACCCGGCACCCTTCATGATGACTTGCACTAGTGCAACTGGAGGACTTTTTTTAGCATTGCAAACCCGCATCCACAATCTTCAGTCTCTAATACTCTCGATCGACAACAAGTCCCACTTAATAGCAGTGCAAGACTTGGTAAACGCTGCCTGAATGGTCACAGCATATAGTGCAGGATCTATCGAGAAGGTACGTGTAAGCCAATGATTGGCTTCCTTAAAGTTCAGCCTCTCCGGATCAGATAGAAGCAAATCAACATGGCTGAATTCACTAAGATCAACCCCACTATGATTTGATCGAACAACCCCAGGACCATAGTACACCGTCATATTTACTAACTCCGACATACCTGTCGTAACATAAATATATATCTTCATCACATACTTAGTAAGACATACAGTTCTATTACGTCACGCGACCCCTAAATTCTTTCGTGCTAAATGTAGGTCGAGTACACACTTATGGCGTGTACAAGGGTGATCCGGAACACACCAGGGTTATCAACCGACAAATCGGGATAGAACTTTTAGCACGATCGAATGCAACAGTCAACACAAATACGTAATAATTAACTTAACTAAAGAACAACATTCTACATGTCTAATAATTCTTAATTAGTTCGACCTAAATTAACCAAATTTCTTTTCCGGCCGTCTAATCAATTCTCCTAATTATATTTAACGAAACCTAACTAAACTATGAAATTAAACTTGATCAAAACATCCTAATTAAATACGTACATAACCACAACAATCTATATTTGCATACATAACATATAATAATCGTACTAACTATTTTATACTACTGAAATACGAACTAATATGTACTAAACAACCTAAATAATATATTTACTTAACTAATATAATCTACAAAAAATTTACCTTAGATGTGGAGCTCGGCCTCTCACTTTACTCCCCCGAGCTCACCTCCTCTTCTCTCTTTTCTTTCTCCCCTTCTTTCTCTCCTCTCTTCTTTCTCCCTTTCTTCCTCTCCTCTCTTCTTTCTCTCCTTTTCCTCTCCTCTCTTATTTCTCCCTCTGGACTGGTTTCTGCGCTCGGGTGATGGAATTGGGGGCACTGGAGGCGACGTAATGGGGGAGAAGGGGCGCTGGAGGCGATCACGGGCCGAATAAAAGCCCTGTCGTCCGATCACAGGGGGGCTTATCGTTCAACGGTCGGACGACAAGCCCCTGTCGTCCAACGGTCGGACAACAGGCGTCTTCTCGGGCTGTTGCGGTGCGGAGTCGGTGGCCCGTGGGACGACAGGGGCATGTCGGTCGACCGTGGGATGACAAGCCCCCTGTCGTCTCACCGGCGGCCGACAGGGTGCTACTTTTGTAATTTTTGAAACCGCACGTATAGATCTCGAATTCTTTGTTTTAAAACTAATATTTAAAAAAAACTCCCCGAGAGAGCATCATGCAACATAATCTATTAGTACTCAAAAGCTCCAACCCTTGCTTCCTCATCAAGCTTTCTCCATCCCAATTCAATGAGGCAAATATCTGCAGAGACTGAAACAAGATAGAATTTCAATTTAAAGCTAGCTCATTTCTCCAGTTTATTACAGGATACATCAGTGCAGCTAACCATTTTCATAGAGTATATCATATATGTCGTGAATAGAGATATTCTAATCCGAGTATTTCAACTGAAAGCAATCTTTATGTGCCGTGGCATACAGAAATGCGGGATGGGAAAAACATGTTCTTCTTTTCTCGAGCACGCATCAAAATGTGCTTCATTGTATATTAGAAGAAGAACGCTGAGAAGGCGCTAGTGTACATCCACCAACGGTGGTTACAACCAAACATACAAAAGAAAAACAAACAAAACAAAAACACACATAAAAAAAGGGAGTGTAGACAAACCTAGAATGCAGTTGCTTCATGTTCCCGTTGACGGCGTTCTCTCTGCAGAGTTGGACATGAAGTTACATAATATAGAAAAACAAAACTTCGTAATTGTATCAACTGTATCAACTGTATTGGGGCTAGAGGAACATCGTAACAATAAATAGGTTTGTTTACGGGCCTACAATGGACCTACACAGCTGTTTACGGGCCACAGTCCTGGCAAGACAAGCTATCATTTCTCCAGGAACTCAGAGACATCAAACCATTGACGCTATCTAGATGGCTCATCACAGGAGATTTTAACCTAATCATGAAGGCCGCCGATAAAAACAATAACCAGGTGAACACCAGACAAATACGACCATTCAGAGCAACGGTTGACGGGCTGCACCTCCGGGAGTTACACCTAAACAACAGAGCATACACCTGGTCAAACGGATAGGGATCCCCGACTTGCACTAACATCGACAAAATGCTGTGCTCACCAGACTGGGATCTTGAATTTAGCAACTCTCACCTCCAGGCGCTCTCGACGATGATATCCGACCATTGCCCACTTCTCATGATAGGATCCTTCAAGACCGCCAGAATCACAGCTTTCAGATTTGAAGACTGGTGGTGCTCTATCCCAGGCATTCACCAAGTGATACAGACATGCTGGCAAAGATCAGTTCTACCCGCAGACAACATCCTACGCCTGCACATAAAACTTTCTAGACTGTCCAAAACCCTGAAGAAATGGAGCAAGAACCTCTTTGGCAATATTAAAATGCAGTTTGCTATAGCCTCCGAGCTAATCCTACAGATTGACACGGCACAGGAACATAGAAGTCTGATTGAAAGAGAATTAACTCTCAGAGCAAACTTGAAAACCAGGCTACTCGGCTTAGCCACAATACAGAGACTACGATGCAAGCAGAGGGCAAGAACACAATGGATCAAGATGGGAGACGCAAACACAAGGTTCTTCCACCTAAAAATCAACTCACGCAAGAGAAGGAACTTCATTGCCTCCCTCAAGATACAGAATCAGGATGTTTTCAACCAAGAGGAGAAGAAGTCCTTTATCACCACCCACTTCAACCAAATTTTGGGAACAAAACAACAGAGATCGCACACACTAAACTGGGAGCTCCTACAGATACAAAGTCACAATCTGACCCATCTAGATAATAACTTCACAGATGAAGAAGTGCTCAATGCGATTAATTCAATGCCAATGACAAATCCCCAAGCCCTGATGGATTCACGAACCGTTTCTACAAAACCTTCTGGGGAATCATCAATCATGACTGTCTACAGGCTGTACATCAATTCAACCATTTCAAAACAGATAGACTGAGCCTCTTGAACAATGCTGACGTTGTGCTAATTGCGAAGAAAACACAGCCCACGACAATTAAAGACTACAGACCGATCAGTCTAATCCATGCCTTCGGAAAAATCATCACTAAGATCATGGCGAACAGGCTCGGACATGAGATAGACTCAATCGTCTCAGCAGCCCAGAGTGCCTACATCAAAAAGAGAGAGATACAGGACAATTTCATTTTTACTCAGAGTATCATCAAAATGTTACATACGAGGAATATCCCGGGGCTCTTCCTCAAGCTCGACATTCAGAAGGCTTTTGATTCCGTCAGTTGGGAGTACCTGATAGAACTTCTACAGAAGCTTGGCTTTGGCCCACGGTGGAGAGACTGGATTGCTTGCATCCTAGCTTCATCTTCTAGTCGTTTTGTAGTAAACGGAGAGCATACCCGATTTATCTCTCATCGCAGAGGTCTTAGACAGGGAGACCCTTTATCTCCTTTGCTATTCATCCTAGCAATAGATCCTCTACAGAAGATACTTCTCCAAGCGATACAGGCTGGCCTGATCAAGCCAATCACAGGGATTAAAAATGAAACGAGAATCTCTCTCTACGCTGACGACGCAGCTATTTTTGCAAACCCAGACTGCGAGGAGCTACAAGCCATTCAAACCTGCCTTCAAGCCTTCGGAGATGCATCAGGATTACAGACAAACATCCAGAAAAGTTGCATCTACCCCGTAAGTTGCTCACAGATCAATATACAACAGATCACTCAGCACTTTCAAGCTCAGCTCCTGCACTTCCCATGTACCTACCTCGGTCTCCCGCTCCACTCTACCAGACTCACTAGAATTGACATGCAGCCGATTCTGGACAAGCCCTCGACAAGACTTGCAAGATGGAAAGGCAAGCTCCTCACTAGGGCGGGAAGACTCACGCTAATCAACTCAGTTCTATCACCGTGCCTAGTCTTCTTCTTATCTGCAGTGAAACTAGACAAAGGAATTACAAGGAGGATTGAGAGGATTCTCAGATCTTTTCTATGGAAGGGAGAAGAAACCTGCTCTGGAGGACATTGCCTCGTCAGCTGGAAGCAGGTATGCAGACCAAAATGCCTTGGTGGACTTGAAATCAAAGATATCCAACGATTTGGATCAGCACTCAGACTCCGCTGGCTATGGGGCGAATGGAATAATGAAAACAAGCCCTGGCGGGGTCGACAAACACCCTGCAATGATAGTGACAGAGCTATCTTCGTGGCATCAACAATCATACACATCGGAAACGGCCAAACCGCAACTTTCTGGACATCCAGGTGGCTCCAGAACAGAGCCCCGCGAGACATTGCCCCAGACTTATTCAACCTAGTCAAGAGAAAACAGCGAACCGTAGCGTATGAGCTAACGGACAACAGATGGTTAAGGCCTCTCAGAATGATCAGCACGACGAGACAGGCGCAGCAATTCATTACCCTATGGCACCTCGTCCACGACCAACAGCTAGACGAACAGGTACCTGATAGTATTCAGTGGCGATGGACCCAAAATGCGCTATACTCTGCCAAATCAGCGTACATGTTCCAATTCACCGGAGCGTACGCCAGGTTCGACACCTCTTCTATCTGGATGGCGGAAACAGAGCAAAAATGTAAGCTACATATTTGGCTCCTCATCCAACATAGAGTCTTGACAGCGGATAAGCTCCAGCAAAGAGGATGGCCGAATGGTTCGGCTTGCACTCTCTGCGGAAATCAAGCGGAAACAGCGATTCACATTTCGATCGAATGTCCCTTCGCCAGACAAGTACTACGCAAGGTGGCTCATATGAACAATATAGCTTCCACTACCCTACTACAAACTAATCAAGACGATTTAGCGATGTGGTGGCAATCATGCTGGCCAGGCGCAACAAGAAGAGACAAAGGAAATTATATGGCGTTATCAGCTATGCGTTATGGAACATATGGCTAGAAAGAAATGCTCGCATCTTTAATAACAAGTTCACGGATGTCGACAGAGTAGCGCTCAAAGCGCAAGAAGACATTTGTGCCAGGAGGCTCGCCTTCCCCAGAACTTCTAGCGACACCAGAGACCCCCTTTAGATCTTTTGATGCCCTCTCGCCTGTTGTCTCCCTAGCGGTTTTTTTTTGGCGTCTTTTCTGTTCTCTGTAAATCCCCTTGTACCGTAACCAAAACTTATTTTTCATTCACCTCTAATCTATGAGTAAGGCAGAGCTCCTGTCACGTTCTTCGAAAAAAAACAATAAATAGGTTTGTGTTATCATGATTGCAAATTGTTGGACATAAAAAGAGCAGGAACAAATAGGGGGTTTCTTCATCAAAGAAAGTATAACATAACAAGGTTCTATCGTGGAACACATGTAGATGAAAATTTTCCAAAGTTTCTCAAACGAAAAGCATTGCCCTGATAATTGGGCAAGAACACCTGAAGCAACCATTGAGTCCACAACACATGTTAGGTTAAGATAATCTTCCCGCTAAGGCATTTCCACAAGCAGTTGGTGTGCAGATCCGCCATGGCTTTGGTGCATTTCCGGAGAGAGAGAGAGACCAGGATGACGCGACGCGAGAGGACGGAGCAGTAACAGGCGCCCAAAACAGAGCATGTGTCAACCAACCATGCGATCAGTACATGGATTACAGAGATCATTCGTTTGGACAATTCTGGGAACCGCTCGACGGTGTCAGCGCGGCTACGAGTTCTTGCGGTTACGTTTGGGTCCTCAGCTAGTCTTGCGCGACTAAACTAGGATAATCTAGCCCACGTAAGCTATTTTTATCTAGCTTGGAAATTAAGAAGATATGAAAATAAAAAATATTAGAGAACAATGATCATGTTTTCCATAGTATTAATGTCTTGAGAACAAGAGAGAGACAAATTAGTTGGAGTGTCTAGTCACAAATGTTGAAGAAAGAGGAAATATAAACAAGAGCAAAATAGAGAAAATATCATTAAACACGCATGTTGGCAAGAATTTTGTTGTAGTTACACGCTACTTTGCCTAGCAAAGTCAGGTCTTTTTCTAATATCAAACGCTTTGCGTCCCTCCTCCCCACACCTCCAATCGCCGCTCCAGCGTCGGGAGGTGGGGAATCCCAATTCTATGTGCTGCGTATTCATAGGTTCAAGTTCTTTTTAGGTATTTTGGTATTCATACAGTGGCATCATATCGGTAGAGACGTCAGTGCGTGAAAATAAGTACCTCCGCTCATTTCTCTCCTCGTAGTGTCATTTCCAGTACCAATGGGTAGCCCGCGAGGGTATGTTCTCATGGATTTGGATGATCAAATCTTGTGACTTCGTGTGCTCGTGCTGCTTTCTGTTGTGATTTTCTCTGATCTGGGTCTTCGACTCAGGCTTGCTGGAGCGGCGACACCGAATCTCACATCTGCCAAGTTATAGTATGCTCCTAGTCAATACGCGAACGGTGAAGCCTTTGTCCCGTTCCTGCAGGCAGGTTTCTAATGCAGTAATTAAAGCCTGGAGGCGGCGACTCAAGTTTGTGTAGGTTCTTACGGGTCATGCTCAATGTTCTTCACCGGCTAGTTCTCCAGCGAGCTAAAGACGATACAAACAACCATGTTTTGGCTTAAGCCGAAGGCAGTTTGGATCTCGTTTGATTTTTGTTTTGTATTCGATTGATTGTATTATTTTCCTTAATGATTAATACCTTTTTTTTAATCATTTGCTCAGAGCCCCTCTTTTTCAACAGCATATATAATAATTTGTCAGCAAATATAATAATATGTCAATGGTCTATTATATCGCTCATCACATATCTTATTCAACATTTTTTTCTCGAGGCGAAGTCGACACAGATATTTTTGGATATCCATCTCTCTCTTCTATATCCAAAAGCCTTTGATCGGTCAGAGTACTAGAAATTATAAGCTCCATTTGCATGACTAATTTAGTAGCACCATAGATCTGTAACGTATTTCATACCCCCAAAAAATTTACAATTCGTGCCGACAGCCTTTCTTCCGTCAGAACCAAGAACTACGAATGACCGTACTAACGGTGACAATACAAGTAGCAGGTGTTCCAGTTACTGCTTCCAAGTGTACAATGGATCCGACCAAGATCCTTCCAGCTCCTCAGTGCTTTGCTTATTGCGCGCCCCGTCTGATAAATGGTATTTACACCACCTAAACCTGATAAACTCCTCAATTTTGCTAGCCTCTGGAGAATATCTAGATGGTGCTTATATCAACTTTGCTCTTGGAAATTTGGAAGGCAGGGGTGATCCAGCTGCCGCAGTTGCACTGAATCCCTGACCAGTTGAAGTACCCTAGCCGTGCTCCGCAGTGGATGCATGATAGCTTCCCTTCCAAAGCACCATCTTCTACTGCTTCATCACAAACAAAAGAAAGCAGATAATGAACCGAGTGATGTGCTATGAACCACATCAATGTATAGGAGATGTCTAAGTCAATTCAAGGGAAGGGTCATGAGGTTCGCTTACCTGGAGTCATCCACTTCAGAGGCTCAACAAACAGAGAAGAGCAATCTTGTTCCTTGTCGTATGTGTGACCACCTTTCCTTTTGTTGTGCCACTCAAAGCTAGAGTCGCCTTCACCAGGAGTGTGGCTGACAACATTCTCCTGCGCAGCAACGATCCTCCTGCATTTCTTGCAACGGTATGCTGTTTTATGGGTCTCGCTTGACAAATCCTGAGTAGGATTAGGCTGTCGAGAAACACCAGGATCATCTTCAAATACACGGCTTCCTATTTTCTCTCCAACTTCGTAGGATTGGCCTGCGAGAAGAAAAAAGGCAAGCACTTATGAAAATTTTGCAACGGAAGATAACAGTGTCGCACTAGGGTGAAACAGTAGAGGAATTGAATCTCATAAGCAGCGGTACATATGTAGGAAGGATTCTTTTTACAGGAATGTAGTAAAATACAGGGTTAAACATTCGAGCTGGCGGTTTTTCACAGACCACAAACAGGAGCCGGTAACGAGACAGTTACCGTTCTAAATCTGACCAAATTCATCCCCTCCCCCACCCTGTCTGAGCCCTGATATTCTCTGACATTTCTAGAATTTTCATCTTCAAACAACATACAATAGCAAGAATGATACCAAATTCATCCCCTCCCCCACCCCGTCTGAGCCCTGATATTCTCTTGACATTTCTACCATTTTCACCTTCAACCAACATACAATAGCAAGAATGATTCAAAATAGCAGAAAATACCATTACCCTCACCGGAAGCATTGTAGCCCCAGGTACCCACAAGGGAAACCGGTTGGTAAGGAATATAGAGAAGTGCACGATGATTAAAACTGCATTATTTTCAGGAGGAGTAGCATCTTGTGATCAGAGACATGAGGAAGACGAAAGGCAGCATAGCATCGAATATTCATAAGAATATGCAATGTTGAACTTGCCCTTTTAAAATTTAGTGTTGATCCAAACTTTGACACTTTCTCAGGTATTAGCCAGTCACCAAAATAACCAAGAAGCCAAGATGGATCATGACTAACCTAGCAATTTTAAGCGGAAGTGCTTGTATAAAGGACTTGAAGTGTTAACTTTGAAGCCCATTTCTTCAAACAATTTCAACTGCAAGTTATAAAACATTCAACTAAACAAAAGAATTTAAGGGCAATATGCCGCAAACAGATCATAAAGGAAACCGTACCTGGTCAAGAAAACCATCATTTGGGCAAACGGACTCATTAACTTCCTTCAAAGACTCTAGTGCTTCTGGAACAAGACAGTAAGCAGGGAATGTCACAGGAGAGTACTGTAAGAAAGATTAAGTGTTTGCCTGGAGTTATAACTCAAGGAATGTACATACAAAAAGATTAAACATTCTGTTTAAACAAAAAGATTCTAACCTTTCAGAGATTTCTGTTCTTTTCTCATAAGATATGCAGTGATGATGGTAGCACTGCAACAGGATAAATGAAATTCAGAAGTCAGAACAAATGCATGACATTGAGCATGAATGACATCGTTATTAACGAATCATATATATTTCCGATATCCATGCTGAAATTCACAATGCATCCTATATTAATTGGCTAGCTCGTGCCATGATCCATCAGCTTTCTTACTTAGCGAAGTCTTGAACTCGAAATCACAATGTCCATGTGCCTAAAAGCTACTAAAATGTATAGGAATATCTACATAAACATGTCAAAAACTCAAAAACAAATACTAGTATGTGGTTACTTCACCTTGATTAGCCTAAGATACTAAAGATTTCAGGTTTACAGCACAACAGAAGCGATCGGAATCATGTGCTCGTGTCATACGCATACCTCCTGGAAACCCCAGCGAAGCAATGCACCAGCACATTGCCCTCCTTCCTCCCCTCATCAATAAAATCGAGGCACGGCTCGAGGTGATCGAGCAGGTTCTCCTCCTCCGTGTCCCTGAGCGGCACGGCCATCCGCGTAACCCTCAGCCCTTTCCCGGCCCTCTCCACCACCCGCATCAGCCGGCCGGGCGGCACCGACGAGCCCTGCGGCGGCACGCCGCCTTCGCCGGCGACCACGCGGCTGACCTCCTCGACGGGGACGGAGAGGCCCGGGCGGCAGTCGGTGATGAAGGAGATGGAGGCGGAGCTGACGACGGAGAGGACGCGGGCGAAGTCGGTGCCGTCAGGGACGGAGGCGGTGAGCGCCGCGATGGCGTGGTTGATGTCGCCGAAATAGAGGCGGTCGCGGACGAGGTATGGCATGGCGGGCGGGACCGAAGCGTCGCAGGAGGTGGTGGCCATGGCGCGCCGCGCTGAGCTCGATGGAGCAGGGTTTGGGATGGTTTCACCGAGGGCGTCAAAGGCTTTAGCAACTAAACTCGTCAATGTATAGATGTTTAGTCTTTTGTAGCTAAATTTTATTTATTTATAATTGTTTAGTAACTAAACTTTTTAATATATAGATGTCACATAGGTGTTTTGTATAGGTCCACGTGTTTAACATCATTTCTTCGTGGAGACACTAAAATTATATCTCTCCTTTTTAATTACCCCGCCATATCATCTTCTTGGCTATGTGGCATGTCTTAACATCAGTCCAAGTTAGAGCATTGTAAGGGGCCTGATTTCTCTGGGCTCTCGAGTGGTTGCAAAACTGCAAACTAACTCAACGGTACCTTTTTCTAGTCCAACTAACTTTTTCAAACAAGCGAGTTTTCATCCGGCTCTTGTATTTTGAAATCAATTTTTAAATACTTTTTAGTTATTCACATTTTAACCCAAAAATGTTACAAACACAAGCAGGCGGGCTCACACAGAAATAAGACAAAAAAGTAATCTTTTTCTTCTCCCTAGACAAGCAACTGGTGCCCTGTAACGTTCGATCCGAACTCTCGAAGGCTCGCTACTCTGAACTCTAGGCAACCTGTGCGAGCACCATGAGAGTTGAACGAGCGGCGACAGAGGTAGAGCAGCAAGCAGCGGTAGGGTGTAAGCTGAGGGTTCTAGGCACTCCAATGCAGCACGATGCCATGGCAGGTTGGCGGAGGGCAAGGGGGCACCAGCGGTGACAGTGGGGTGTGCACTGAGGGATCCATTGCTCCCTGCCCCCACTACTCGGGGCATGCAGCGGCAGCAGCTAGCGGCGACGCCCCGTGGGTCCGCAAGCCTCGATTGAGGGCTAGGGACCAACGAGAGCAGCTGAGGTACCCATTTTTGGCACATTTTCAATTTATTTGTTGCATTTATAATATTTAATGATTCTACTTTTTGTAAATATCCTACTTGTATGTTGGCTTTTCGATATAATGTAGTATAAAAGTTAGCGTGTCAATTAGGACCACTCATTTGAAAAATTCTAAGTCCCCCACTGTTTAATAGCCTACTGGATGTTTCAGCAACTTGCTAACTTTTGTAGTTAATACTTTATCTTGTAGTGCTCATGCCATCGAGTAGTATAGCGGAGAACGATACGAAAGAATATTTAAAGTAAGAGTAAATTGCATTATAGTTCAGAAACTTGTCCATGACTCATGCCATTGTGGCATCAAGCATGAGGATGAGATGCACGTCAGTAACACATAACGATCAGCATAACACTGTAATTTGCATTGTATCTTTCTAAGATTCACTTTACTTCTAGCTTTTGTATGTAAAGTTGGGTCTATCGACCTTTCCTCGAAAGAAGATTAAGGTGATTCAAGGGTGATAGCGCATGCCAATGCATGGATCATTAAATTGTTGGTGGGAACGGAATTAAGGCTGCACGAAATCTATTGGGTCTCAGGGGGCTTGAACCGAAGTATCTGAAGGTGGGCGAGCCCCTATCGTGTAGACGAATGACTATTATGATCAAATGCATGACATTTTAGAATAGATGTACACCCTATACTAGGGTGGCACCAGCCAATATACCATATCATCAGTCGTACACAAGACGACGTTCTTAACGACCTAGAGTGACTCACTTAAATGAGTTTTTATTTAATTATGTAGTCGGAGAGTTAGTCACCCATTCACACAAAATTCATTGACCCATAATGTAATTTACTCAGACCCCCTTCTAGAGGGTTTATGGATCAGCTTATGGCCCCAGGAAGCCATAAGCCCTCTAGAAGGGTTATTTGGGCTTGTGCTTAAATTTTAAGCACCTCAGTTTTTCTATTGATGGGAGGAAGCTGCATTTTTGTGCTTCCCGAGCTTCTCCCATGTGCTGTCCATTGAAATTACTGTGTTATCCCTGGTAATTCTAAATATTTACCCGCATATGCCACTAGTATATATAAAAAAAATTCCTTCACAATTTTCTCCACCCCCTTCCCACCTCCCCCGCCTCCTCCCTCCTCCCCCTATTCCCCTCCCCATCCCGCAGCCCCCTCCCTGCCCAGATCCAACCCGCCGCCTCCTTTGCAAGAAAAATAGCAACCGGTAGCACGTCCTTGGATGAACAAAGTCTTTTGCGCGCTCACAGTCACTACAATGGAATGGTTCCCAAACACAAGCAAGAAGAGAATAAGTGCTGCTTCAGATGGCATGCCAAAAGCCACACTTTTTTTTTGTCCGATTACCGTCTAGTTGCTCCAGTTCTCCATTGATCCAGGTAAGCATGGAGGCTGCTAGCTTTCTTGGTCAGAGTTTTCCAGTACTATCAAGGAAAAAACTGGAAAATAAATTACAGTCGATCTGATCGGTAAGCAATGACGGTGCCTTGCAAATTAGAGCATTGTTTAATCACAATCGCCCTCTCTCTATCCCTACAAATTTCAGATTGTGCTACCACCAAAAGATCCTTGACCGAGGCCACTGCAATGCGAGATGAACCAGACAAGTAGAGGTGAAGAGCAATGACAGGTTTTCTTGCTAGGATATGAGCTGATTGGCAGAGTAGGTACGGCGTATTGAATTCAACTGAAATGAAGCGCGCGGCGGTGTGGTTTCAAAAAAAAAGCGCGCGGCGGTGGAATCGGGGACATGGTGTTGCGGTTGGCGTAATCGTACAGGAGAGGCGGAGGCATCGGGAGAGTGGTATGTGTCAGCGTGTGACGGGGCGAAGAGAATCCCACGGACGTAAGCAAACTTAGAATTTTACAGCAAGCTTCAGTTCCTACGAGAACCGAACATTGGTATTATGGTTTTTTTACAATCATACGACTTTATTGATAAAATAAGGATTAAAGAAGTTAAAACAAACACAAATAATAAATATCTTTTGATAAAAATAAATGTTACATTACTCCAAAATTGTTGTTTCTAACTTCAGTGTCTTTCCAAGCCTTCGGTGAGAAAAAGGCAGAAAATCAAACATGCATAAGCTGAACTAACCTCAAAGGTTTAAAAGAACTGCATGAGTCGCACACCCCAATAGGTGGGAACCTGAGACTGTTAAGCACACTGTGGCCGAGACACACCCCTCGCAAGGCAGGTTCTCGAACCGCTGCTTCATCATTGAACTGCCAAGGAAGAAGACCAAGAATATGAAAGAATGAAATAAGAGAACCAGAAACCAAAACACACTTGACACCACAACCGCCAAGTCAAGTCGAGGTGCTGAAGATAATCCACCGTATCAGGAGCCATCGAGGACTGCATGAGCCGTCCAACCTAATAGGTGGGAACTTGAGACCATTGAACACACTGTGGCCGGGGACACACCCCTCGTAGGGAAAGTTCTCGAACAACTGCTTCATCACCGAACTGCCGGGAAAGAAGACTAAAAGCATGAAAGGATGAAATAGGAGAACTAAAAACTAAAACATACTCGACGCCACCACCGCCAAGTCAAGCCGAGGTGCCAACGATAATCCACCGAATCAGGAGCCATTGATCTGCGAGACAAAAACAACACTAGCTCCCCACATCGCTGTGATGGCCACGTCAGGATGGGGATAGAGTCAGAAGACCTTTATTCCGTACGACACTGCTTTCACTGCCAGGACGCCGCCGCCAAGGACACACAAACCTAACATAGAAGGAACCTAATCTACACGCTAGCGTTGATCTGTGGTGCCCCTCCTTGCCTCCCGGTGCCAAATCAGACGCCGGAGGCGAGGGGAACCAGCGGGAACGTCAGGGCATGTGGCGGCTAGGGTTACAACTTCAACCCAATTTGATTCGATCCGATCAAGTCGTTAATGGAGGTGATTGTACCATGTGCGCACTAGGTATCAAACTTCACATTTGCTCTTTGTGTTTCTTACTAAGGTGGAATTCTTTTTCAATGGTAGACGACATATCTATCGATAACGAAACATCTATTATGACTTCATGAATCTTCAAATTTCGCAAGTTCGTCTGTAGCAAACGCTACGTGAGTATATGTGTGTGTTGATATGTGTATGTATACATGTCTATGGTTGTACCAAGTTGTTTAAAAAATACAAAAACTTCAATTCCTACATTAATTACTCCCTCCGTCCAAGAATGTAAGGCGTATTTTGATTCGTTAAGACAAGTTTTTGACCAATAATTACTTTATTAATATGTGGTTTATATGATACAAAATCATAACTATAAGAAAGTACTTTCGAATACGAATCTAATGATATCAATTTTATGTCACATAAGTCATATATTAAAAGAGTAATTATTAGTCAAAATCTTATCTCAATAAATTAAAATATGCCTTATATTTTTAGACGGAGGGAGTAATTTGGAGAAAAATTCTTGTATTCCAATTTGGAGGTGCGCATGTTTGTGTGAAAATACGACAATTATACCAGGTATTTCATAGCAATAATGCGTGGGTGATGTACTATGAGCGCCGGTGTGGAGCATATTTTTTTCCCATGGAGTGGAAGCTTTTTCTCGTGGTCACGCCTCTTGGAAAGTTGGAAGTACGTACAATTCTAGTCAACGTACTTGACGAGTTGACCTGCTTGCAGTCCTTTCTCCGTTTCCCACCCCACTTACATGTCCTAGAAAACATACTCCAATGAAATTCTACAAAAATTTAATTGTTCGAATACTCCACTACTTTTACATTGCATGAAAGCTCACAAAATAGCTTACCCCACAGCCTTTGCACGAGCAACAACACATTCCAAATTGCAGATTAGCAAATGACATCTATACCCTAATCTCCATAGCTGTAGAAACTAGTAACGCCGCAGACTGATGGAGCTAGGCATAAAGTTACAAAAAAATGGATTACACTGGCATCTATAACGTTGGACCCCCTCCAACTCCCAGGGTTTGATTATACAATTCATCTATGCGAGAGCCGAGATATCCATTGCCGGGAGTCCTGATGGCAAGCGGCTTCATCCATAATCCACATTGAGTTCAATCTTTCTGCAACTTGGCTGGCCTCTCCTTATGTGATCCTGTATGGCAAAGTACCAGGTTATGTGATGGGAGAGTATTGTTAACGGTTTCAGCCTCTGTGAGATTGCATTGTTCAAAATTTCATTTAAATTTGCTTGAACCGTGAACTTCTCTAAATGAGGAAGTAGAGAGCATCATTCGCTGTTTCTCTGGAGGGTTTATAAGAAAAGCTGTTGGGGCGAGTGAAACTTGGGAAGACATTTCTCTGAAGGACCAAGGAAAAATACCTGCATATCTCCTTTTCTTGTTAGCTCTTCTTCTTTTGCGCTCAGCCTGTGTAAGTTCTGCTTCTTCTTTAATATCACCTTTTCCTTCAAAAACTTCTTCAGGAGCAAGCATCGCAGCATCCGAAATGGCTATAGGTGCAACCTGCAAGACAGATAAATCATTACATGAAATGCTCAGATTGAGTAACGTTGTGAAAAAGAAAGATTTTGGTACCTCTTCCATTGCTAGAGCAGGTACATTCGCTTGTATAGACATATCCTCAATAACCTGAAAAGACAATACTTATTCTAATACAAGATCTTTTGCAAACATTAAGTACACAATGTTGTCAAATAAATCACTAGTGCATACCGGCTTTGGAGCAAATGGAAATGAGATAGTGCATCCAACTTCAAGCATATCCTCTTAAATAAAGTATTTGCCTGAGTTGAAATAGAAAGTTAGTCCTTATCAGTAAGTACCACTTAGCTAACACGAAAATCATGCAGCCAGCCTGTGATATCATCATAAGGGCAAAAGAACCTATGCATATACCACCAATGGAATGGTGGCAAGAAACACAAAAAAAAAGTTGACCAATGCAGTAATGCCACATCAAATATTTTTTACAATTATGAAGTACCAAGTTTGACCTATGCATGCTTACTGAAATAAAAATAATGACAAAAGCAATCCATTTCTTAAAAATAAGTCTGCTTCTACCACAAAAAATTCCAACAGCAAAACGTGAAATCGATTGTGTGTCCAAGGGGGCAAATAAACCATCATTGGTCATCAGCATTGAAATTTTTCTTGATGGTACAATAAGCATCTTGCGTACCAACCAGAAAGCGAAACAATGAATATAAGTACTGACACTATAGCAATCAAGACAAGCAGGGGATATAAGAACTTGCTAATTTAGATGGACATAATAACATCTGATATGCATTTACTTAGATGTTGCACATCAATTAAGATCGAAAGCAGAATAAAATTATAATCATGATAGATAAATCCATCTACCGTCAGATTCTAGAAAAAACAATTGATTGCTCACCTCTTTCTTCAGTTCATCTGAAATAGAAAGTGGAGCAGTTGCAAGGCCAGCTTTTTGAGCATAATCTTCCTGAAAGAGAAAAAACATCAGTAACGAATTTTACTTAAACTCATCTTTACTAGCAACTTGTTTGGATATAATAACAATGACCATATTCTGATAGTGCAAACCTCATAGAGTTCAGCAAGACCCTTCTTGCTCTTGCTTTCATCCTGTTGAAAGAATATTGGCAATGGTAAGATATAAATCACACAATTATCTTATTGTTACAATGAAAGAATTCCAGTTGATGCAGAAGATTGAAACCATACCATCTCCTTTTGCTCCTTTGGAGCTTTAGATGGCAAGGTAGAAGGCTTTTCAACATCATCAAAATGATCCTGTCAGGAAACAAGAAGTGAAGCTATTTCAATATTAATAGCACAGAGCCACAGATACAGAACGAGATACCCAAACTATTCCTCAGAATCTTGACCAGGTTGCAAACTGTAGTGACATGTCCAAAAACACATGTACCTCTGCAATCCTTTTCTTTATCATCTCTTCAAGAGAAGCTGTGACTTCCTCAGTGATTACTGGGGCAGGTCTTACATTATGCTCAAAATCAAGGTCCACTTCCAGCGCACTGTTTCTGGGCCTGCTGGAAGCAGTAACCTAGAAAAGAATTCATTTAATTTATTTGCAATGAAATGGTAATTAATTATTACTAGCACAATGTTATAAGTCAGAAATCTGTATTATTTACAAAAGCTCTAAATAAACATGCTATCTGTTACCTCTCCCTTCATGGTCCATGTACTGGGTTCAAGACTAGCTTTCTCCATTTGCTCTATCTTAGCACGCATCTTCAGGCGCTCCTTCTCATGAGTTGAAAGACCCTGTTCATCCTGCATAGAGGGAAAAATATGTTGATAAACTAGTATATGTGCATCACTTATTTCTACTGAAATGAGTACCTCTAATGCTGGCCCAACATTTCCATCATCATTCTCACTGCCATCCACTCTAATCTCATGTAATTCATCCTTGAATTGAACTTTCTTTTGGAACCATCTCTCTTCTTGATTGGTTGGTTACGGTGTCCCTCAAAGAAATCCTTGTACCTGAAAAGATTCCCTTAGGCCTTAGCTGAGTAAAGCATATCACCAAATATCGTGATACTGAAAATGCAAAAATAACCCAAGGTTGGCCACAGTGGTTAAGCTTTCTCAGTCTGTATAACCTAAGGAAGTTTATAGAGGCTTGACTGGGTAAATATAAGTGAGGTACGAAAAGAACAATGTAATGCATACACCACACAATTACACATGATGAGTCTGTTAAATAGATATCTTAGCCTTTTAGGATATTTGCAGCTGCGAATAAGCTGACATAACTTACAACTCAATTTTCTTTTCCATAACATCAAATTTGCTACGCTATGCTGAAGTGACACATTTTCTCTGTGCAAAATTTTTGCTGCATTCTCATGGGGTGGTTACCAGTTGGATATAGCTATTTTCATGTCTCGGTGAAGGTGGCGATGACCTTTTGTGTGAATGAAATCAAACTTTTTCATAGGCCAAATTCTTTAGTATATGCTATGCAATTTCATGCAAACTTGTTTCGCTGCATCCCCACACAGGTGGTTGTATATTGCTATTTTCATGTCTCAATACAGTGGAAGCAAGCTTCTTCTGTACATGAAGACTACTTATCAACAATTTATGTAAAAATGGGACATTTTTTCTTTGTTTTCTTTTCTAACTTAATTGAGTCCATGCCCACACTAGTACTAGGATTCAATTGATTTCCTACACCAGGGAAAGCAAGTAGCCGCTTGTGCTTATCGGGGGTGCCTTGTAAGGTATTCACCTCAAGAAAGGCCAGACTTATACAGTGATATCTAGTATATTTTCATGGCGTGATATCTAAAAAAATATTCAGTTATGCACAAGGAAGACGAACATGATGAAACACTAAAGAGTCATGAAGCATCATTAAGGTGATTCTATAATTCCAAATGACTATCATTGCCATCTCTATGACTTTGTACCAACAAACTTCACAAAAGTGATGCCACTGTAGTGTAAGTATGTAACAAAATTAACAGATAGACCAGCAATTTAACGCTCAAACTTTCAAGGAAGAGTATAATGCAAAATGATTTGCGTTTTGACAATCACCACAATAGCATACTTGAGACTAGCATACAAGGCTTACATTATATCTGCACCGTTTTCGCCTGCATCCTCTTCATCATCATACTCAAAATCTTCCAACTACAGTTAATAGCACCAACATTCAAGTTAGAGAAGAAAGAAATTTGGATTAACATGCTTTGTAAGTAATAATATGGTACTGAACATTCTAACTGCCAAAAGGAGACTATCAGTTCAAGCAGCAAACTATTTTATAAACATATGTCATGTAATGCATTTCCTGAACTAGCTCAAGCCTCTAGCTCCTGAGTTATTTCTCTTTCGCATCCAGCAGAAACTTCGGCTCTAATTGCTGAGCTACTTGTCGTTTTATATCTTCGATTCTAGGAGAGCTAAAATTATTCCCATGTATGTAAAGAGAGTGCGTGATTACAAAATCCTTACATCCAAATCGCCATCATCTTCATCTTCATTGTCATCATCGCCATCTTCATCCATATCCTCCTCGTCACTCTCCTCCTCCATCCAGTCCTTGGCTGCTTTCTTCTTCTCTCCTCCCTTGGCACCCCCACCATACTCCTCTTCCTCCCCCTTCTCCAGAAACTCTTCCAGCTCCTTTATCTTGAGGAACTTGTCCTCCACCCCATTATTCCCTGCTAACCCCTCCAATTCCTCCGTTTCTTCATCCTCCTCCTCCTCCTCCTCCCCCGATTCCAATTCATCATCCATGTCCTCCAACTCTTGCTCATCCAACTCCTCCGATTCGTCACCCTCTCCGTCTTCATCGTCGTCTGACTCCTCCTCCTCAGCGTCAGCAGGCTTGGACAATGGCGGCGGAGGAGACGGATGAGACGGCGGCTGGTGCTCGAGGCGACGGAGCTGGCGGTGCAGGTGTGGGAGGAGGGGGCGGGAGAGGAGCTCGCTCTGGGACCAAATCTGCTCGGCGTCGAAGCTGGGGCCCGCGAGGAGGTTGGGGAGCGGGGGCGGCTGCGCGGGGGAGACGACGGCGAGCGAGGAGTGGAGGTGCTTCAGGGCCGCCCGGGCGGCGGCGGCGAGGTCGGCGGACGGGGAGAGGTAGAGGGACGGGTCGGCGGACAGCAGCCGGCAGAGCGCCGCCTCGCCCTTCTCCGCGGCGAGCGGCTCGTCCAAATCCATCGCAATCGGGAGCAAAATTAATTGGAATGGGGCGGCGACGCGGGGAAGGAGGGGAGCAGCGGGCCTGGGTTTTAGGGTTTAACGTGTAAAGCAGCAGGTGGCTATGCTATGGCGCCTTACGGTTTGGTCCTCAGCCTTCCTCAAAATATTAAGGCCCTGTTTGGTTGGGCTATGGCTGTTGCAAAAGCGGCTGTTGGCTGGCTGTTTGGAGAAGTAGCTGTGGCCGTTGGAGTCTGTGAACGTACGTGTTTGGTTCGGCTGTGGCTATTGGCTGTTGTATGAGGAAATACCTAAAATGCCCTTGGAATTGTGAGTGTATATTTTATAATTTCGTGAATAAAAAATCACAAAAACCTCAAAAAATCTAAAAAAAATCAGAAAAAAATTAAAAAAAGAAAAATTCTCTCTCTCTCTCTCTCTCTCTCTCCCCTTCCCCATTCTTTTCCCCACCCAGACGGTGCCTCCAAGAACCGACGCCGCCGCCTTGAGCCCCTTGTTCCCGCCGCCTGCTTGGCTCCCCCTCGCCGCGCCCGCTCCGCCCCTCTGCACTCCGCCGCCTGCGCCGCTTGCCGCTAGGGCAAGCCCCCGTCGAGCCCCACGCGCGCGCCGCTCCCCTCGGTTGCTCCAGTGCCGCCTGCGGCCCTTTCTTCGCCACACCGCCGGCCCGCTCTCGAAGCCCCGAGCCGCTCATCCCAGGCGCCGATGAACTCCTCGCTGTCGCCTCGCTCACGGCCAGCGACCTCGCCGACCTCCGCCTCTCCCTCGCCCCCGAACGGTGGAGAAGGGGATCGGGAGGACCGGCGGCGGTGGAGAAGGGGATCGGGAACAGCCGAAGGAGGAAGGTCGGACGGTGGCGGGGATTCAGTCGACCGGCGGGGGCGCAGATCCGGTGCTGGACGCGTCCGTGCTCGGCCAGAGGAAGGCGGGGGAGGCGCACTCGGCCGTGGAGGAAGTCAAGGACGACGGGAAGGCGCGCACGGCGGTGGAGGGGTGCACCGGCGGGAGCAGCACGGCGGATCCGGACGGGGACGCTACGGTCGGCGGAGACGGCGGGGACACTACGGTCGGCGTGGACGGTGGGGAATGGTGGGGACGCCGCGGCCGGAGGCGGACTGGGACGACGCGACCGGAGGTGGTGCGGAGACGCCACGGCCGGAGGCGGTGCAGGGACACCAGGCCGGAGGCGGTGCGAGGACGCCGCGGCCGGAGGCGGACGTGGACGCCACGGATCCAGATGGGGAGAGCGCCCGTGGAGGGTGTGGCTCGGGAAGGAGAATGGCAACCCGGGGTAATTTTTGGCAAAGGCACGGGCAAATCGGCTCCAGGGGCAAGGAACATTGCGGGAAGCTGGTTGGGCGCAGCTTCTCGCAACAGCCCGATTTGCATGTGGAGGCAAAAGCCGCTGGTGCCAACAGCCCGCTGGAAGCCGGGTGTTTGGTTGGGCTGGGGCTTTTTCCAATGGAAAGCCCCCCAAAAGCCCAACCAAACACCCCCTAATTCGATCCCCAAACATTTTCTTTTTTAAGCCGATGCTCGGTTCTTTGCCAAACTTGTAGCGCGTCACGCTCTCTTAACACCGTAGTTATTATACGCAAAATTTCTTCCTAAATTTTGTCAGGGGTGTGGTCAATAATTTTCTCACCACAAAAGTTATAGCTTGCCACACATTTGGCACAAAACTTTGACATTTATAGACACCAACCGAACGGGTTTTTAATTCAATTAGGTCTGTTTTGTCACCTCTGAGTGAGATCTTTGACAAAACAAAATGGCAATATGACAACGTAGACATAGCCATTTAAGACCGGTTGCGGGGCAGACAGACCATTGACCTGACATGACCGTAATACATATAGAATAGAAAAGGAAAGTCAATGTATCTAACCAATTATTTCAAGGGAGTACTAGTTGCTCATGGGGATTTCAAAATCAAAAAAGTAAAGCCAAATCATCTTGGTTATTCTCTCAATTTCAATCGGTCCCTACTGGGCAACTGTTACTGGACATCATACCTACTAGAAGGCATAGCTGGTGAAGGACGAGAGACGAAAGTAAATGTCAGTGAAACTGGTTATAATACTCTCTACGTCTTGACTATAGGGAGAGTGAGGGGTAGGTACTTATTCCTAGCCGGTGGTATCATTGGATAGGATAAATTGCTTTTCTCCCAACAAGCAAGACGAGATGAGTGAGCCATAATATTAAGAGGGAAGGAGCGGGACAGCAAGTGCCTCAGATAAGCAAGAAGGGTCTCTCTTAATATATAAAAGCGCTCCTCACAAGAAGGAAGGAGCACCTGTAAGTGAAGGAAGCCCATATTACCCACTCTTTCATCCCCCTAGCCTTCTACTAGATAGGTGGGGGCCTTGAAATATCTATTTGTTTGTAGTCAAGACGTAGGGAGTATTATGACTAGTTTCACTGACATCTTTCGTCTCTCGTCCTTCGCTCCATTGATAAAAAATGAGGTTGATAGATTGGTCTCACAAATTTGTTTCATTAAACCAAGGGTGGCAATTTGGAAATTTTTGATACAATGCTACATTTTAGTTTAGTCTTTAATAAAATGCTCCATCATGTGTTACTGACATGTGAAATTTAGGGTCACATGTTGGTGATACATGATGGAAAACTAAATTAAAACATGACATTTTACCCCCCACAAAGATTATCCCTATTAATCGAGGGAGGTACCAAAGCGGAATCGATTGGACCAACAAAAAAGGATAGGAGGACTCCCATGGTCTAGGGTCAAAACGGGATGGACTTTGATGGATAATGTTCTTAGCGTATTTTACATCATTTTTTTTAGCTGGACTTGAAAGAGCAAATAGTTCTCGGATGTAAAGTTCCTTTTATCACATCTTATACCAACAAGGATCGAAAATTATCCTTATCACTTGTAACTCTTGTTTCTTAAACTTGCTTTCCCCTCTATCCGTAGGATCGAAAATTGTTCTACAATCCCTCTAATGGTTGGATGCTCGATGAACTTCCCGCTACTAGGTAGGTTGATCTAATTAACGGCACGTGAAATGTACCTAAATCTTGTGCTCCATATTGAATTATAAGTGGCACGTCTACTTCAACCACAAATTAAATAAGATATATCATCTCCACCACATAAAACAGGAGGTAATCCGTCCACACCACATGCACACCAATAAGATCCCATTCTCCCGCCACCGTTCAAAAAAGAAAAATAAGATTCCCATTTTTCTGGTGCAGACATGACCACATTTTCATTTCAAATATTCATTAAATATATATTCGCAAATCGGGTCTCCTCATCAACCGGAGAGTAGTAACCAAATCTGGCCAAGAACCAGAATTTTGTTATTTTCTCTGACAAAGAAATGATCACAAACACCATGATCGCGACCACTAAACTCCACAGCATTCACAATTCCGCACCAACTTCTACCAACTTAATCCATTTATGCATTGAAATCTACAAGTAGCTCTTAACGGGCGGAATTTTTTGCGGAACCCGAGACCCGGTAAGACCTCGCGGGGTTTAGTGGCCGCTGCCTCCACAACTCCAACCCAACCCCGCCAAATACTCCCGCTCCCTAGACTCGGTCCCGTGGACCCACACCCACTGACACCTCCGGCCCCGCGGCGCCATTCCACGTTCCCCGCCGTAGACCAGGTCCATTTCAGGTGGCGCAGAGCAGCGCCTGACCGGGTGTTCTTCCTTTCCCTTGGCGGAGACGCCGTGGTGCAGCTGCGACCTCCATTTTCATTAGGTGCAGCGCCGCCCGATCCTTCTTCGATTCTTCGCGTGGGATCCGAGTAACGCGCGCACAAGTGTTCTGCAAGGTATCCGGGGGGCTATTCGATCGGATTGGCTTCGAGTTCGTCGATCGATCGAGGTGCGTGCGGCGTCTACGAGCTGCCCTCTTTTCCGCTTCTTGATATATTTGTATTTTAGCAAGTATCGTGCCGATTTGGTTCTTGCATGATTAGGGTTCTTACTCGTTATGCTTAGCCTCGATTGATTTGAATTTTTTGGGAAGATGTAGTCTGGATGAACCGGGTAGTTGGTTGATAATTGGCAAGGGAAATTCTTTCGACGCTCTTTACAGACTTAACTAGTTCACGTTTCAAGCCCAATCTGGTAAATGGCACTAGTTCATGTGTCGTCCTCACTTACTAGGTACTGAATGGAAGCTTAATCTTTAGATCAGAAGTATTCGGTTTCAAATGGCATATGAGCAATGTTATAATCGGACATGACAATTTACTTCCAAAGGGATAGCTAGGCATCCTCCTGTTGTTTATATGCTTTGAGATTTCAAATACATTCAGCAATGCAGATAAATAAATACATTTTTTTAGATAATGATATAAAGAGATCCGTGCCGACATTGTTGTTTCAATTGTATTGTCCATTTTCAGAATGTCAAGCCTTGAGGACCCACTTGGTCTTGGGGACCTGCCAAAGTTGAGTATTAACAGACTTGGGAGGTTCTCTCCAAGTGCTTGCAGAGCAAGAGCAGATGACCGCAGCACTGGCAAGTAAGTTTTACCATCACGGACTGTTCGGCGCCAAATTCTTTCCGGTATTTTGTTTTGGCAGAATATTTTTCTCTAGTATTTCCAGATGTGTGAACAATAATTAATAATGGCACGTAACTAGTCAGTCACACTTGGTTTAATTTTTCTTCAAAACAAAACGTGTTATTTGCTTCATGTTTCAAAAGACTTTAATTGCTTCGGTAAGGGATTCCCCCGAAACATGTAACTTATGTTCATGTGAACTTGCTTTCAGTTACACACCCAGCAACAGTGGCAACAACCAGATGCTCTTTCACACCAGATTGACAATATATATAGTTATATTGTAGAGGAACGTCCTAACATTATCCACGCATATAGAAATGTGGCACTAATAATGCAATATATGGATAATGCAAGCACTAGCTTTTGTCTTGAAATGGAGTACCTTTGAGTTTCCAACGTATGGTTAAAGAATTACTTGTAACAATATAGAGAAATCTAATTTAAAGCATACACATGGTCATAGTTTTCCAATCATCCAACAACAGCAGATACTGTACATGGCATATGCTACTAAAGTTTTCAGATAATGCAAGAAGTGAACTTGGATAAAAACCACCCGTCTTATTTAAACAATTAAAGTATGCCCATGCATTTATTTGAGTTTAATTGCTTGGCGACATATCATTCATTAGAAGCTGTGCCTGATGGTTCCATTTAACCCGTCTCAATATTATGTCAATTTTAGACATTTGTTCATGTGAAATTGCGCTACCAAGCAAAATAGGTAAAGAGAAAACACATGCCAAAACTAATAGCAATCTGACAATTCGCAAGACATTATGACCTAACCTTTCTAACTCAATTTGAAGTACAGCTAGCTGATGCAAAGGATGTCCTTGAAGGGATCCAGCATGCGCCAGATGTGCGGTTTCCTGTGTTAACTCCTAACCTCAGAGTATGCCCAATTCTTTTCATCTTTTGGTAGACTCTAACTGCATAGTGGCAATACACCACATATTTGAAGGACCTGATCTGTAGTGATGAAGCGACTTTGTTTCCAGGGATTTGAGGCTGCTGTTGCAGCTGGTGCAAAAGAAGTTGCAGTTTTCGCATCTGCGTCTGAATCCTTCTCTAAGTCAGAACATTAACTGTACCATTGAGGAAAGCCTCGTTCGGTACCGTGATGTTACTTCTGCTGCCAAGAGACTTGGAATACGTATCCGTGGGTAAGTTACCTAACATCATGTCTGAAACAAGTTTAAATGAAGAGCTTAATTACTGAAGCTGTTCTGAAGCTATCTGGTCTGAAATCCTCCATTCTCTGATTGTGATAGGTATGTTTCATGTGTGGTTGGTTGCCCTGTCAAATGTGCAGTGCATCCATCAAAGGTAGCATATGTAGCCAAGGAGCTTTATGACATGGGTTGCACAGAGATTTCACTCGGTGACACGATTGGTGTACACCAGGTACTGACCGTGCTGCGTTTACTATTTCCTGTACCTTTGTCTACCCATATTGTGCTTGACCATTTACATTTCCCACAATTCATAGTACCACCTTACATTCTTAAACTGTTAATTTCTTGAGGATTTGGTACGGTGTTAACCAGGAACGAGTAAAAACACAACGTATGATCACTTGCTAATCATTGATCAATCATTTTATAGTTTCACTCTGGCCTGTTTGTTTCAGGCAGTGTAGTTCCTATGCTCGAGGCCGTCATGTCTGTCGTGCCAGTAGACAAGCTGGCCATTCACTTCCACGATACATATGGCCAGGCCCTTGCAAATATCCTGGTCTCTCTTCAAGTAAGCAATACATTCCAGAGCCTGCCAGTTCATGAGTAACCTAGCTGAAAATAACAAAACAGTGAGCAACACTCTGCTTGTCCTGACATTTGTCTTCACGTTGTCAGATGGGGGTCAGCATAGTGGACTCTTCCGTATCAGGCCTTGGAGGGTGCCCATATGCGAAGGGCGACACGGGCAATGCCGCGACCGAGGATGTGGTGTACATGCTCCACGGCCTGGGGATAGAGACCAACGTCAACCTCAGCAAGCTCATGGACGCCGGCGGTTACATCTGCAAGCATCTGGACCGGCCATCAGGCTCCAAAACTGCTACTGCTTTGTGCAAGCTAACTGCCTGAGTCCCTGACCATCATATTTTGGGATTCGGATAGGCAGATACATCAATTGCTCCGTCATATGTATTTACGCAAGCCATTTGATTGTATACCATCTCAATTTACTTCAGTTTACGTCAGGTGAAAGTAACACGAGCCATCAATGTGTACCAATTTGTATATCAGTTCACAGGTGACCCTGAATAATCAGTGCTCTTCATAACAGAAAATCGTGAGTGCGAAGAGAAGTGTAAGAAAACAGAAAATACTGATCAACAAATAAAGAAACGAGTCATGAATCCAGTCTTTCGTAGAATACCGTCTATCCAATTCTGGGAAACAATAAAGTAGGATATTGTGGCAGCACAAGTTACTTACTGCCCATAATTTCAAATAGTACTTCTCTTTCCATTTCCAACAATTGCACATGTAGCAAAGATCAAAATTCAAAGGAGTGAAAGCATGTGGTTTTCTTGTCCTGCCTCATGGTATAGAAGGGTCGGAGGACTTGCTATTTCTCGTATTGCATAGCTGAATAAACGTTCACTCATCACCATAAATTTCAAGTGTTAATTTTGTTGGCAGCATTTCATGTATAGATTTTACATGTTTCCAAATGAGCTGATTTAATCCATCATCATGGTTACTCCATTGAGATCTTTGAGAATGGACAGACATTGCTTCGAAAGTGCCTTTGCTTGTTCACTCTTTTCTGATGTGCAGAGTTCAATAAGTTCACCCTCGAACTTCGCCTCTCTTCTGTCTGTCAACGGGAAGTCTCTATACAATTTGATCAACTCAAGAAGGCACTCTGAAGCAGCAATGTGAACCTGAGAAGAGAAGACTAGTCGTGAGGAGCAAGGTCTTTTCTGGACAATAAATGGTAATGATGAACTCAGAGTGGATTTCCAGAAACTGTTGGTTTACGAATACACAGTAGTCTCATGTACTATTTGATGATACGTAACAACTAAGTTGGACACAAACTTGGCCACTATAGTCCTCTGGAGCTCTCAAAGCACTTACAAGGGACCTTCCAACTGTTCTTCTTACCATTGATTGAAACAACAAGCATAGAAAGTTTACATCAAGAAGCAATGCTGCTAAACACTGTCCAATGCAGTCTCATAATGTACACACGCTTTCATGATACCAGATAAACATACATGTAGTAGACTATGACATATTTTAATGCCAATGTCCAGTTATTATTCAGCAGCAAGACAGCAAATTATCTTCTGGTAAAAAAGCGCTGAAGTGGTAACTACAGAAAATTAGCTCAGTACTATACCAAAGACGTATAAATTGGAAAATATCATCTAGTGTGATGATGACATGTGGGACCCACGGCTGCATGTCAGTGACATATTGGATGGCATTTTCCAACTTGGCAATCTTTGTGATGTTAGTGACTACTGAACAATATTGAACTAATAAAAATGAGCAAAGATAAAACAGTACCAGTTGCTGAGTGATAGATTTATAGAAGATTACCTGAGCAATCTTAATTAAGCGCATAGAGTCTACTACTTTTGGCGCCACCGAATGAAACAACTGAGTTAAAATAATCAAAATTAAAATAAATTTGTCAGAAAAAATGAACACGAAGAAATGTTGAATATAGTACCAAACAACTATGTGATATACCTCCTGAACCAAGTCATCTGTGTCTTGCGGCCACGTCTTACTACCATCGGAATTCAGAAATTTGTAGCACAACTCTTTGATACACAAGAAGGATGACAACTTAACTGCTCATGAAAATTCACAAAAGCATCAAATGATAGTTTTCAAGTATCAATGAAGAAAACTATTCTAGAACCGTTGCTTAGAATATATCACAGATCATGCATGCAAAACATACCCTGCCAACCCTCCTCGGGTGAAAGAGAGTTCAATAAAACTTCTAAAATATTCTTCTTTTGGTGGATAATATCCTGTGGCAAAGCAACACTGATGCAAGATGCAGCACAATTGAGCACCTTATCAAGAGAAACTGAGACACTTGCACTTTCATCTTGCTCTGCAGAAAAAGTCGCAATACATAAGTTAGTATAAGCATAAAATGGTATCAATATATTGTTCTAGAAGTTCCTCATCAAGTATGAATCCAGCTAAGGACCTCAAATATTGTGTTATGATATAAATTATCATACCATATTCATATGGTAGAGAAAATAAAACATAAGGAAAGTTCTAGTACTCAATACAAGTATTAAGCATAGGCATTAGTTGGAAGGGGCCCAAATAACGACTGACCAGCAGCAGCGGATGTAGTAAGTGAGGATGAATCCCTTGTCCTAGAAATGACAGATTGATTAGAAACCTCGCACAACATAGGAAAAACACTATTGAAGAACTCTGGATCTCTGAATGCTGTAATCACCTGAAAAGCGATGGAGAAAAACTAAGTAAATGGTGCCAACTCTAAATTATATATAGAAAAAGCCAAAAATCTACCTTCGTAAAATCTTAAACAAAATATGTGATTATAAATTCCCATAAAGCATAGTTCATTGGAGATACTTATCTACTGTGATAACTAATAAGTGATAAGATTATCAACAATACCATTATACCAATCAAGATGCCTCGACAGGATATTTTGAGAAATTGATTTTTTTGCAGTTACTTTCAGAAAAGCTTTTCCAAGATTCTCCTATTCAGTAATACACTCAAATGAGAAACCTAAGATGATTTAGTTACATCCTGCTTCCACTTTACATCATAAACCTTTTGAGTATGAGGCTATAACGACAATTGTGTAACAGGTGAGAATTATTTTCTTAAACATAAGGTTGGTCAAAGAAACAGTAAAACCACTAGAGCATCCACCAGTGGCCACAAGTTTCACATTCATATAGAAATGAGGAATGGAAAAGAGAATTACTTGCTGTAAACATGAGAAAGCTGCCTCACGGTACAATTTTGACTTCCTACTGCATGCAGCACAAACAGCATTTAGAATAACACTAGGCATGGTGGAGTCTTCTGCAGTTATAGCAGCATGGCAGCACAAACACAGCGAAGCTAGTGCATCCAGAATAGCATATTTTCCCTGCAGAGAAGGTAAGGAGAGATATGATCATATGGAATTTTTCATTTTTCTATAAAACAAAGGGGATAGCTATGGTACATACAACTTTAAGTTAAATGGAAGTTTCAAAAAAAAATTCTCACTCGTGATTTTTTTCATCCCTGCCACTCTCACTTGTAGAATGCTTAGAGGATGGTGAGAAAGTGGATGTGAAATGCATAATTTGCATACACATGTACCATAGTCACTCAAACAAATGCTTCCATTAAAAAATTACAGCTAACAGTATGAGTTACCTCCCAAAATCGACCCGGCAGCTCTTTTAGAAGTGATTTGAGAATATTATTGTGGTGCGCAGAAAGGGGTTCTCCAAGGGCATCACATAGCTTTTTTATAGCCTTGGCTGACTGCAATTAGCACACAGTATGGTAAGCATATTCCAAGCTACAAGACTCTTTAACTGTCATCAGTTTAGACAGCAAAATGATGAGACAGAGACTGCACCTTTCTTTTGCCTGCCCATGATGACGAGGACATGCAATCACACAGAAGAGATACAATTTCGGGTAAGTAAAGCTGAAGGGTTACTCTTTCACTACTAGGAATATCCTCCCAAAGTTCTCCATATAACGCACTGGTCTCTTTGTCATCATCAAATCTGAGAAAAAGTTTTGTTATTCAAGATCCAGCATACAGGCTACAGGGAACTGCTTTGAACTGCTTTTATATTTCAATGATACTAAACTTCAAAACATCATGAATAGCTGACATTAATGTCAGAACTCAAGATGAAAGGTTAAGAATTAAGATATGTCTCTCACATACCTTGAAGAAAAAATTACAGGGATAACCACGGCATTGTATCCACTAATAACATCTGCTGCATTGCTCAAGTAGGATTTAATAAGAATTGCACCAGATAACTGAGCATTTTTTTCACCTAAATGCAGAGAAGCGGTATCTTCAATAAGTTTCTGAGCCTGGGATTGACTGGCATATTTCAAAACTGCAGCACAAGAAGACGCAAAGGCCCTTTTTGCTGCAGAACTCCTTTCCTCCAGAACAGCACTGTACAGTAACTTCAGTAACATTGCTGTGTATGGCTTGATGTTAATCATGACCTTCTGTACCAGCAAGGTGATGAAGCTAGCAACACCAACCCTGAAATCAGACACGAAATGGATGACAGGGTAAGATTAAAGTATGTGAAAAGAAATAGTTATGATACCATGAAAACTACAAGGTTTATATTAGCAGGAAAACTAACCTTGTATTAAGACCAACAGCAGATCTAACCATTTGAGCCAGGCGAGGAATTAATAAATCAAGTGAATTTGTGTCGACAACTTTTATACAGATATCAAGGGTTTCCCACATTGGAGAATCTTTAGCTACAGCTACACGCAAGCTTTCAAGCTTCTCAGTTTGGATGCCAACGTTTCCTGCATGCATCTTTGGTCCAAATACAGGAGTGAGTACAGAACAGAAACAACATGGTAGACTAATAAGTAATAAAACATCAACAGTCCTACCAAAATCAACAAAAGTAGCATACCTCAACATAGTTTAACCTTTGATCCTCCAGACTTGACAAACATTCGAGCATACAACTAACAAGTTCTGACAGATGTGGCCGCAGGGCAGTGCCAGCCCCCTACGAACATTAATAAGTCATAAGCTGAAGATATCCTCTTTCTTTAATTCATTTCATTAAAGCAACATACATAAAGCATAAGCACTAACAGTAGGCAAACCAGCAAATTTTACTTCACACATAGTAAGAACAATCTTTTTTTTCCTTTTCTCCTATTTTGCTTTTGTTCTGTCATGTCTCATGTACCATCATTTTCCTTTTAAAAAAAATTCAATAGGGCTATCCCAATTTGTTCTCCTTTCAAAAGAAGCAACAATTCTTTGGATGCATTTTACCAACCATATCACACAACAATCCTATTCAGGGTTATAATTTTTTAGGAGAATAGTAGGGGAGAGCCCTACTCAAATACATGAAGGTCAGACAAACGTAAACATATAAATATGTAAGATCGCACAGGAACCAAGGCACAGTCCAAAAGTCTATTCGGCCTAACAAAACTTAAAATTAAGACAGCGAATAACCAAGTGTTTCTTAGTAACAGACTAGGCCTACTTCCCACAACTAAAAGACAGTAAGCAAATAGAAATTAGGAAGCAGGATATACTATCAAGATCAACCAAATCTTTTTCCTTCCTCAATGAACTAATCCAATTTGTCAAAGCTTCAGCCAACTGTTGGGAAATCTATCCTTCAAGGCTTGAACCAAACCAATTAGTAACAGATTTTTTTTCCACCTGTTTTTGTCAGAGAGGACATTTTCAAAGACGTGATTGCTCCTTTGTGGCCACATATTCGGAGTAGCGTTGCTAACTTTCTATAACAATGATAAAACTCTTGGCGTCCAAAGAAGAAAGAAACTAAAACAGTTGTACTTTATTTAAGTTTCAGTGTAGTGCAAAAAATTAAGTTTGCTCTAGAAAAAATCAATGAGAAGTTTCTCTTCAACACCACCTTGAGAAGAAATCCCACGAATACAGCTAAAGTACTGTAATATAAGATCTTGTGTTTGCCTGATATGCTAAGATAAAATAGAGCTTGCAAAGACTATCACTAAACTTTAGTAACGTTAAATACTGCATCTGCTTCAATATATAACTAGTTACACTATGGTTTCGATCAAAAAATATAACTCATCATGGTATAGTTGCAGTTAAACTTTACAACTTTGACCATTGATATACCTTAGCAAGCTTCATGACCAAACTTATAGATGCTTTTTGAACGCTTGGAACTTTACTGAGTATGCCTTCAGAAAGCAAGTATGGCAGTACAATGTTCATTGTTTCTTTTGCATCAGAAGCATCAGTAAGTGACACATCACAGAGCCTAATTGTCAATGAGCTTACAGCTCGGCACAAACTGTCACCAGCATTTCGCACAGTTTCCTTTATGTCATCCATAGCACGGAAGGTGGTTGTCCATATTTTTCTCAAATGCTTAGAAACCTTAAGAAGAACAAAGGAGAATGTGAGTTCTATTTCATTCTCAAAAGAAATCCAAAGGCAGTTCCATACAAACATTTTTCAACATAGCTTGTGCAATGTAGTGCACTAACTGATATTTCCAAAATTAACTTAAAAATAATCACTTACCTGACTATATCTTCGACCTTGGATGATGTCTGCAAGTGCAAGACAGGAAGCTTCACGTGAGCGCCAAAGCCTTGATCCAGATTGAACCAACAAATCCTCTACTATGACATCATAATGTTCATCTATTGCCTTTTTGGGATCTGCAACAATCAACTTCCAGATGTGCCCCATTGAATCCTAGAAATGCAATTGGAATTGTCAGCTAGGAGGAAAGCTTATCGAGCTGCTTAAGATAAAATGGTAGGTCATAACCAGATAATCTATGAGCGCACGCATCTGTGAGAAGATCAACAAACAGTGCTAATAAATGATACCAAAATTACTGCTTATTGGTGCTGTACCTAGTAAACATAAGAGCAGGGCTGAAGATGCTTATAACATTGTCACTGTCCATTCTTTATAAATCAAAGTTTTGTTAATTGCAAGCATAGTCAGGATGGCATGCACAACAGCAGCGGCAGCAACCGTTCTTGATTGTATCACAGCTGGCTGGCCAGCCATATGGGCTCATGTTAGTGAATGTTATGGCCAGCAACAGCAGTCGAGCACAACAGACAGGATTATTCGACAGACTAAGACTCCTATAGCTAAGTGTGCTACTGGAGCAGGAAAGTGGTGGTGTCTATTATGATTAAGTGCGGCCTGAGGGGAACAAACAAGTTCAATTCTGATAAGCAATGACTAGATTGGCAGCACAAGAGCACAGCCAAACTTGGAGAAGACAGTCAACATTCTGATTTGTTCAAGGGGCAAATTATGACATGGACCAGCAAGGCAGCAACTTTCAGCACAACAGACAAGACTTCTATAGCTACGTATGATACAGTGTCACAGAATTGATTACATGGCTCCTGCAGTTTCGTGGCCCACTTGGCTACTCCAATGCAGCTCAGTCCCATGCCCAGTTTTGGCCACCGCCCACCAGCGCACCTGCCCAAAATCCCCTTCTCTTCTCCAGCAGGCAGCAATGCAGCCAGGCAGCAGGCAGCCCCCAGCCCCCAGGCTAGGTTTTGATGACACAACGGCGGCCGGCAGCCAGGCAGAGCGGTGGCCGGTGGGGCTTGGCAGTAATGAGTGCGATGCTTCTGCTCTGAAGATTACATCCCTGATCCCTCCCTCCTGGACTCTTGGTAATCTTGCCTTTCTTCGCCTCACAAGTGATGCCCATTGTGAGATGTGTCTTCAATCTTAAATTCTTAATTGGGGCATTTGGTAATTAGGTTCTAAATTCGTGATTCCTTCTGATTTGCACTGCAGATTTGTTATGTTCGGTAGTTGCTTGCTGTTTGCATTAGGATTGGGAGGGCTATTGGGAGTGAGCCATGGTTAAGGGGAAAGGGGAAAGGTCATTATGTTTGGTAATTAGGTTCTAATGGACTGCAGGCTCTTTTTCTCAAGGAGTGCCCATATGCATATTATGTTCATGGACATTGGTATGCACATCGTTTGCAATTTGCACTAGTTGATGCATCCAAAGAGGTAGTTCCTGTTGCCCAGTTTTTTCAGACATTGATTTTCATCATAAACACCGTTGACTCCTCTTCAAAGCACCATGATGAGCTCCATAATGCCTAACTGGTTGAACTAGCACGTTTGCTAGCTAATGACAGCCTCGAGACCAGTCAAGGCGCAAATCAGATCTGCACACTTACACGACCAGGAGACACGAGGTGTGGTTCTCACTTTGGTTCTATTTTCAGCCTCATTGCATTGATATTCCAGACATGAATGAAACTTATATTCTGCGCGGTGGTCGAGCCCGTCGTCAGTCTGATAATTTCACTAAGGAGCATTACTTCCGAGTGAAAATATTTCGTGAAATACTTAACAGTCAACTACATGAATTACATCACAGGTTTAGCGAGAAGGTACTGAACCTTCTATCTACTAGTGTTACATTGATCCCAAGAAATCAGTTTAGATCTTTCAAAGCTAGTGATATATGTGAGTTGGTGAAGAAGTATTACCCAGTAGATTTTACCCAACAAGACAGGTATGGATTAGAACAAGAACTAAAACATTTTGTTGTGGATGCTTCCAACGATGAAGAGTTGAAAAAAGTCTTGACCTTAACTGACATTTGCCGATGCCTTGTCGAGACAAGAAGACAAGCTATCTACAGTTTGATTGGTAGGTTACTCCGTTTGCTTGTTACTCTTCCTGTTTCTACTGCAAGTGCTGCTGAATGTTTATCTTCTAGTTTGAGGATCATTAAGACAAGGTTGCATAACAAGATGGAAGATGACTATCTGGCCAATAGCTTGGTAGCTCACATTGAGGGTGAAATTACAGAGAAGTACAGCTATGAAGATATTATTATGGAATTTAAGAGCATAAAGGATCGGAAAAGCTGATTTGTAATAGCTCCATGGTTCTGTGGTGACTAACTCTATGGTGAAGTTGTATTTTGGTATAGTTTTGTTTTTGGAGTATTTTGCTATTCTACAAGCTGCTGTGTGTGTGTATATATATACCCCTGGTTTTACAATATTGCATACAGTGATTTACGATAGTTTCTACAGTGTGTGTGTGTGCGCGCGCGCGCGCGCGCTCCAAGTCTCAGTCTCTCAGACATGTATTTTGTAAGCAGTGTGGACAAGATTAAACTAAATTTCTTTGAAGGCTGCAAATTCTATCTTGTTATAGTAGAATGATTGAGCATTTGAAAAGTTTGCATTGTCTTTGGCCCCTCCTGGGGTTTTGTTGTAGCTCAGCCATTGGTGGTGTCTACTATGATTAAGTGCAATGTGGGGGGAACAAACAAACTCAATTTTGATAAAGCAATGACTAGATTGGCAGCACAAGAGCACAGCCAAACTTGGAGAAGACAGTCGACATTCTGATTTGTTGAAGGCAAATCATGACATACAAAGCTATGTTGTTTCTGGAGAAGTTAATTTCCCCTGGTACACGCTACTGATACTTCAAACTTTCACCAAAATGATAGGATTACCACCACAGTGCCAGGCAATACTGGTTAGTCACTCAAACTAATCTCTGCAAACTCCAACTTTAGCTCCCTAACCAACTGGTTAGTAAATAGTAATGCATGAGAAGAAAAAAAAGATCCTAGGAAAGTCATTTTGGTCAAATAGGTAGGCATCTGATCTTTCAGAGAAGCACTGCATCTATAGCAAGGTTCCCTAATAGCTAAGGTGACTCATCCACATTGAGGTGCAAAACTGCAAATGCTCAAAACTCCGTTAAAGGATCAGCGCAAACCAACACTCAGCAATTTAATCAGCAAAAGGAAGATAGCAAATATCGTAATGGGAATGTACACTTCGATACCTGGATGTTCTTATCAGGATCATATTGGTACCGGACAAGCCTAGGAATTAAGGTGTGCAGATGGGGTTGAAGTGCCTCCCCAGCTTGTTTGGCTATCTTGGAAAATCCAAAAGCAGCACCCCTCTTGGAATTGAGAGCAGCCTGATAATTAGCTAGATCCATGAACTTGTATATCAAGTCAGGTTGTCCCATCTCATTGGCAAGACTGCACAGCTCCTTGTATGTGCTAAGCTTTCCTCCCGTAGGGTTACTGCCAATGGTTCCTTCTTGAAAAACCTCTGAATCCTCCATCAGCTAATGCAAGTACATTAAGCATGAATACCTTGGGAAAAATAAAATTGAGGATCTCATAAAATGTAGAAATTTGAGAAAACATTATGCACCTTAATGGCCTTTTTCTTTCTTGCTGAGCCAGTCAATGTATTCACCAGAGCATGAACCAGCTGCTCTTTCATAGAAGCATCACCAAGATCATACACAATACTCATGCCTTGGGATGCCAAATCTTGTGTAAGCTCATGGGAATCACCAATAAGGTGAGAAAAGGCTTCCTGTAAAATAAATTTCACGGTAGCTATAAGCTTAGAGCAAATAGTTAACTGGGGAAAAAATGCTCAGTACCATCGCCAAGATGCATAACTGGAAAATAGTTCCATCGTATGTGAGCTGACAAATGGGTCCTAGGACCTCATGTCAGTAAAACATTGATGGTATTTTCCAACTTGGGTGGTTTTCGCGGTGGTTGGGAACAATAATTAATTGCCAACATGAAGATGGAAGATATTTGATGGGAAAATACATGATTACTATAAAAATGGGAAAGGATTAAAGATGAGAGTGAAACAACATTAAGGGCAACTGTTTCACTACAAAGCAGGAACTTTGCTAGCCGAGGAAACAACTAAATTTCACCAGTATGTGCATATACAATTTCTAATTGCTTCAATCAAAAGGTGCAGATACCCCAAAGGCCCAAAGCAAAAATATGTTTATTTAATGGAGATTTATTTTTGGCACCAGTAAATCTTTGAGTCTTAGAATAGGTGATTGTCAGTACTACAATGTTGAAATTTTCAATCATAGATTGGTACATAAAACCTCTGAAGAACTTGAACTTCTAAATTATATTATAAGCTAGTACAGTAGTACATGATTTAGATGGCAGGTAAAAGTATACTATACTATTTAAGCTGGCTTGTGCGCGCCACAGTGAGTACTGGCATACTATCATACAGGGCAACATTCACATAATGATCGATCAGTTCTAATGCAGTGGCAGTGTGGCACAGTTTTTTTCTTGTGGTTAGATATATTAGGAGCTCTATAATAGAAGTTCTATTATGCATTGGCAAACCTGAATTTGTGGAAGAAGTTCCAGGATCTTTGGATGCCGACCGCAGTACATTGTCAGTGAGACCAAACAGACTGTACCCGCACAGCGTTCCTCTTTTCTACTGCTATAAATTAGTGTATCAAACAACTTGTTTATAATTTCTTCTTGAGCCATTGTATGTGCTTCTTCACAACTGCTTCTTTTACCGGAGTTACTTGAGCCAAGTAGGGGTGCATCACCAGTAAGAAAGTTTGTGGCCTGGGAAAGGGAAACAAAGTTTGTTTCTAGTATCACATCTGCGGTCACAGGAACTTCACCCCATATGAAAGATAGAGCCTCCCCGGATGCAAAAAGCACATCTTCAACCTAAATAAATAAAATCCACGAATAGAATTTTGTCAAAATATACTAATATTTTTCACTATAACTTTCGAATTCTTCACGGTACTACCTTAGAACGCGAAAGACTGAAAATCAAGTCTAACGCAATTTTCAGGTGTGAAAAGGACAACTCATTCCATGAAATATGTCCCAATGATACCAAAATCTTTTGCACAGCTTTGGTATCATTTTCAGAAAGCAGCTTAGTTAATCTCTCACGCAGAACAGTTAAAACTGCAGCTGTAGGACAAACAAAATTAGTTTAAACAAAGAAATAGCAAAGACAGGTGGTGAATACTGAATAGTTTTACCTGTAGAAGAGTTTCGACTAATGGAAGGCAATGCACAACGGAGTCCAATATGACCAAGAGATTCCATTGCAATCGATGCCAATGTTGAACCCTCAGACTCAACAACTTTTACAAGAATATCAACTACATTTTTTACCAGTTCTTCAGGTATCTGTACATGCGCTCGTCAGGTATAACAGCATATTAACTATTTCAATTGAAAAACATTGTATCTCAAACTATCTACATTCATGGAACAATGTTTTACAATGAAAGGATTTGTAAGCCATACGATTCTACAACTATACAGCAAATACTATAATCAAACTTTTAGAAATAAGAATCATGCATCATGATGAGGAGAACATAAGAATGATCATGATTTTTGTGTCCGGGCTGGCCGCCCTGTTGCCGTCTAAGTGGCTGGCCGCCACACGCTGTGGGGTGTGCCTTCTATAAGGCTTGTGCGTAAAAAATATTTTCTATCAATGCAATGTGACACAAAGGTTTTAGCACTTTCTCGAAAGAAATTGAAAACGTTATGAATGATCATTATTTACAATGCCTGCCTCCTTTCTTTCGTAATGGCTAGAAGAATGTTTTATCAGATCATCTCTAGCTGGGAATCAACCACACTTAACCCAATGGATTACAACTCCTAGGTACCTAGCTGCACACTGCCCCTCCTGCCCACTTCCCCGTGACTGAATGGACCAGCCATTTCGGCACATCAATAACCCAAGAAACCAGCATGCGCAAATTC
Source organism: Stipa capillata (assembly GCA_019208055.1). Lineage (NCBI taxonomy): Eukaryota > Viridiplantae > Streptophyta > Magnoliopsida > Poales > Poaceae > Stipa > Stipa capillata. The sequence goes on from JAGXJF010004723.1 coordinate 128,637, forward strand.
GAATGGTCAAGAAAACCAACCCACTAGACATGAATGACCAAATATCAATGCTCTATTTCAGAAAAGGATAGGGAGAGAATATAAAAGATAAAAGGCATTATTTCTTATCTTGTTTGTTGTTTGAGAAAAAATTTGTATGACATAAATGATCAATAATGCAGATTTCTCCTTTCCTTCTTCTAATCTCCAATGTAAAGTCTCACTTTGAGAAACAGACTTTGTGTTTTCTAAGGTTATCTGGTTTCTCTCTCTTATTCTCAATACCAAAGTATAGCATACATGATTCTCATGGAGTTCCACGTCTTAAAGTGGTCAAAGAAAATATGCTAAGATTTCCTATAAAGTGCACGATTCAGCAAAGGAAATCAAATCTATAATACGCTACAAAAATAAGGGAGGAAAGCATCATGAGCTTACATAAGATTCCTTCAAACAGCAGGCGGTTATATACCCAATTGCACATAATAATCCATGGTAAATCTCAAATCTGGTACAACCAATCAATATCCACATGAATTAGAAGCGATATGGCAACATAAAGAAAACATCAAAGTGTTGTAGTTCTCTCTTGCATACCTTGATGGATGATTTTGATCAAGTGTTGAAGTGAATTCAGATAGAAGATTCAACGCAGCAGAGCCTGAAAGTGCTGAAGAAGCAATGCCAAGCAGACGCGCAGCACCTTCACGAGCATCAGAATCAACATGACTTAGTAAAGCTCTTAACCAACGTAAACGGTTTGCATACCGTGACGATACCAACTGCAAATTATGAAAGGAAAGGTTAAAACATGTGAAGAAAGCTTTAAGTTTCTTATAACATAGTACAGAGAACAAATACCTTTGGCTGACGGGAGGATATATCGACCAATGACTTCAAGGCCAACACGTGCAGTTCACTAGACCCTTCATATGACATGGCATGTTCAAAAAGCACACACATTTTTGCTACTGGAGAGTGAGATGGATCTTCTTGCATAAGATCTGGGCTATTACTCGCCTCAAAGCACTTCATCAGAAACTTGATCATTGCAAGAAATGTTTTTGATGGGAATAGCAGTTTTCCATGCCTCTGCTCGTTAGAATGTACCAGCTGCGGCTGCTGGCTGTAAATATAATTTAGCATCTCCACAACATCTGGATAGTTGAAATCAATAGCTGTTGCAGATGACTGCCTCTCATCATTTAACAGATTTAGACCAGTTACAGCCATTTCCCTGGGTACAACATAATCAATCATACAAAATTATGGATATAGAAACAAATGAAGAAATGCTCCGATGTGTCAGCATTATAATTGAAAATTTTATGTTACTATGCATGTGTCGTATCAATCTAACAAGTGCCAAAGCAATACTAGTAGTTCATTTGACTACCACAAAATGAAGGACATTTCCCTACTGTTTCCAAGAAAAAGAGTGTTGCAGAGCAGCAGAACAGTGAATAGCTGCTGGTACAGCAGGGTTCAAATTCCACTGACTTCAGATTTGAATTCCATCATAGTTTTACTAATTTTACAAGTACAACTACAAATCTACAATGATCTACATCATCACCTCATAATATTGGCGATAAACCACTAAAGCTCATTTTGCATAATCCAAGAATATGTTTGTTACTAAATGGGACTGCACCATGGCCTGTACAAGTTAAAAAATTGAGCGTGCATGCAACAGCCCAAGTTTTACAGATTGCATGAACCTAATGCTAAGTTTTAAAACTATAAGGAGCAGCTGAACTTGTATCTAGTATAATTGTACAGAAAAGCAACCAAACAGCTAAGAAGCATCATGCTGGCATAATTTATATCTAGTATCTTTCATAACCAACCTTATGTCTAGTTTTACATCTGAAGCTCCAAGCATGCAAATGTACCGGCTTGGGCAGTGCTGCATGTCGTATAATGTTGTTGCCCATCTTACAGCAGAAAATCGAACCTCAATTTGCTCCTTCAAGAAAACTTACGATATAAATGTAAGATCAGAAAATTATGCAAAATCCAAACAATTAAGAGCACCAGCATTCCTCAAATTAAGTCCTTAGAAATAGCAAGCTACTGCAACTAAAAAATATTACTCTAATGCATAATAAAAGTAAGTGTGACTGGACGCCCATGTTTGCTCCAGAGGAGCCATCACAGAAATCAGGAGAAGAAATAGTCATCTATCCACTGGAACCCATCATCCCAATCACAACATCTCAGATTTTTTTTTCATTTCGTATTATTTTTGTCACATATCTCCAGACCATTCTGAGAAAAAAAGATGAAAGCCTGACAGTAACCACTCCACTATACATAGGGAAAGTCTCAATTCAGTCCTCAGAGGCTCAGGCTAGGTTCTGGACTCTGGAGTGTGTGAGAATCGATAATGATTAGAAGGGTAACTTTTACCACTTGAGAATTTTCCAGAAGAAGCACCTCAAGATCCTTCAGTACTACCATTGAAGCACTCTGATATCACGAGCAAGAAAAATGAAAATAGTAATCACACATATTGGTCCAGAAAAAGTGGGTAAAGACAAGATGCATATGAAGGCAGTAATGCCACGATAAAGCAATGGAATAAAAAAATTATACAAGTCAAAAGAATTTTCTAAACTGAAAAGGCTAGTATCACTTTGCTACCTTTCAGGATGGTGGTAATTTCTGTTTTGTGTTGCTTCTTTTTATCTACATGCACGCTTAGATGTTCTAATAGATGAACACTAATTCCACAATAATACATTTAAATCCAGTATGCTACTTAGACTGCACGTGAAATTAGGATCAGGATTTGTCAATATGTCTATGAATTCCTAGGCTGTATTTTGACAAAACAGTGTCCTTCATAACTCAAGTAGATAGCTAACAGCAGAACAAAATTCACAAGGTAAAGGAACTGAAAAGTCCAGACATCACATTACTAACTTTGAACTTAAAGCAATGAGTAAGATACAGTGTTACAGTTGAAGCTAAGAAAGTATTAAACTATTTCTAGCCACATGTTATAGATTTTTGTTCAGTAAATAGTAACAACAAGCCAACAACACAAGATTGCAAGGCATATATGTGTAATATCCCTAGCCTGGCCAGGTTTGGTAGGCTCATGTTTGCGGATGGCATTAGTCCATATTACTCGTGTTGTGAGTGACTTTGCAACATATAAACCTTGTTGCCCACAGACAAAAAAACTCCAGGTTAGCCCATTTACATGAAGCAAGGAAAAAAGCTTAAGAGTCATTGTGTTTTCCATGTGCGCAGTCTATCCTGCATGAGGGTAGACTAGCATGTTCGAACCTGGGGCGTTACAATATTCCCATGGACTTTCAACAATAAGCTAGCACTTATCTATTGCATCAAGCATCAAATATAATTATTTGATTATTGAAGACAACCAATGAATCACAATTCCCAATCATCTTTGCCGTCATATTTAGTAGTTCATGACTTTGCATGCCCTCCACAATTACCTTATATGCTGTAGCAAGGGAAGTGGCCGCCTCCTGTATTGTCGAACGGAGAGATTGATCCTCCAATCTCAAAGCAGTAAAGAGTCGTATAGCCATGTCAGTTTTGTTGCTGCAATGTTCATAGAAATAGTAGAATCATTCCCCATAACAGAAACAAAAGACGATTCAATAAAGTAGAAGTGTAGGACAAGGGCATGCCTGAATAAATTAGGCATGCGAGAGGCGAGCAAACCAATGGCCTGGTATGCAAATATTTTGACATCTCTGCCGATGGAATCTGGAGATGGAGGAAATCAAAAATTTATTCACTGTTTTCTCAACTACAACATGGAATTTGTCTATCAAAGAGATGTTAAAACCCAAGTAATTTAAAGAAACAATGCAGAGATAAACCACATGCAAGTTTGAACAAGTAGAGTGGATAAAAGTGCAAGAGACCTGCTTCTGTAGTAGAAGAACCGTCAAGGGACCGTAATATTCCACTGAGGATAACTGGACCGATTAACTTTAGTTGGTCGGTTACTGCCTAAATCAATAACAAAACTATGATAATACATAAGAGTTTGAAACCATGATACAAGATCGACAAAGGGGAAAAAGAATTACCATAGATGAAAAACTAAAAGCTGTAATGAAATAAGTCACTAATGCTAGAACATACGCTATATATGGTTAGAAGAAACAAAGTGCACATACATGTTTGAAAACCCAGACAGTGAACTCCATTCCTAACTGCTTCAGCCTTGAAGTAGTTCCACTTCCTACAGGCGTAGAGACAGCAGAAACATATGAGTTTACTAACAACATATGGCAATGATGAAGTTGAGATATTGTGTTGCTGGAACTACAAGAAGAGCAGTAGTTTATTGTTTTAATGATAAATCAAATTGAATGGAATGTAATGAGATAATTTTAGTGGGGAGGCAGAGAGTCATTAATGATAAGTTAACATAAAAACTACATGGAAAAATCAGAGAACTAGGTGCTTCATCTCATAAAGAACAGATACCAATTAGCAAGATATTGAGGCCAATGAAATTGCTTTCTAAAAGCAACTTAAGCATGATTATTGAATGGAAAAAAGAATGTCCAAAGATAAAGATGAGTTATTCTCCAGAACTTCATGTTCTTTTTACTGTCTCATATTTCACGCATTATTTCTTCTTCTTTTTCCCCTTCTGTTCATATTCAAATTATTCTCTTTATGTTTCTTATTTTTAGCGTTGCTCTTTTGCAACTCTACATAATAATAGGATGCCCAAAGGGTTGTAGACACAACTTATCCACGTTAATAGAATAAGCAAAAGGAAAAGAAGATAGTCTGAAATGACAAATGAACAGGATAAAGTTCAATGCCGTACTTCAAAGAGCTTCGTTAATGATAGAAATATATGAGTAGGAAAATAAAATGACTTTGCTACCAACAGAGCTTATTAAAGATGCAGTTAATTGGTCATGAGTCATGACTACGGAAAACACAACAATGTGTAAAAGAATATAAAGGTGGAATACCATAGATGCAGCCAAAGATGCATTGAAGTGTGTATGGAAATGCGTTTGCTGCAGCAATAGATCGGCAGAAAACACTCATAAGGCGGACACGCAATGAACTATGTGCTGGGGCAACTTTCAGTTCTGCAGCTATATTTTCTGCACCTGGGGTACCTGTTACACCAGAGAACATTACCATGAACCATGACTTGCCACAAATCCAAATTCATATTGAGAAAACAAGCAAGGGATTGTGATGAACGAAGCTGCCAACTTGATAACTGGGAAGAAGAACAGAGAGCTTATGCACACATGTAGGTATGGATATGTGCAACTACGCAAGTGCTGGGCCTGCTGACGTTGGTCCATGTCAGTGGCAGGCATGTGTATGCAACTATGCAAGAATGGAGGTAGCTAGATGGGTATGCGTACTTGTGAAAGGAAAGAAAACTATAATTCAATTAGATGCTTTTAGTTTTACCATTTCCCTTTTAGCTAGCATACTGAATTTCAAAACTGTACTTCAGTCACTTACTCCAAAAAAACTAGTTCAGTCAGATTCTAGACCATAAACATGGAGTAGCTTATGCCGCACCACACAAATGCCAACAGAAGAACAAAGTGACAGTATTGTAGTTGAAATGTGAAATGCATGGATCAGCACCCTACAAAATACATAATGCATACCATTGAATAGTGTAAACAATCTCTTGATAAGGTTGGGATCTTCTAGGTTTGCAGTTGAAGCTTTGCGCTTTAACAACTCTTCTCCTCTCTTAGCAACTGACTCTTGACTATATTGAAACAATGATCAGCATAATTATTGATCCACCTAACCATTTTGGTACATTGTAAATCGATTCTGAAATGGAAGTACCTATCTGAAGCACCAGCCAAATAAATAGGGTAGACAATCTCAGATGCCAACTGCATAGCTTCAATGACATTCAAGACTCCTAGCTGAAGAGATTGGGAGATAAATTCAACCATAAGAAGGCAAGTGCAGGTAGTACACTCAACAACTAAAATGTGTGAATACACATGCGGACATGACTACGCGCACACGCATAAAATATATGATACCTAAGGGTACGAATGCTCATCTAACAACCACATGTACCTTTTATATTACCTTTCTTGATGTAAGTGTGTCACCTTTCAGTGGTAGCTTTCCAGTAACACGATCTGCTTGGGCAACTGAAAGTCCTGCTGGGCATCCAACACTGAAGAATGATAGCAATCAACCTCCAGAATTCAAAACATGTATTATAATTTAAACTAATTTAGGAAGTACAATGTACCCTTGAGATGGTGTCTGATACAATATTGTGTGAAAGCCAAAGTCAGCAAAAACTAGGCCATCATTCGATCCACTTATGGATCTATATTTTGACGCAATAGTGTCATCCACCTTACGTGTGTTACATTCACCAATAGCCTGGCCAACAGAAGAAAAGGAAAAGGAAAAAATCATGCAAGTGTTGCAGACTGTAGATATACCAAGGCAAGAAAAAGGCAGCTATAATCAACGTGTCAAAAAATTAGTTAGTTTTGACTAAAAGTGCACATAATGATTGGAGTTACAGAGAAAATGCAATTCTGTCAAGGGGAAATATTAATGTCATATTCCTATATCCAACTTAGGCAATCTATACATCAATTTTTCCGATTAACTTTAAGCGTGAAATTTGTGTCAGTGCATGCCCGACCTACATCATGATTATTTTGAATTCGTTTTGTGAATTTTCAGTGCAATACTATACTGCACATTGAAAATCCTTGAATCTTATGTGTACTTTGTGGTAGAAAACAATGCTAGCTAAAATTTCAATGCAATCAAAAGTAATTCAAGATGATCTACTTTTACATTAAGTCCTCCTTCAGGAAAATGTATATGCATGACATAACCAACCTTCAATACAAGTCTCAAGATAATTCCTTGATGCTGAGATGGTACATTTGATATATTGATTAAAAGATCAGGTGCAATGTTTCCCTTCTCCTGTTACAAAATGTTAAGTTGGTATTGTTAACTTCACAGTAAAGGTGAAACAGCCCAGGAAAATGGGAAACAAACAAAGCAAAAGAGGATACCTCACTTGGCAGGCGTTCAAACGCCATCTCAATATAAACAATACAAAAGTTCCGAACAATTGACGATGAAGCAGATTCAGTATAGATCTTCCATAAATCCAGCATGGGCAGCGAAATCTCGGGTCTGTGCTTTACCCGTTTGTTAATGTGGCTGAGAATCTCCATAACCTAGTCAAATCCAGAAGTAGTGTTGCTATTACATGTCATTGACATCAATATATGTATGTTAATATGTTATAAAACTTGCATAGGAAAAAACAAATAGCAGTAACCATTCTACCAGAAATGAGCCATATGTAGTGCCGAGTAACAGCCAGCAGGGCAACACTTGAGCAGGTGCAGGCTGAGTACCATTACGCAACGCATAACTATTTCCGATGGTCCAGGAATTAAAAAGGACAGTGCGGAACACAGCAGATTCTTACTTCTAATCATGCAATAGCTAAGAATAACAGAGAATTCGTACAAGTGTATAGTACTATTGGAAGGAATTTCTGCAGAAAAAATCAGCTGAAAGCCCTCGGTTCCAAGTCAGGAGGCTCGAATTTCATGCCCGTGCGAGCAAATCGAAGCAGTAATTTTCACTATACAGGAAAAACATCACCAAACCAACTGACGCGGAACTAAGAGTGACACCTACGGCTCGTGCTGAATCGAAACGGGGCAGGAGGAGGAGTAGCGACGCTTACGAGCTTGCTGACGGACGGGGCAGGGGAAGCGAGCGAGGTGATGGCGTAGGGGAGCACGCGGACGAGCAGCGGCGCGAGGCGGGCGTCCTCAGCGAGGGCCAGCCGAGTGAGCATCCGGTCCAGGGCGTCCTCCCTCTCCGCGTCCGTCGGGGTCGGTGCGGCGGCGGCGGCGGCCGACGACGACGAGGACGACGGCTCCGCCATCTCCGTGTTGGACTCGCGCAGTCGGGTGTTGCCTTCCGGCGCAAGGAGAGGAAGAGTGGGAAGGGGGAGAAGGTCGAGTCGGGTCCGGGTCTATCTAACCGTTTTAAAGGAGAGAGACGAGTCGGAACTCGGAACTCACTAGTAAACAAAACCAGGCTAACCAGCGCACCCACCTCTTTTCAAATCCTCACCCTGGTACGGCAATCTCTGGATTACACGGATTATTACTGGAATCAAAATATTTCTTATGAAAGTTATGCGGAATTTAAGTGTTCTAAATAGATGTAAGGAGTCTACTCTTCTCTTTGAAACCAACCTCTTCCTTCTCACCCTAGTAGTCCACTAGTCATATACGGAGTATCTTGTATTTTTCATTCTCGGTTTAGACATCCTGAGTTTAGATACGATATATAGTAAATAATATAGACGTATTATTCATTTGTACACAATATTAGCAAGAGCCAATAGTTATAAGAAAAGGAGCTATAGTAATTCTATATTTTTTTAATGAAACATACTAAAAATTAAGCACGTAAACCAACTAAATCACTAGTCACACACTCCATTACAGAGCTAGGAAACCCCTCAATCCAAACAGAGTAGCTCTCTGGGATCATAGCAGCGCCAAGTTTTGCCAGCTCGTGCGCAACCCGATTACAGTTTCTAGGACAGTACAAAATATCATAAACATCAAAACTATGGTAATTCTATATGATACCATGCAAGTTTATAGATGATCACACAGGTATCTCACGATGACTTTTTGGATGGTTTAACATAGTAGAGTTTCACTTTCTCCATACAATATATGATGTATCTTGGACACGATAAACTATAGTTTTCACAATACATGGAATTTCGTATCTCATTTCGTTACGGTGACTTCTTGATGGTCGCATCTCAATGTCATCAAGGTTGCGAGAATCATGATCTTGAACCGAACATAAAGTTCCACAGCGGGATCACAAAAAAGTAGGTTTGATGTTAGAATATACAATCCTACCAAAGACACATTCTTTAATAAATTACTTTGTATCCATACACTACAATTTTTAAGAGCTATGCTTCCAAAACTTTGATTTTTTAAAAGTGCAACGGAAAGCTCTGTTACTATTTATGCAGATTATGGCATGAAGAGATGAAAGTACAATTTTATAATTAAAAAGGCATGTGCAAGTGATTGTTTCTAACAAATCGGCAGAGCGTATAGGATCATATAGATATATCATGACCATACCAATTTTTTTGATAGAAACATAATAATATTTTTAACATTCTACCAAATTAAGACTCTACCCAGGTCAGATCAACCATTTTAGGGCATTAGAATGCGGGAATCTTTTCTAAATCTTACGAGAATTAAAGTAGTTCATGTGAAATTCATCCAAAAATCCTATGAAACTCTTGCAAAAATCCTGTGAAATTCCTGCATCCTAAACAGGGGCCTTTTCGATAGATGGATTTGGTGGACTTCAGGCGGAATGGCCTTAGCTGTAGACTTTCGTTTGTCACCACACTTTGTCCCTGTAAAAATTAGGCAAATTTGACTGTTAGGGCAGCCTCGCTCATTGGTTGAAGCACAATTGCTAACCAAAACCTACCTGACATGTCGCTAACAATTTTGTCACCAACGATGTGTGGCCTGCACATTATTGCAAAGCTTAGGTGTAGGAAAGTGTGTAACTATCAAACACGGTTCCAGGAAAATAGTCGCTGGGGTCAATAGGTCAACAAAGGACACGTCCAGATAAAAGAACAGCATTGCTGTGGTTTTCAAGTAACGTGGCCGTATGCGTCCACTGATCTGGTGAACTTAACTTGTTTGATCATTCATCGACACAGTAATTATTTAGGTTGATTAACTTCAAGCTTTATCGTAAGAAAAATGTTATGTTTGTATAGTCTGATGTTAGTTTTTGTCGGTCGAGTTCCATTCACACAATAATATTTTCATCTTACAAAAAGATGTTTCTGCCATATATAATTTGTTATATAAAAATATCATAGAAAATAATATTTATATAGTAGTACAATGTTTATGTTACATATATAAAAAACAATATTGCGGTAGTTCAATTATTATGTTTTCACGGTGGTCTGGTCCTATACAAAGTCATACTACCTATCCCTATTCTTTCAGTAATTATTTAGGTTGCTATATCCTTCGGTTCTCTTGATCACTATTTCGATTTTAATTCTTACGAGTGTATATCTATTCATTGACTGGTGCGCGTTGGAAGGCCACCCAGTCTGCTACTGCTGAATCCAGCGATGCAATATCTCAAGCACCACTGGAGCACAGGGTGCCTGCCAGAGGGACGAACGGATCTCCCCACGGTGGGTAGACGACAACCAGTGCATCTCGATCAAGCAGCAGAGCTTCGCAAGACGTTTGAATTGGATACACACAGTTTCACAACAAGTAGTTTCAGAAGTTAAAGTACTAGCAAAACAGAGAAAAATGATTAACAGGATAAGTTGAATCACTTAAATTTCAACACGAAGGCAATTAAGGCATAGCCATGATATCATAGCATTTAGTCAAGACTCATTTATATGTTAGATACAATGACAGGGAATCAGCTCCCATGTAAACAACATCTATGTTATAAATTGATTGCAGTTCATTTTGTCTAAACCAACAAGGCCGAATTATCGTCAATCTCCTTCTCATACGTTCTCTCAGCCGAAGAAGGCAAACAACAGTATCATGTCACCAACAGATTCTATGGACACTTGTAAAAGATATCTGAGAACCACTTCTCCTGTAGAGAGAAAAAGAGACAATTCCAGCTTGAGCTAATTAAAAGACGAGCGACTCAACCTGTGCCTCTTTGAGTCTGCCATGTTTAGGGCCTGTTTGGTTGAGCTGTGGTTGTTGACAAAGCTGCTGTTGGCTAGCTGTCTGGAAAAGCTGTTGTGACTGTGGGAAAGTGAACATATAGCTTTTGGTTGATCCAAACAATTTACAGCATTTGGAAAATAAGCACTGAAGCTTCAACACATTGCAAAAAGCTGGCAGAATACAGCTTTTCCAAACAGCTGAATTTGCACTGTAAAGCCTAAAGCTACCGTTGGCAAAAGCTGTTGAAAAGCTGGCCATTTGGTTAGGCTGCAGCTTTTTCCAGTGAAAAGCTACTGAAAAGCCCAGCCAAACACCCACTTAAACAATAGATGCTCCACTTTTGGTTGGTACTCTTCAAACATGACGGAGTCATATAGCTGTACCTTTGAAACCTCATCGCAGGAGTTGTCGAGCTTGCCAGACGGTTGTCGTCCCCTTCCTAGATGAACCCCGTCGAGATTCTATCTGAGTTGACTGAACAATTCTGTCTGAGTTTGCAATGCACCCACTTCAGGATTTGGATGACCGACATATGATAGATGGCCGATGCGGCTAGCAATCTTTGACAGGGTGACCCTACTGGCGTGGAAGAGGCGTCGTAGGGATTTTTACCTACACGATTATAATCCTGCATAGAAAATTTTCTACTTGGTATTTCCTTTCATTCCAAAAATGGAACCTAAATTAGAAGGCAGGAAGACAAGCGAGCAAGTGCTAAATGATCACTTCGATAAAGCTTTATTCATTCCTGTACAGATGCACTAATTAATTAGGTTGCTACATTGTTCGGTTCTCTTACGTTCTATGCTCCAATTAATCCATGGTGTAGGCAATACTCGTGAGCTCCCTTGCATGCTTCTCCCACAACGCCACAAACACGTCCACGCCTCCCTCTTTCTGCAGGCTGGGCATCAGCACCACCACCCCGTCCTGCGGCACCTTCGCCGGCAAGATTCCGGCGAGCCGCCCGCCGCACCCAAAGTCCAGCTGGTGCAGCCCCAGGTGCAGCCAGCTGTCGGCCTCCACGTCCGGCGACAGCACGCCCTCCTCATCCGCCGGGCTCGCCGGCTCCAGCTCCTCATCGTCGCCGTGAAGCGCCCCGAAGTCGACAAACGACTGGAAGTACCGCCCGTCGACGGCGCGGATCCCCGCGCGGACCAGCGCCGCGGTGTCGCCGAGGCTGCCGCCGGCCAGGTCCGCCGCGCGCGCCCCGGAGGTCGCCGTGAGGACGACGTTCCCGAAGAACCCCCGCGGGCACGGCGTCCGTCCCGGCCAGCCGCCCGCGGCCGTTCACCGCGACGTGTATCGACGTGCGCGTGTCGGCGCAGCCCCCGCCGACGAGCCCGCGCGCGGCGGCGATCTTCCTCCAGACGTGTGCCGACATTGTCTCGAAGGTCGTGTACCTGTTCTGCGCGCGGCGCTTGAGCGTGGCCACACACTCACTCGTGTAGTGCAGCAGCACGTTGGTGATCTCGGAAGGGTCAACGTGAACAGCTGCAGCCCGCGGCCTGCTCATGCCGTCCTCCTGCGACGGCGACAGCGGCCAGAACTCGGCGCCCCGGTGCTCGAACTCGCAGCGTGGCGGACGGCGCGGCACGAGCGCACCGGGGCCGTACGGCACGGGACGGTCGACGACGAGCGACGGCGTCACGCCATCGCCATCGCGGCGGACGGCGTCGGCCCAGGCATGGAAGAACATGGTCATGGAGTACCCGTCGGCGGCCTGGTGGTGCGACGACGAGGCGACCACCAGCCCGCCGCACGCGAACCGGTTGATCTGTAGCAGGAGTATGTGCCTGCTCGTGCCCTTGCAGACCGGCGGGTGGAGCAGCGAGAGACCCGACGACGGCGCGAGCGGGAGGTGGTCGGAGAGCGCCGAGGACGGCACTGTGGCCTCAACAACGAGCGCGCCCGCGCCGCCTTCCCCCGTGACGAAGCACGGCCGGCGCCGGTGCCCGCGCCATTGGTCGAGGCGCGCGGCGGTGAGGAGCGGGAAGCGCGGGAGCGTGGCAGAGAGGGCGTCGAGGAGGGCGCGGCTGGTGGGGTTGGGTGGGGCGAAGGCGAAGAGGACGGTAACGTGGTAGGTCGGTGCGACGAGGTCGAACACGGTGAGCGGCACCTCCTCCGACGGCGCGCCGGTCGCCGGAGGCACGACGAACGTCCTCTGCACCTGCACGTCGGTGATCTCCATGTTGCACGTACTTGCACAAGTGTTACTGTGTACACGTTTGTGTGAGCATAGGATGGTGGCATACATATAGCACTGCACAGTGCATATAGTGCATAGCATCTCATCCGACGTGCATGGAACCGTTTGGGCACGTACGTGTCGTCGATGCATGCATGCAACGCGGGGACGTGGAAAGATGCATGTCACGCGAGGACTTAATAAGGTCTTGAGAGACCACGGGTCTCAGTTGCACGGGGGACAAAACCATGAGTGGTAGATGCTAGTACGGATCGAAGCAGCGGTCAAGATTGCCGGCGGCGGCGGGAGATCGCCGGATACGACGACGACGGTCAGACGGTGGCGCTGCGGTCAGGGGCGCTGGGATCAAGGTGAACTCGAGTCGAGCCTGCTCGTACTCTGGAGAGCGGGCAAGGCTGCTGCCACTTCTCCGTTTCCCTCCGCCGAGCGACGCACGGTGTTGGGCTGCTGCAAACGGTGTCCCACTCAACGGTCTGGACGGCCACCCTGAGAGGTGGGTCACTCTGTCGGTGAGGAAGAGGAGAGGGGTGAGAAAGAAACCACGCGGCGTGCTCTGGAGCGTTGGATCATGATCGACCGGCCTATATTGGAAGATAACGCATCGGGCCACTCAAGTTGAAGCGGTTTACTGGAATACGCCTTCGGCGTGGTCGATTCTGGATCAGGGGTGCGGGATTCATTTTCAGTACGAAACTGATTAGAGCGCATGCCACATGGATACTTGAGTTTAGAATTTAGGTCAACTTTAATACTTACGCATCTTAAATAATTCTTAAAAAGTTTATAGATGTTCATCATGTTATAGCATGCACATCTACAAAAATTCAAACAAAAACATAATCAAGAGTGCCCTACACAAAAAGACAAAAAATTCAACTTATTTTTAAAACAATGTAGCAATAAATTTTTTTTGTCTTTTTTGGTGTAGAACACTCTTGATTATACTTTTGCATGAATTTTTGTAGGTGTGCATGCTCTAACATGATGAACATCTACAATTTTTTTGAGATGCAAAAATATTAAAATTGATCTAAACCCTAAATTCAAGTACCCACATGTACATGTACAAAATCCACTCTCTTACAGAAATTCATAGGAGTTTCCCGTAAGTTCAAATATCGAACAACTCCTAAAATATTTCGAAGCATATTCTAGTAAACTATTTTAATTTTTCTAGGATTAGGAAAATATATTCCACCCTAATTTGATTTTATAAAATTTATTTTCCCAACAAAAGAGCTATTTGGGGATTATAAAATTATTTAAAATTCAAATAAGGATAAATAAATTCTAGAGAAACTCTAGAAAAATTACAGTCAACTTCAGGAAGGTTAGCATGATACAAGAATTATATCATCTACATATAAGAGGAGGTATCTTCGGACAAAATCTATGGCATCTCTGCGATCTTACAACTCAGGTGACCTAGGTGATTGACTACTCATGGGGATATTTTCTCCTTGAACCTTAATTAAAATAACACTTTTCTATCAACTTGTTATATGCCTAACTTGTGCATAAAGATGTGTTGATTGTTAATAGACAACTTTGCAAACAAAAATTTTCAATAAAGATAAAAATCTTCTTATGGTACTTACATATTCTCACTAAAGATAACTTGCGTAAAAAAAACTGCACAGGTAGTTCGAAATGTTGTTTCTACAATAATGATGAAATAATTCAACATTTATTGTCTGACTGCCCGATGGCACATTTCGCATGGTAGGTCATACAAGCGGGGTTCGGATTATGACCTCCTGCTAGTATAGCCATCTATTTGTTATTTGGCTTCGCGGGTTAGATAAGGGACTTCGTACCCTAGTCTTGGTGGGCCGTCCGCCTTGTGCTAGGTTATATGTTGTGTAGAAATGATGTTGTGTTTGAGAAAAAAAATCTCCTGCGGATCAATTACAGGTGTACATACTGGTTGCATCCTAGTTAGCATTGTAGTGTCCAAAGGTGAACAAACTTGTGCTCTCGGCATTTAGACCACTAAGCATTTGGGTGCGTCATGAGGGGATTCAAATTATGCTTTATCGTTCCAATTTCTTAAATCATTCTGTTACTTTGATTTTTTTTATTTTTTGCTTTGTAATAAATGTTTGGTTATGTGCATGTAAATGCAGAGGCCAAGAGATACTGGTCTACGGAAATAAAATTCTTCTTTCGTTTAGAAAAATTGCAGCGGACAAACTTGGCGATAGATCAGAAGTTAGGAGTCCGATTTATGCAACAAAACAATTTATAAAGTAAGGCGATGAAACCGTGTGCGTGTTGCTTGCTTAAGGCCATGGGAGACAAGATCGGGGACAGTCGCTTCACTGAACTCCTTGCAGTTTTCTTCATGCTCCTCTATCTTTTCCTTGTACCTAAGCTATGCTGTCAGGAACTTCACAACCTGCTCTCTTTTCAATCATTTAGACCCTGTACAATGCAGGTGCTTAGACAGGTGCCTCAAGAAAAAAACCCGATTTTTTTTGTGAGAGGTGCTTAGACAGGTGCTTAGAAAGGGCGACAGAAGCAAAGTTAAGCACCCGGTGCTAGGCTGGTGCTTAGGGTGATATAAGTGACAGGTGCTTCAACCGGTGCCTAGCAAATAGTACTCCAAGAAGCACAAATAATACTCCACACAATGCAGCGCTGCATTGGAGACAACAAGTGCTAGAGTAGGTGCTACATGAATATTAAAGCAACTTAAGCACCCATATGAAGCACTCTGCATTGTAAGTCACATATTTTTTTGAGACGCCACGTTACTCTCTCTCTTGAAGTACCGGGCTATAAGCATCCTGCATTGTACATGGCCTTACGAGTCCAAAGTAGATACATAAGATGCCGATACCCATTTCCCATTTCAGAGTTTGAAACATCACTCACTAAAAGTTACTGCCAAAGTCTGAAATACATCACGGAGAAAGTCTAAAATACTTATATTTTTCTTGCATATGATGGCCCGGTGAGCTAGCTAGTTGTTGCTGATGGCACAAGTTAAAAAGGCTGTTTACCGATGAATTGCCCATCGGGCTTGCACGTATATATATAGTGCCGAGAAGGCTTGATTTGCTACATCAATCAGTTACAACAATACACAACTAACTACTAGATATTAGGCTACAGTTAGACACGTCTAACAATAATCAGTTAGGCTAACTATACACATTGATATGCCCCCTCAATCTGAACCAGATGTAATCAAGTTAAGATTGGCCTTGAATCGAGCAAGCATTTGAGGTGTCGCCGGCTTCGTGAACACGTCCGCCAGCTGATCTCCTGAAGCAATGAATCGAACATCCAAAGCTCCCATCGCCACCCATTCTCTCACGAAATGGAAATCAATTTCAATATGCTTCGTCCGTGCATGAAACACCGGGTTGGCTGTAAGATAGGTGGCACCCAAATTATCACACCATAAGACAGGAGGGCGATCCTGTGTGACACCAAGCTCCCTGAGAACTGACTGTACCCATATGGCCTCTGCCGTGCCATTAGCCAGAGCTTTGTATTCAGCCTCCGTGCTGGACCTGGAGACCGTGGGCTGTTTCTTCGCGCTCCAAGAAACTAGATTAGAGCCGACAAAAACTGCAAAACCTCCAGTCGAACGCCGATCATCAACACATCCGGCCCAATCTACATCAGTGAAAACACTGATACGTGTTGACGGTGATTTGCGAATATGAAGCCCAACATCAATGGTGCCCTTGACATACCGCAGAATCCTCTTCACAGCTTCCCAGTGAACATCCGTGGGTTGTGACAGGAATTGACAAACTTTGTTTACGGCAAAGGAAATGTCCGGCCGAGTAAGCGTGTAGTACTGAAGCCCGCCTACAACACTGCGATATGTGAATGCATCCTCGGCACTAAGAGGTTTGCCGGAATCGCGAGACAGCCGCTCAGACACAACCAGAGGCGTAGAAGTGGCCTTGCAATTCTCCATGCGAACTCGATGTAAAAGATCCATCGCATACTTCCGCTGAAAGAGAATCATGCCCCCTGAATTGTACGCCGCTTCAATGCCTAGAAAATAGTCCAGCCTGCCCAGATCTTTAATAGGAAAAGTAGAGGACAAGGAGTGCACCAAACGCTCAACAGCAGCCGGAGTGGAGCCAGCAATGACGATATCATCAACATAGACCAGCATGAAGATCTGAACACCATCGCGCCGAAAAATAAATAGTGAAGTATCGGCTCTGGAGGGATGAAAGCCAAGCGCCTGCAAACGGTCAGACAGACGAGCATGCCAGGCACGAGGGGATTGCTTGAGACCGTAGAGGGCACGCTGGAGCTTGCAAACATGATGAGGACGAGCAGGATCTTCGAACCCCGGTGGTTGCTGCATGTAGACATCGTCGGAGAGGAAGCCGTGAAGGAATGCATTGCTGACATCCACTTGGCGCAGACACCAGCCGCGAGAGACGGCGAGTGACAGCACGAGTCGGACAGTGGCCGGCTTGACGACCGGGCTGAACGTGTCACCGTAGTCGATACCGTGCTGCTGGGTGAAGCCACGAGCGACAAGCCGGGCCTTGTGCTTGTCGATGGAGCCGTCGGGACGATGCTTCGTCTTGAAAATCCACTTGCTGCCGACGATGTTGGTGCCGGGGGGACGTGGCACAAGAGACCACGTCTTGTTCTTGCACAGAGCGTCGTATTCTGCTTCCATGGTGGAACGCCACGCCGGCTCGTGAAGGGCGTCCCGATGCGATGTCGGAACGGCCAGGAAAACACGCCTGCGGGGATCGTAGCGCACGGTGCCGTCCGTAGCTACCTTCTGCTTCCACGTGCCATCCCGAAGGCGCGTGGTCATCACCGGAGCGGGTGCGGCAGGAGGCGAGGACACGGCAGCGACGGCCGCGTCGGTCGGCAAGGGCGCGTCGGAGTCACCCGTGTTGAGTGGCGCGTCGGAGTCACCCGTGTTGAGTGGAGCGTCGGAGCCTGGAGAGGCTACTGAATCCGCCTGGGCCGCCTGCTCAGGGGAGGCAGGTGGTACCGACGTCGGCTCAACATGCGTGGGAGCATGAACAGGAGCACGCATGTCCACGTCGTCGTGCTGATGAGCACCCTGTAAAACAGACACATGTGCTGGAGAAGACACGGTAGGCAACAGGGTTAAGTCATAGTTTCGTGCATGATTACTCAGGGCCGGCTCGGAGGAAGGGAATGACACAAGGTCGCGTAGAGTAGAAACATCAGGGGAGACGCCTGGCGAGTGAAACGGAAACAACGATTCGTCGAACACGACATCTCGTGAAATATAGATACGTCCGGATGAACGATCGAGACACTTATATCCTCGATGCATAGGACTGTAGCCGAGGAAAACACAGAGCTTGGATCGAAACTCAAGCTTATGAGCATTGTATTTCCTAAGGCTGGGCCAACACGCACACCCGAAGGTGCGTAGGAAAGAATAATTAGGAGCGACCTTGAGCAGGCGATGAATGGGTGTATCATTAGCAAGAATAGGAGTCGGCATTCTATTAATAAGATAGCATGCTGTCAAGAAGGCTTCATCCCAAAACCGAAGCGGCAGAGAGGAATGAGCGAGAAGTGCCAATCCTGTTTCGACGATATGCCGATGCTTGCGCTCGGCGATATCGTTTTGCTGCGAGGTATGCGGACAGGACACGCGATGCGAGATGCCTACGTGCTGGAAGAACCTGTGCAGCCGGTGATACTCACCGCCCCAATCGGATTGAACGGCTTTGATTTTGGCACTGAGAAGGCGCTCAACATGGGTCTGAAAAGCATAAAAGATTTGCTCGACATCGGATTTATGCTTAAGGAGATACACCCAGCAAAAACGACTATAATCATCGATGAAACTGACGTAATATTGGTACCCACTTGAAGAGCGCATAGCAGGACCCCAGACATCTGTATGAACAAGTTCAAGAGGCATGGTGGACACACGATGAGAAGCATTATAAGGTAACTGATGGCTCTTGGCCATCTGACAAGCATCACAAATAGAAGCGACATGGGGTGGAGATGAACATGAAAGTTTATGTTCCCTAACAATTGACTGGACGACATTATTGGACGGATGACCTAAGCGTTGATGCCATTGATGCGTGGAGAGCTTGACACTGGAATTTGCTTGGCGAGGCGATGTGGATGTGGTGCGGAGGAAGGGAATGGGGTATAGCCCGTTGCGACTCCTACCGTGGAGCACTGTTTTCCTCGTGGCTTTGTGCTTAACAAGGAAAAAATCAGGATGAAACTCGATAAAGATATTATTATCGGAAACGAGTCTATGGACAGATAAAAGATTCTTGCTAATTTGAGGAACATGAAGGATATCTTTCAAGTGTAAAGATGAGCCGGGTAAACGAGAGTAACCAATACACGAAATAGACAAACCTGCGCCATTGGCGACATGAACTTGATCCTTGCCTCCGTAGCTGAAAGAGCATCTAGGCCCTAATTTGGTTTTGATGGTTAATGGCAACCTAAACTGGAATCTAATGTTTACATTTGAGTGTAAGCAGATCTTACAGGTTCCATGATGAAGGGCTATCCAGAGAAGGATGGCCACCAAAAAGGTACAAGGTGGGTTCAAGGACAAAGAGATGGCTGTGCTAGGGAGCTGTGCCACAGCTGAGAAGAAGCTGGTGCTGTGCAGGGAGCTGCAAGCAGGGTGATGGTGGCTTGATGCGTCAAGGGCCGTGACTTCAGCTGGTGGCAGGTGAAGCCTAGATTTGCTAGTTTCTTTGAGTCCATAGGAACCACCCGTACTATCAAGAGGGATGAAACAGTAGCAGTTGTCTAAGGGAACCTTGCTCATTGCTCAGAGTGTTGGTCAAGGGGATTGGTGCTTTGAGGCCAATTGCCCTGTGTCAATAGCTTTGCACAAAAGTATGTAGCTGTGTGAAAACCCTAGAGCCTTAGGCACCTGTGTGACACAGCTGTGTCACAGGTGGTCTTCCGCTCTATGACTCAGGTACACCTCTGTACCGGGAGAGAGCTTGTAAAAGCTAAGGGATCTGCTCTGCGATAGGGTCTGCTGTGTCAGGGGTCTATCGGAGGTTCTCTCCTTTTCAGGTAGCTTAGGTAGAGTATGCTGAGGGCATGTAGTGTGCCAGGACCGGGCTGAGTAGTGCTGCTATCAGCTAAGGGTTCACCTGTGTGTGCCGCCGGTGACACAGGTGTCGGTCTGCCTGAGCCGGGTACAGTTGAGCGTAGGGTATAGCTGTGTCACAGGTGGTTGACACCGGTGGCTCACTTAATCCTACGTGGCAACAGGGTAACGGTCAGGTGCCTGTGGACCCTATATATAGGGGACCAGGGGAGGACTCTGTCCTCAACCTTGCTCAAATCAGTGATTCTCATACGACCGTTGCAAAGCCTCCAACCACTCCACAAGAGCCAAGTGCCTAAGGGTTAGTTCGAGTGGGTTTGTGAGCTAGAGCACGAGCAAAGGTTCCTCCAAGAGATTGCTGCTGGATCATCTGTTACTCTTGGAGTTTGTCTGCTCCTAGACGGGTGTAGGAGTTGCTGGTATCACCCGAGCTTGTGTGGGCTGAACCAGTAGTTTGTGAAGGTGTTCTGAGGTCTACCTGCTGCAAGGCAAAAGGATCTCCACAAGCAAGAAGGAAGAGTCCTGAAAGATCAGGTACTCGGAGAACAAGCACGATTCAGTGCTGGCCATCTCTTAGGAGTGGTCTCTCCAACGGAGACGTACCTTCTCTGCAAGAGTTGGGAACTTCGGTGAAAAATCTCTGAGTCTCCTTTACTTTCCTGTACTGCATGCTTATCTGTTTACTCTTGCTTGCTTGTGTCTCTTAGACTTGCTCTGTTGACTACCTTTTCACCTGTGCTAGCTTCCTTTATACCTGTGTGTGATCATCTGTTACTCAGCTGTTTCATTCACTTGTTCTCATCTGTGCTAGCACCTGTGTCTCAGATAGTCTAAGTAGATCACCTGTGTTAGGTTATCTTTTCACCTGTGTCTTTCACCTGTGTGACAGCTGTGTGTTAATTTACACATAGTTCTCATCTGTGTCACTCACCTGTGTCACAGCTGTCACTATTAATCTGTGAAGTTAACCTGACAACTTAAATAGAAGAATTAAAAGGGGAAATTTTATAAGCCAACTATTCACCCCCCCTCTAGTCGGCATCTCGGTCCTTTCAATTGGTATCAGAGCAGGTTGCTCTTTGAATTGGCTTAACCGCCAGAGTAAAAGATGTCGGGCTATGAGGGTAAAATACCTGTCTTCACTGGATCTAATTATGCTTTCTGGAAGAGGAAGATGCAGATGCATCTTACCGCTATCGATCCAGATGTCTGGGATATTGTTGATGCAGGATACAAGGTGGAGAAGGCTGATGCTCTCACCATCAACGACAAAAGAAATATCCAGAATAATGCCAGAGCTGCCACTGCCATCTTCATGGGCTTGCAAGAACATGACTTTAACAGAGTCAGCACATTGGAGTCTGCTAAGGAGATCTGGGATACCCTTCAGCAGATATATGAAGGCAGTGACACTTTGAAGAAGTCCAAGAGAGGACTGCTGGAGTCAACTCTAGAGAGATTTGAGCATGAACATGGAGAAGACATAAATTCTCTATACTCAAGATTGACTCTCATCACCAATCAACTGAAGGCATTGGGTTCCAACCGAGTTGAGGATGAAGATGTTATCAAGAAATTCTTATCTGTGCTGCCAAAGCCTTACAGAACCCTAGTTTTGATGCTCAAGGAGAAAGAGGGATTCAGTAGGATGAAACCTACAGAAGTGCTGGGAAGAATCCTCACTCATGAGATGGAGCTCAAACAAGAGGGCAAGCACAGCACCTCCTCAGGACCCAAGAAGAATATTGCTCTGAAGACCACTGCTCAAGCTTCACTACCAGACAGTGACAGCAGTGATGATCTATCTGATGACATGTCAAGTGGTGAAGAGAATGAGCTGCTCCTTCTTACCAGAAACTTCAGAAAATTCTATAGGAAGAAGAAGCAGTTTGGATCAACAGATAGATTCAGAGGCAAGAAGCCTTCCAAGGACAACAAGTGTTTTGAATGTGGCAAGGAAGGCCACTTCGCAGCTGATTGCCCCAGCAAAAGGAAGGACAAAGGGAAGAAGAAGGAATTCCACAACAAGAAGAAGACCTTCAACAAGCATCCTTCCTATTCCAAGAACAAGGCTACTGCTAGAGCCTATGTAGGGCAAGCCTGGGTCTCAGATGACTCTGGTTCAGATGGAGAATCAGAGGAAGAAGAAGTCCAGGTCGCTGGGATAGCAATCTCCATGGCTGACACACCCAGCTGTGTCACAGCCAAGTCAGACAGCTCCAAGCTGATCTCCCAAGCTGATCAAGCTTCATCCACTCCTGCTCCCTTATGCCTCATGGCTAAGGACTCCAAGGTATTAACTGAAGATGATTTCCCTGATTATGCTGAACTAATGGATATCTTGGAGAGAACAGAGAAGGGTTTCTGCAGGGAGAGGAAGGAGAACATATCCCTTAGGGATAAGTTGAGGGAGCTGAAAGAGACCTGTGATGAAATCACAGATGACAGGGAGGATCTCAGGTTGAAGCATGAGAACCTGGAGATAGCTCATGAGAAGCTTAGATTAGCACATGAGCTTCTTCTCAAGGAGCATGAAGAGTTAAAGGCAAAGCATGCCTTATGCATTGATATTTCTGATAATATTGCTGAAGCTATGCCTTTACCTGCTCCTACTGTCATTGAATCATGTCTAAATTGTGCCAGCAGAATCAATATTCTAACATCTACAGGTGGAGTGATAGACAACTCTAAGGAGGCCTCAACCTCTATTGTTACTAACTCTGTGGATGCAGCTGAGCACAACAAGCTCAAAGAGGAGCTAGAAGAGCTTAAGAGGCTCATGAGGAAAGGTCTCTGCAGTGCCAACATTGGCATGCAAAACTATCAGCTTATAAGAGCTGAAATGCTGAGAAAGAATGAAGGCCGAAGAGGCTTGGGTTACTCTGCTCCTACTGCTAAAGATAAACTGCCTGCTGCCACTAACATCTGTCTTGCAGCCAAATTTGTGAAACAGGCAGGAACTAATGACAACAAGAGTGTTGGTCATGAGCAGAGAAAGAAGAATGAAGCAAGCATTCCCTCTAACCCAAGCTATGTTTTGCAGAAGGATAAGAAGGGAAAGATAGTGGCCAAGTACATAGGTCACAGGCGCCTGACGAAGTGGTTGCCTGCTATCTGGGTGCCCAAGTCTACTCTTGCCGGTGTCACCGGTGGCTTACACAGCTGTGTACCCACCTGTGTCACAGGCAGATCTAACAGGCCACTAACCCATGTGTTTAAGGTTGCAGGTGACTGCCAGCCAAAGAAGATCAAAGTCATATCATCTGTTGCTGATGCTGCTAACCTTAAGCACAAATATGCTATATATACATCTGCTACTTCTGCTTATGATAAAACTGCAAAGGGAACCAAACATGTTTGGGTCCCTAAGTGTCATCACTAATCTTGCAGGAAACTGTCTCCAGTGGAACTGATTGGATTGTGGACAGTGGATGTACACAACATATGACTGGAGGCAGAGAGGAGTTTGTAGAGATCACAAGTGAAAATCTTCCAAGCAAACATGTGATCTATGCAGACAACTCAAAAGGGAAGGTAAATGGCATTGGTAAGGTTGCCATATCTGAAAATCACTCCTTATCCAATGTAATGCTTGTTGATCAGATAGGCTATAGTCTGATGTCTGTGTCACAGCTGTGTGACACAGGCATGAAAGTCACTTTCTATCCTGAAAAGGTTATAGCTTCTAAACTATCTGATGATTCACAAGTATTTGAAGGATGCAGGTCTGGTAAGCTATACATTGTGAACTTCTATGAACAGCCTGCAGCAGCTCCATGGTGTCTAATGGCCAAAACCAGCCTTGGATGGCTGTGGCACAGGCGGCTAGGACATGCAGGGATGAAGCTCCTGAACAAGCTGAGCAAGCATGACTACGTCAAAGGCTTGGAGAAGGTGAAGTTCGAGAAGGACAAACCCTGCAGCGCATGTCAAGCCGGAAAGCAAGTTGGAGCTGCCCATCGACCTAAGAACATCATGACCACCTCCACTCCCTTCGAGCTCATTCACATTGACCTATTTGGTCCAACAACATATGAGAGCTTAGGAGGTAACAAGTATGGCTTTGTCATTGTAGATGATTTTTCTAGGTATACTTGGGTTTTCTTTTTGAAGGAGAAGACACAGGTGTACAAGAAGTTCAAGCATCTCATTGTCAGAGTCCAAAATGAGTGGAAGGTGAATCTTGTGAAGGTCAGGAGTGATAATGGGAGTGAGTTCAAGAACTCCAAGGTGGAAGCATTTCTGGACAAGCATGGAATCAAGCATGAATTTTCAGGTCCATATGCTCCACAACAGAATGGAGTGGTGGAGAGGAAGAACAGAACGCTGATAGAGATGGCAAGGACTCTTCTAGACGAATACAAGACTTCACCAAGATTTTGGGCTGAAGCTGTCAATACTGCCTGTCACTCTGTCAACAGAATATACCTTCATCCACTACTCAAGAAGACTCCCTATGAACTGCTCACCAACAGCAAGCCTAACATATCATATTTCAGAGTATTTGGTTGTAAGTGCTACATTCTTAGGAAAGGCAAACGCCTAACTAAGTTTGAAGCTAAATCTGATGTTGGTATATTCCTTGGTTATTCCACTAACTCCCATGCCTATAGAGTCTTTAACACTTCCTCTCAGGTTGTTGAAGAATCTATAGATGTGGATTTTGATGAGTCTTATGGCTCCCAAGGAGAGCAAGTTGCTATTGATGTAGGAAATGAGGATATTCTAAAGAAGTCCACCGGTGAGATCAGACCCACCATCAAGGAGGAGCCTGCCTCACCAAGTGATCAAGAACCCTCTTCTGCATCAATCCTTGAGGACACTGGAGATCATGAAATAGAGTTCGAGTGCAACCCAGCCAATGATCAGCTTGACACAGAAGCCTTCATGCACCCAGCTGTGTCACAGGAAGAACTACCGGTGTCACAGGCAACTCCATCAGCTGTGACACAGGCAGTTGACCCCGATCCCCTTGTGATCAGCCGGCTGCAGAAGGATCACCCTGTGGACAACATCATCGGTGCCATTAATAGGGGAGTGACCACTCGATCTCGAATTGCTAATTTTTGTGAGCATTACTCCTTTGTCTCAATGTTGAACCCAGGACCATAGGTGAAGCTCTAAAGGATGCTGATTGGATCAATGCTATGCATGAAGAGCTCAACCAGTTCGAGAGGAATGAAGTATGGTCACTGGTGGAAAGACCTAAAGACCATAATGTGATTGGAACCAAATGGGTCTTTAGGAACAAGCAAGACACAAATGGACTGGTGGTAAGAAACAAAGCCAGACTTGTGGCACAAGGATTCACACAAGTAGAAGGTCTGGACTTTGGAGAAACATTTGCCCCTGTGGCAAGACTTGAAGCCATCAGAATCCTGTTAGCCTATGCTGCTCATCACAATATCAAGCTGTACCAGATGGATGTCAAGTCTGCATTTCTGAATGGTAAGCTTTCTGAGCTTGTATATGTAGAGCAGCCACCAGGTTTTGAAAATGATAAAAAGCCATACCATGTTTACAAATTGCACAAAGCTTTATATGGTCTAAAACAAGCACCAAGAGCATGGTATGACACATTGAAAGAATTTCTAATAAGCAATGGATTTAAAATGGGCTTAGTTGATACAACTCTATTCACTAAAAGAAATGGAAAAGAATTATTTGTGTGCCAAATTTATGTCGATGACATAATATTTGGTAGTACTAACCGTTCCATGAGTGAAGAGTTTAGCAAGCTGATGACCAAGAGATTTGAGATGTCTTTGGATGGAGAACTCAAGTACTTCCTAGGACTTCAGATCCATCAACTGAAGGAAGGTACTTTCATCTCTCAAGAAAAGTTCACCAAAGACATCATCACCAAGTTTGGCATGAAGGATGCAAAAGGTATACACACTCCCATGCAAACTAATGGCCATCTTGATCTAAACACTGAAGGTAAGTCTGCTGATCAAAAGGAATTTAGATCTATGATAGGCTCATTGCTATATTTGTGTGCATCTAGGCCTGATATTATGCTTAGTGTTTGTATGTGTGCTAGATTCCAAGCTAACCCTAAGGATTGTCACAGAGTGGCAGTCCGCAGGATTCTGAGATATTTGATTCACACTCCAGGGTTTGGCTTGTGGTATCCTAAAGGTGCAAACTTTGAGCTAGTTGGCTATTCTGATAGCGACTATGCTGGGTGTAAGGTTGACAGAAAAAGCACCTCAGGTACCTGTCAGTTCCTAGGGCACTCTTTGGTGTCCTGGTCATCCAAGAAACAAAATTCAGTAGCCCTTTCCACTGCAGAAGCTGAGTATATAGCTGCTGGTAGTTGTTGTGCTCAATTGTTATGGATGAGGCAGACCTTGAAAGATTTCAGCATATCTTTTAATCAAGTACCCCTCTTCTGTGATAATGAAAGTGCAATCAAGTTAGCCAACAACCCAGTACATCACCAAAGATCCAAACACATAGAAGTGAGGCACCACTTCCTTAGAGACCATGTAGAAAAAGGAGATATACAGCTGTGCCATGTAAGGACTGAAAAACAATTAGCTGATATATTCACCAAGCCCTTAGATGAGACCAGGTTCTGTGCCCTGAGGAGTGAATTGAATATCATTGATGTCTCTAACCTGCAATAAAAGGTTTGGCTTGGTGTCTAGCTGATGTGATTTCATCTTTATCATTTGCATCTTTGTACCTGTGCTACCCACCTGTCTCACAGGTGTGTGCTTTGCATCATGCTGATATTATATCTTATAGTCTGTAAAGTGCACTTTTTGTGTACAAGTCTTTATCTAGATTAACTCATGTCAGCTTGGGCTTTGCTTGATTGATTTTCTGGCAAGCTGACACTGAGAAGATCACTTAAGGACATTCTGATAGTGCTAATGCTTTCTTTCTTATCTAAATCAATCCATCTTGGTGTTCACTAGATGAAATACTTGTCACCTGAGTCTCCCAGCTGTGTCTCAGGTGAATGCTTTGAAAATCCCATAGGCCAGAGTATACATCTCTTTCACCTGTGTCACAGGTCCTTATGTCAGCTGTGACACAGCCACTCTATAACCTCTGGACCTATATAAAGAGTTGCTGCGTCCACACAGAAAACCGCTTCGAACTCCCATACCCAAAACTTCCGCCGTGCGCCAATTTTTCGAGTTCTCATCTTTTTCGCCGGTTTCGCCATCGAAATTTCTCAACAAGTTGAAGGAAGCACTCCGTTGATCTCTAACGTCGATTCAACCGCAGCAAAGTTCAATCTTGATCAAAGTAAGCCTCTGCAAAACCCTCCTTTGCGCTCAGTTCATGTTCTAGGTCTTGGTTGCCTAATCTATTAGCGCATTGGTCCATATTAGGGTTGGTCTTACTCTTGTGCCATCTTTAAATCTCATCCAAGCTAAAATCGGCCAGCAAATCTTTGTCAAACTCAAAATTCCATGAATTTGCTGTCCGCCCCCGCACATAGCTGTGTCACCGCTAGGGTCTCACCTGTCACACAGGTGTGCCTATTCAACAGGCTAAGACCTCGGTAAAGCTCTAAGTCCTCACCTGTGTCTGCTTATCCTAACACAGGTGTCTAACACAGCTATTACTCTGCATCAAATGAACACCTCTTACCTACTTCTCTCTTATCTATCTTGTTTCTTCAGATGTCTGGTTCTGGCAATCAACCTGAGGATATATCAGAAGATCTTCCGCTTGCCATCAGAACTCAGATCATGGATAAGAAAAGCCAAGAGGAATGGGAGGCAGAGAAAGCAAGGAGACTTGCTAGACAGCTTGATGCTGAGGAGAATGCAAAAAGAGCTGTCAAAATCCCCTTGTCTCCAGCAGAGTTAGCTAAAAGGGAAGCAGAGAGAAAAGCTTTGGAAGTAGAGAAACGCCAAATTGAGCTGGCTGCCAAAGTTTCTGCCTCCAGATTGGAAGAGCTTAATGCTATGAAAGCTGATAAGAAACAAAAGCAGCTTCATCAGAGAAAGAGGTCTGCAGATGAAAAGAAAACCAGCATGGCTGAGGCTAAAAAGAAGAAGGCAGATGAGAGAGCTAAGAAAGCTTCTGCCAAAGCTGCTGCTGTCCAAGCTCAGAGGGTGCCAGTTGTGGATACTCTCAAAAGAACCAGAGCTGCTGGTGGTCCAGCTGATCTGTCCTTAAGCAAAGTTCATAAGAGGGCTCGGTCAGATACTGTAAAAGAAACCAGAAAGAGTAAGAAGCAGCAGCAAGAAGAAGAAGAAGCAGGCTGAATGGAAGCCGAAGCTGAGAAAAGAGAAGCACGCAGCAAACTAGCCATGAAATTGCATGATCTAGCAGGGAGGCTGTCGTCTTCCTCAGGAGCTGAAAGAGATGCTCTAAAGTCAGAAATTGCAAAATGTCAAGAAATTGCTCTCAAACTCTTCTGATCCCCCCAAAGATGTCTTTCAGTGCACAAGGACTCATGGAAGAAAGACAAGGCTATCAAGGAAGAGCTTCATGAGTTGCTGAGAAAAGAAGAGAAAGCTATTGGAGATGAGAAGGCAGATCTGATTCTGCAAATGGAACGCCTAACATCTCAGCTTTCCTTGGAGTACAAAGATCTCTGGAGAAAATTTCAGGACAACAAGTTGCGTAGAAGGGTAGATGCCTTGTCATTGGAATTATCCTCCTGCTCAGATGAAGCCAGTAAGAAGATCCTGCAGGATGAGATAGCTGCAGTCAATTCAAGAATTATCAAGTTAGATTATTCAACTGCTCCTATCTCAGCAGTCCCTCTTCATCAGGCAAGTGCTCCAACTCTTCAGCCAAGTATGCCAGCTGAGTCACAGGTCATGTCCTCAGTTGGGCTAGAGATTGTGCCTGCAGATATTGAGACCCAACAGAAAGCTGCTCTTGATTCCTTAGAAAACATCCTTGCAGAGCTAGACTCGAGTGGGCAGCAGCTAGAAAAGAATCTAGAAGATTCTATGACCCAGCTCAGAACATCTCTCGCTGCCAATCCACCTGTGTCACAGGTAGCTAGCTCAGACAGATTTGGCAAACAGGCATATCAGAGGAAAGGCAGAAAATCTCAGAGTTCAACCAGCATTGACTCTATTTCAACTCTGGATGTTCAGAAGCCTTTGTCTCCTTCTCAGTTTCTAGTCTCTGAAGCTGAAGATCCAGCTGCTTCCAAGGCTCAAGTGCATGCATCTTCAAAACAAGTCTCAACAGAGTCTCCAGTGGCTGCAAAATCTTCAAGTCCACAGCTGTCTCAACCAGCTGTGCCTCAGGCAGGAGAAAAAGCTCAAGACTCTCACCGGTCTCCATCACCTGTGTCACCGCCAGCTGACCCAGCTCAGTCAGTTCAACCACCTGTGTCATCACCTGTGGCACAGGTCAGTAAGTCAGCTGAGCCAGAAGAAAGCGAAGAAAGCTCTGAGAGCTCATCTGATGATGGCAGAGGTGTGTCTGTAACTCCTCCAAGGCCAAGAAAAGCCAAAGCTGATTCTGATGAAGACTATCAGGGAGAGAGTCCATCTCCAAGTGGCAAATCAGCAGAAGAAGCTGACGAAGAAGAAAAGGAGGATGAAGTGGCAGAATATGAGGACAGCTCTCCCAGTCACTCAGTCAGAGAAGAAGACATGGAGGATAAATATCATTACATCTTCTCTCATGCTCTGAGGACTGAGGCCAATCAGATGGAATTTATTTCTAGAGCTGATGCCAAGAAACTGCCAAAGAGTGATCCCAAGAGATCCAAGAGCAAAGTTGCCTCAATGAGACCAAGTTCATTCATAAAGATGAGGTCAACAAACCCATACTTCTCTGAAGATCAGGAGTTTATAGCTCCATCTTGCTCAGACCCCAGATTCCACAATGATCATCAAAGGGGTGTATACCATGAGTTACTTGCCTCCAAAGGATTTGTAGATTGCAAGACCATTGACTGGTCAGCTATGTCAGATTCAAGACTGAGAGCAGTTCCTTCTCTGATCCAAGCCTCAGGTCTTGAATTCCTATGCAATCTTCAGCAAGCTTATGATCCTGAGATCATCAAGGAGTTCTATGCCACAGTTTGGATAGAACAGCAGAATCAGGATGTTATGCTCTGGATGACAAGAGGTCAACTTCTTTCAATCACAGCTCCAGAGTTCAATAGCTTGATGCATGCTCCTCTGGAACCAGGCATGCCAAATCTTTTCAAGCTTGCACCAGTTCCAAATGAAGTGAGAAGAAAATTCTATCCAAGGAACTTCAGATTCCCTGCCAAGGCCCCTACAGATCATGTCTATTTCAAGGGTATAACCATCACTGCCAAGCATCTGATCAAGATTCTTAATGTCACTCTTCAACCCAAAGGGGGTAACACAGATGCTGTCTACAATGCAACCTGGCAGATATTGGTGCATATAGCCAAGAATCAGCACTTTGATGTAGCCAGATACATTTTTCATGAGATAGATGCTGTTTCCAAGGATAAAAAGGCTAAGCTGAGGTATGGATCGTACATCATGTACATGATCCTTCAAAGAACAAGTCTTCTGAGCTCTTCTCTTGACCTCTCTGTGAAGACAATCAAAACCCAGCTTAGACCTCAGGCAGATGATCATCCAGATGAGGTTGCAGTCCCTGCATTATTTGGAGACTCCCCTGGGACCAGCTGTGTCATCTCCCAGTCACACAGCTGCTCGACCTGCTCCTCCTCAGTCATCACCTGTGCAAAGACAAGTCCCCACCGGTGCCACAGCTGCTGCACCTGTGCTAAACCCAGATGATGATGATGTGATGATGATGACACCTCTTGCAACCCTTCCACAGCTTTTGTGACCAAGGTCATTCCAGCTCATCTCTCTGCTCTGCGAAAAGAGAATCGCCAGCTTCGAGAAGAAGTCTCTCATCTGAAAGCCGACATGGATCAAGTGCAATCTCAGCTCTCAGATATGTCCAATCAGCTCTCAGCTATGTCCAGCCAGTTCTCAGAGGTTCTCCAGCTGCTGAAGAGCAAGTCTTCTTGAAGCATCTCTTCCTCCTGTCTTCCTTTTTGGGTGTTTTAGTGTCAAAGGGGGAGAGAGTGTGTAGAGTAAGGGGGAGAGAGAGTAGAGTGGTGCTAGGGAAAGCTTATTTTCAAAATGATGTATCAAGACTTGGTTCTTCTATTGTATCTTATGTCTTGATAACATCGTATCTTTTATGCAAATCTTTTGATCTGATACATGTCTTATGCATTCTTATGCTCTCTTTTATATATGTTGGAATGCTCTGATACACATGTTTGGTAATGCTCTGATACACATTCTTGATAATGCTCTGATACACATTTTTGGTATGCTTTAAATGCACATCTTGCCCTAATACAAACATGTGTGAATATTCAGATTCATAGTTTGTTTTGTTTTACATGCTTTATGGTTCTGATACCATTTATATATGTATGCTCTGATATGTACATGTTTTATGTATGTATGCTCTGATATATACATGTCTATCATGCCCTGATGCACATATCAAATGCTTAATTCATATGCTCTGATATCTTTGTGCATTTTGTGCTCTGATGTACATATGTTTTTAATATGGCTTGCTCTGTCTTTCATGTATGCTCTGATAAGGAACATAATGCTCTGATCATTCATCAACATACTTAAACTGATAAGAATGCAAGTCATCAGGAAATACTTCCCATGCTCAAACTTGTTAACTGTGCATCTCTTGTCAAGCAAATCTTTTATGCACAGATTCAGGGGGAGTATATTCTACCAACTTTCACATGTTTCAATTCTTCAATTCAATTCTATATATTTGAATGTGTGAAGCTTGGGTTGCCACTAACCACCAAAAAGGGGGAGATTGAAAGAGCATCTAGGCCCTAATTTGGTTTTGATGGTTAATGGCAACCTAAACTGGAATCTAATGTTTACATTTGAGTGTAAGCAGATCTTACAGGTTCCATGATGAAGGGCTATCCAGAGAAGGATGGCCACCAAAAAGGTACAAGGTGGGTTCAAGGACAAAGAGATGGCTGTGCTAGGGAGCTGTGCCACAGCTGAGAAGAAGCTGGTGCTGTGCAGGGAGCTGCAAGCAGGGTGATGGTGGCTTGATGCGTCAAGGGCCGTGACTTCAGCTGGTGGCAGGTGAAGCCTAGATTTGCTAGTTTCTTTGAGTCCATAGGAACCACCCGTACTATCAAGAGGGATGAAACAGTAGCAGTTGTCTAAGGGAACCTTGCTCATTGCTCAGAGTGTTGGTCAAGGGGATTGGTGCTTTGAGGCCAATTGCCCTGTGTCAATAGCTTTGCACAAAAGTATGTAGCTGTGTGAAAACCCTAGAGCCTTAGGCACCTGTGTGACACAGCTGTGTCACAGGTGGTCTTCCGCTCTATGACTCAGGTACACCTCTGTACCGGGAGAGAGCTTGTAAAAGCTAAGGGATCTGCTCTGCGATAGGGTCTGCTGTGTCAGGGGTCTATCGGAGGTTCTCTCCTTTTCAGGTAGCTTAGGTAGAGTATGCTGAGGGCATGTAGTGTGCCAGGACCGGGCTGAGTAGTGCTGCTATCAGCTAAGGGTTCACCTGTGTGTGCCGCCGGTGACACAGGTGTCGGTCTGCCTGAGCCGGGTTACAGTTGAGCGTAGGGTATAGCTGTGTCACAGGTGGTTGACACCGGTGGCTCACTTAATCCTACGTGGCAACAGGGTAACGGTCAGGTGCCTGTGGACCCTATATATAGGGGACCAGGGGAGGACTCTGTTCTCAACCTTGCTCAAATCAGTGATTCTCATACGACCGTTGCAAAGCCTCCAACCACTCCACAAGAGCCAAGTGCCTAAGGGTTAGTTCGAGTGGGTTTGTGAGCTAGAGCACGAGCAAAGGTTCCTCCAAGAGATTGCTGCTGGATCATCTGTTACTCTTGGAGTTTGTCTGCTCCTAGACGGGTGTAGGAGTTGCTGGTATCACCCGAGCTTGTGTGGGCTGAACCAGTAGTTTGTGAAGGTGTTCTGAGGTCTACCTGCTGCAAGGCAAAAGGATCTCCACAAGCAAGAAGGAAGAGTCCTGAAAGATCAGGTACTCGGAGAACAAGCACGATTCAGTGCTGGCCATCTCTTAGGAGTGGTCTCTCCAACGGAGACGTACCTTCTCTGCAAGAGTTGGGAACTTCGGTGAAAAATCTCTGAGTCTCCTTTACTTTCCTGTACTGCATGCTTATCTGTTTACTCTTGCTTGCTTGTGTCTCTTAGACTTGCTCTGTTGTACTTACCTTTTCACCTGTGCTAGCTTACCTTTATACCTGTGTGTGATCATCTGTTACTCAGCTGTTTCATTCACTTGTTCTCATCTGTGCTAGCACCTGTGTCTCAGATAGTCTAAGTAGATCACCTGTGTTAGGTTATCTTTTCACCTGTGCCTTTCACCTGTGTGACAGCTGTGTGTTAATTTACACATAGTTCTCATCTGTGTCACTCACCTGTGTCACAGCTGTCACTATTAATCTGTGAAGTTAACCTGACAACTTAAATAGAAGAATTAAAAGGGGAAATTTTATAAGCCAACTATTCACCCCCCCTCTAGTCGGCATCCCGGTCCTTTCAGTAGCGTTCATGGACCGAGAGACGCTCAAGCTCGTTCGTGAGATGGTCGGTGGCGCCGGTGTCCATATACCAATGGTTATCGGTATTGCCATGGTTGGTGAGTGCAGAGTTGCCGGAGCGCTGAGAGTTGTTGTCGTCGAGCTGGAAGGCGTGGTTGAACCGGTTGCGGCACCGTGCCGCATCATGCCCCCAGAGCCGACATATCTGACAGCGAGGACGGTACCGCCCGCCGCCGTTCTGACGGCCACGGGACTAGCCACTGCCTTGACCTCCTTGGGGCTGCCCGCCGTTGCCGCCGAGACGCCCACCGCCTGAGCGTCCGGAGTCACCGTCCTGAGAGCGCGGAGGACGGGAGTTGGAGTAGTTGCCGCGGCGCGAAGCCGCGTTTGCCGAGGAAGACCAGTCGTCGGAGTTCGCTTGCTGCTCCTGCATAGTTTCGTACCGCAGAACATAGGAATAAAACTCGGTGAGGGAGACCGGAGTGTTCAAAACGGTGAGGGAGGCAGCGAGGGCGCCGAACTGCGGGCCAAGACCCGCCAGCATGTAGTCGATGATCTCGTCGTCAGCGAGAGGATGGCCGATCGTGGCCAGCTGATCTGCCAGGGCCTTCATCTTGTGGAAGTATTCCGCCGCTGTGAGGTCCTTTTTCTTCAGCGTCTGGAGCTGGAGGCGGATGTGGCGGACGCTCGCGCGGTTCTGCGCGCCAAACATCACATGGAGCGCAGTCCACACATCAGCTGATGTGGAGCGGCCGATCATGGCCGCGACGATCTCCTCCGTCATGGAGGAGAGGAGGACGGAGAGCACCTTCTGATCCTGCTGCCACCACGTGATGTAAGCAGGGTTTGCGGCGGCGCCGTTGCTGGTGGTAATCGTGGCCTCGGGCGCCGGAGTCTGGCCGTCGAGGTAGCCATGGAGATTGGCTCCCGAGAGGGTCGGGAGCATCAGTGTTTTCCACAGCAGAAAATTACTGCGGTCAAGCCGGATGGGAATAGCAGAGAGATTAACCGGGGCAGAGAGACTGGCCGCCGGGGAGGAGACCAGGACGCCGGAGGTGGTGAGCGTGGAATTGACGGAAGTCGACATGGCAGGGACGGGAATAGGATCGGATCTAATCGTCGCTCTGATACCAAGTTAAAAAGGCTGTTTACCGATGAATTGCCCATCAGGCTTGCACGTATATATATAGTGCCGAGAAGGCTTGATTTGCTACATCAATCAGTTACAACAATACACAACTAACTACTA
This sequence comes from Stipa capillata, assembly GCA_019208055.1. Classification (NCBI taxonomy): domain Eukaryota; kingdom Viridiplantae; phylum Streptophyta; class Magnoliopsida; order Poales; family Poaceae; genus Stipa; species Stipa capillata. Next base: position 163,476 of record JAGXJF010004723.1, read on the forward strand.
GATATTAGGCTACAGTTAGACACGTCTAACAATAATCAGTTAGGCTAACTATACACATTGATAGCTCAGTGTGCTCACAATGCCTAGGCAGCAATTGTGTCCGAGGGCAACTTCTAGCACCTGGAAGCCCCTTTGACCATCTGCAGATTGCAGCCCCCTGTGGCGGAGCCTCCCGCGCTTGCACGGCCGTCATGAGCATTTACAATATTTTATGCTATTTTTTCTTTATTTTTTTCATCTTTCTACCTTTTCTTTGTAATTATATGTATTATTTTATTTGTTCATCGTTAACCATGAATTGTCCCGTGAGCATTTTGCTTTTCCTCCGTAACTTTTTTTATTGCTGAGAATTGGTCCATGAGCGGTTAGAATTCAACGGGTTCACCACTCCCGTTAATCGTGGTTAATTTTTTGTTCCGTATGGCGATTTTTTGTTCCATTAGTATTTTTCATATTTGTTCAGCTGACTATGATTTTCCACTTGCAATTTCGATTTTGTCACGCGTGTCCATTTTTTTTTCACTAGTATCGTTTAATTTTGTCCGCATGACCATTTTGTCCCGCTAACAATTTTTTTTTGGGTCCAGATAGGTTTCCTTTCTGTTCCGCTGGTAATTTCTTATCTGTTCGACGAAGGTTTTGTTATTTTTTAGTTTTAACAATATGATTTTGTTGATTCAAAATAATTTCATAAAGTCTTTAGAGGATTCTATTGTTTAATAAATTTTTCTATATAACTTGTTTGATTCGTAGGATTGAAACCCATAGAAACTTTTTCTATTGAACATTTTGCATGCAATTAAAAAAAAATTCATTGAGTCTAACCTCTTGAAAAATTTTCTTTGTTTATCTGATAACTATGATATGCACTAAACCCCTAAAGAAAATTCCTACGATGCAACCAAACAACTTCTAGTATTTATTCTTGTGTTTTTAATACCTGGGTGATACAACATATTATGACATCCAATTCATACTTTTTCCTATTCCTGTGTTTTGAGAATCCGATGAATCAAAGAGGCCCCAAAGTTTGTAATTTGGTCATGTTGTTCCTTTTCCCTTTGCAATAAAAATGCTTCATACGGGCTCTGTACGTTGATGCTAGTTAGTAATTAAGCGAGTGAAAAAAATGCTAATCAATATCGTTTTAGAGAAGTTGCAATGAAAGAACTGCACAATAGTACATATATGGCAAAGATTAAACACGTTTTGGTCAGCTGCAAAGAAGCAACTTCAGTTAAGAAATTAGTCACAAATGAATTGGAATAATATTTAACCGTCTTTTACGGAGTCTTCCATTAATTTCAGATGAATACTGTACGACAGTGATGATATAGCACCAAAACAAATTTTTACAGGCTCCTACTAGTCGCTAGTGATGATACAACATTCGAACACTTTGTCATTCATTGTTACCTGACGTAGCGTTAACTGTTAACGGTTAACCTGTACTATCTTCTTCTCTGTCCGAGATACCAGTCCCTTCTTTGTTACGGCGATCACCATGCTGAGTTGCTGAACACACCCTTGCAGTGAACTACCTAGACGTCCTCCTAGATTTGCCATCAGATTTCCAGTTACCATTTGAGTCAAATTCATAAGCTTTCAGGCTGAGGGGCTGAGAAAGAGCACTAGACCTCACCAAATCAGAAGCACATCTGGCACCCTTTAAAATTTCAGTTGAAGTAACTGACTTAGTCTCACTTCCTTTCCCAGAATAAGTTTCCTGTTCCTTGCTAGTATTGGTGTAATGAGAATATTGCTTTCATCAACCTTCTTTTGTTCAGAGGGAGAAATCCGAATTCTGTCTTGAAGCTCATGAAAGATCTTCCTCTTCTAATCCAACACACACATATCAGGCTAGTAACACCAACCCCATCCGCAATGGTATTTTTGAATCAATCAGCGTTCTAATCTGGTCACTCTTACTGCTATCAAGTGTGTGTATTAAAAACCATCAAAATTCCAACAGCCAAAAGCGGTTCCACAAAGCTCCTTCCAATATCGATAGATACCAGGAACACCAAACTCTGAACAAATCCCTGAGCTTAGGCTGTACCGCTTGGTGCGCAGTTCATTCACTTATTTGATAGCAAGAGAATATGTCGAGAGTCCACCTTAGCAGAAAATCCAGTTACTTCAGATGCCTCTTCGAAGTTTTTTCCTTGATCAAAAGCAGTCACACAATGATTCTTATAGAGATCTCCACTCTCCTTTTGGACACCCATATGAAGTCAGCATCTTCTTGATCTGACTGGAATGCAAAAGGCCCCCCAAGACCTTGACGTGAAGGCATTGCTATAAAAGTTCAACTTCTCCCTACCCTTTTCAGTTGGTATAATGTGAAAGAAAGGATGCTTTCACTAACATGTAAACTGCAGAAATAACACACCGCAGGAACAGGAACCCCCCAGAGGGTGCGCCCGGATATCGCGAACAGGGAAAGCAAACCCTAAAAAGTATGCAAAACACTCTTTTTTAGCAAATTAACAAAGTGTTCTGAGAATGTATTTTAGCAGTTTTGCATGTCCAAGATTAAAAATTTAAAGTGGTTATCAGGAAATATCAGCAATTCAGAGAGAGTTTGTCACAGGGAGATTCAAGCATGATCTAAACTCATATATTAATATAATATCAAGATTATTATTACCTTCAGGAGAGATAATTTCTGCTGGAGATCCAGCCATGCTAATAGCACTACCAAAATTAGAGTGCTGGTGTAAATGTCCTGTAAGTGTGGTATTACGAGCCATCCTGTTCGTACTGTCTCCACTTGCTGAAGTTGAAAACCAAATAAATGTTATCCCTCATTTGCAAAATGCCAGGAACACCATAGATCAAGAACTAGCAAATTTATGCTCCATTTGTTTTAAGGATCTAAACTCTTCAAGATGTAAGTTCAAAACGCTACGGACTTCACAACCAACTGACTTTGCTACATATTGGTCAAATAATATTGTGTACCTAGAGGCTATCTCAAGTTCATCTCGCTGAAATTCATTAGGAAGGATGCTCCCCCAATCCCTTGATTTGCCAACAGAACAAAAGCCATACAAAAGTGAAAGGAAAGTGACAGAGTCCGGTGAGTAGCCTTTGTTAGCCATCTTATTTTTTAAGTCCAATGCCTTCCCGAGCATATTATGTCTGCACAGGCTGAAGATAATAGAATTGTATGCTGAATTCCTTGGATCCCATCTGTCATAAACCAAAACCTTGAATATGTCTAAAAGAGCACCCTTGTCATGCAGCTTAACTGTACTACTGCAGTTTGAACTGATGATACAAGCTATACTGTTAGTGAGACCAGTAACCAAATAATGTAATGTAACATCATTAGGAGAACACTGATTAAGCAACATATATTCGAAGTACACAGCAGCTCTGACCACTTTATCCCTTTTAAACAGACTACCAATTAGAATGGAATAAGTTATCACATTGGGAAACAGACCTTCAGATTGCATGTTTGCAAATAAACCTTCTGCAGTGTCCGTATCACCTATCTTGCAGTATCCATTTATTAATGATGAGTACGTAACAACATTTGGTTTGCATCTCCGTTTCATCATATCGCACAATAACCTTAGAGCTCCACTTATGTTACCTTGTTTAGCATAGCAACTGATAAGTGTAGTATATGTAAACTCATCAGGGATACACCCAACCTTTCTCATGCTGCTCATGCATATAATTGCCTCATTCATCATTCCAAACTGACAATATCCTTTTATCATGGCATTGTAGCCAACAACGTCAGGGCAGACCATGAATTCAAATATTTTCCTTGCCTCACCAAGATTCTCACTCCTAATGAACCCATCGATTAATGTGGTGTAAATAAATTTATCAGGGTGGACATTTTGCTCAAGCATCTCTGAAAGAAGGTTCCTAGCTGCAGGAAGCATATGTTTCTTGCATAGGCCACTAATCAATACATTATATATGTTAACATCAGGCAGAACCTGTCTGGCTGTCATCTTTTCCCGGACAACCAAAGCCTCGCTGACTTGCCCAGAAACAACAAGACCATGAATTAGTGCCCCAAAGGTGACCACATCAGGAGTATGCCCTCTTTCCATCATTTCCACAAGCAGATTTGATGCAACCATCACTTCTCCTCTGATGCAGAAACCATGAATCAATGAAGTATAGCTAAATAGATTTGGGTTCAACTCCCTCCTAATGGCCTCCCTCAGAAGACACTCAGCCTCTTGAACATGCCCTTCCCGGCAAAGCTCAGATATCAAAGTACTAAATGTGACGACATCTGGGTCGCAGCCACTTGCAAACATCTGCTTCAATACCACCATTGCCTGTGATGCAGACCGGCATTTGCACAAAGCGTTGATGACACTATTATAAATCTGGACATTGGGGAGCAATCTTCTTTCCCGCATCTCCGAAAGCATACTAGTAATCTTCTCCAGATCACCCTTCCTCCCGAGCCAGTTTATAACAGTTCCATATGTCACCACGGTTGGCAAGATCCCCTTCATCTCCATCTCACCCAAGAGCAACAATCCCCTGCCCATGTCCCCACGCTGACAATACCCATCGATCAAGACATTATAGAACACGGCATGCGGAACACAACCCGCTCCCCACCTCGCCTCAATCAACTTCATGCCCTCCTCCACCCGCCCTTCCAAGCACATCCCCCGTACCATCACGCAGGTACTGTAATCATCCGCGCCACCCACCTCAGCGAGCATTTCGTCATACAGCTTGCGAGCGTCGTCCCAGCGCCGCTTCTCCACGAGGAGCCTGAGCAGCCGGTTGCAGTCGGTCACCTGAGGGAGCGACCCGTACTGCTCCCTGACGCGGTCGCACATCTCGGTGGCCTTCCCGTCCATCCCGGCGTCGGCGTAGGCGGCCACGAGCGCGCCGAGGCAACCGCGTGTGGGCGCGGCGCCCACGAGGGACATGGCCTGGAGCGTGGCGTCCACGGGGTCAAAGCAGCGGGAGCTGGCGAGGAGTCGGAGGAGGGCGGAGTGGGCGAGCGGCGTGGGGACGGGGTCGACGGCGTCGTCAGCGTCATGATGGCGGTGGGGGTGGGGCTGGGAGCGGGACCAGGAGAGGAGCGCAAAGGCGAGGTCGGGGTCCGGGAGGGAGGCGACGGCGGCGGCGAGGCGGGAGTCGGAGAGCGGGGCAGGGAGAAGGGCGGCGAGGGAGCGCGCCCAGGCCGGGTTGGTGGAGCGGGAGGCGAGGACCTGCGCGAGCGACGCCGCGAGGGCGGGGGAGATGGTCGGTGGGGCTGGGCTGCGGCGGCGGAGCGGGAGCCGGGTTATGCGGGGCAGGAGCCTGGACATGAAACTCCGAGGCAGCGGCGGCCGCCGCCGCGGTGGTAGGAGGATGCCGGAGGGGTGGAGGGGGAAGCAGAGCGGCGGCGCGGCACGAACGCGAGGGCGCCCTTAAACCACCGGAGACCTCTTAACAAGGTTCACTTAACCCTCCGAGGCTTAAAAGTCTCCAGAGTTTAGACACCGGCGCACGTGATTCTCTGAATTCTAAGGGCCCGTTCCGGAACGGTCCAGCGCCTCAAAATCCCCAAATCCGGCTCCGGGCTCCCGATTCCAGCTCCCCGAAAAAATTCCACGGATCGCTAAACCGTTCGGCTGGTCCGCTCCCAATCCGATCGCTGGCCTTGGGCTTCCGGTCACAACGGCGGCTTGAGGGGAACGGCGACTGGAGGCGTCGGCTGCTCGAGGAGACTGGCGGCGGCGGGTGGCGGCCTGGTCGCGGCGGGGGACTGGAACCGGGGGCTGGACGCGGGGGCACGAGGCGGTCGCCGACAGATCCGGTCGCGGCGGCGCGGAGGTGAGGGGCGGCGGTTTGGCGGCGGAGCGTCGCGGAAAAGGGGGGCGGCACGCCTTCCGGAGATGAAGAGGAGGAGGTGAGCGACGGCGGCTTGAGGGGAACGGCGGCGCGGCGCGAGGCGAGGGGTGGCGGCGCGGGTCGGGGCTGCTGGAGGCGATGGGGATCGGAGGTGATGGGGCCGTGGAGACGGGAGAGAGAGAAAAAATTAGGCAGCGTACCGGTTCGGCTCACTTGGCGGTGGCAATTCCGGGTAATTTTCTCCAACTCCAGATAAGCGATCCGGTGGAACACGGTTTTAGCTGCTCCGCGATTTTGCACTAGCGAGGCCTTCTGATCCCGGATCTGGGCTCCACGGATTTGGACCGTTTGGCCCGGCTCCACCCGTGGAATCGGCAGAGCTGGGAGCTGGAGTGATACCGAACGGGCCCTAAGGCCGGACATTCATCCGATCCTTTCAACTTTCAAAACTTTGCCCACAAACCGTCGAGAAGGTTTGCCACGATGGAGACGATTTAACTAAAAAATTATTATTTCTAAGTCCTCAATCGATGAACTTGTATGTTAAATTTTTATCTAAAAATTAATTATTAGATAGTTTCACGTTTTAAAAATTGCATAAAGCTTTATATTTAGAGATATATAACATGTCACTTGTACACTTTTAGATCAAGTTACATAATTTTTTTAACTGTAAGTAAGTTTAATAATGTGCATCATACAATCCCCTTCCTCGATGAGTCTTTATTTGGTGAGCACTCTTGTAGGCTCTAGAAGCATATCTACTATTTTTAGGCTTCGCTGTTATTTACATAGTTATCATCGCTACCGCGTTGCTTAACCATGCGAGTTTGACGTAGTCCATGTTCTACTGAATAGGGGAAGAAGGACGACATGAGAGAGGACGAAGAAAAAGAGATTACTCTGGAGCGCTATCGTGGCAAAACCGTCACCACTATCGTAATACTGATGTGCAAAACCGCTTTAAAGGGTTATGTGCACCGATTTTATAAGTATAGTGTTGGATGTCCGGTATTATAGTTTAGAGTGAAGTACACTATGCAACAAACTTCGACAGTTAATGCATCTTTTTATTTATTTTTCCCATTTTCTTTCTAGTGCATCGTGGCCGTTGAAAACGCCGAAGTTACAGCTGCGGTTCTGATTGCAGGAGGACTATCCTGCATTACAAACTAAGTCTTGACTATATGAATAATTTGAGCTTTTATACGAACTGGTTGGTGCACGAACTACTTTATATACCAACAATTGCGAACTACTGGTAGACGTGAATGTGTAACGGTGAAAGTTGATCATTGTTACACCGAGAAGCATGAAGATAATAGCAATGGAATAACATTGGCTGATCGAATTGGTTCTGCGCGTGAAACTCTGAATCACCGAAAGCATCGATGGTACGAACTAAGAACAGCCTTTCCCTTGGATAGTTCACTGCAGTCGTTATTGTGCAGATGCACCATCTTCGCTGAGATGCGCGATGTCCCCGACCTTCTCGAGGACCCAACAGTGGCCGTCGCCGCTGGGGATACGGAAAACATTGATCGAAGAGTTGGGAATTCTCCGGCGGACTGAGCATGTTGGATCGGCGTGCCTGCAGAGCTCCTCTATGCTCGCGCCATGGGAGACCACGATCACCCGATTCCCTGTCAATGCATCATAAGTAAAAACCTTTGGTTTTGATTTGCTCATGAGATATTCAGATGCAAGTCTTGTGAATTTTGTCTGCTGTAATTTTCTGAAAAATTGCAATAGCACACTAGAGAGACTGAACTTGCTACAGATACCATGGAGTTACAGTAAGCTCAGGATGAGGATCGCTGCTTACCCTTGTGTTTGGCAGCTACTGTGTTCAAGTACGAGACACACCTGTCTGACAGTTGATCAAGACTCTCCCCACCACCCTATCATAAGGAGAAGAGTTAATTAGAAACGAAGCTGTATTAACAGGCTACCAATTTTATGCCAACAAAGACTAGGAAATTCTTGAAATAAGCATGGAAGTTACAGGGATTTCCTGGTTCCTCTCATCAGATGAGAAGGCATTGTAAGCCTCGGGGTTGCTCCTGACGGCGTCGTCGAACACCAGGCCGTGGAGATCTCCCATGTGCCTCTCCCTCAGCGCTGGAGCCAACACCAGCTGAAACAAACAAGAAACAACTCATGAACTGAGAGCATTAACATCCATGGATTCAGCAATCCACTAGTTGAGATGGCAACCTAGAATGTCACATACATTAGATACGCCGCAGGCTGCTGCTATAGTTTGCGCAGTCTCGGCGGCGCGCTTGAGGTCAGAGGAGTACACGGCAGCTGGCTTGGCTTCTCTTGACAGGCGACCGGCAACCTAGATTCAGAGTTAACATCAATTTTCCTTTGTCCCCCTATATTTCTGTATCATGATTTCAGAGATTTGTAAAACGTACCAGGAGAGCTTGCTGTCGGCCGGTCTCGTTGAGCTCTGGATCCATTTGCCCCTGTGAACACAAGATTTGGATGCTCCGTCAGTCGGAGAAGATTAATGGAGGAATGGTCAGGAGGGAAGTAAATGGACCGGCCTGGATGATACGGGAGGCGTTCCACGACGTCTCGCCGTGCCGCACCACCACCACCTCGGTGTAGCGCTCGCCGCACGGCGGCGAGGCAGGAGAAGGAGGAGAAATTGCTGCTCGATCGGCCATGGTGTCTTCTGTTACCTGCTGCAGAGAGAAATTTAGGATAATAATCTCCGGGGTTAGTTGCAGGCTTAGCTTGCAGCTTCCAGGAAAGAAACCGCTGCCTTGCATGGGTCTGTGCTTTATTCTCTTATTATCATATTTTGACCGTAAACCTGGTCCGTCAGAGTCTCGTTGACGAGAAACTTTTTTTAAGATAATGAAGGACGGCAAACTTCGAAGAACAAGGGCAATTCGTCCAAGCTTTTTGTACGGATACGATTTTTTCAAAAAAAGATTTGTATTATCTCCCGGCCTCTGTATAAGAAGATGCATTGATTATTACAAAGTCTATGGCCAAACAAAAAACAGCTCACAAAGTAGCTCACGGGCTATGATCCAAATCACATTAACTGAAAATAAATAGCGCTACTCAAGACGATGAAATTCTTCCATCTTGTGGCCTCCCGGTCCTGCGCAAGAATAGGATTTACATGTCGAACTTTGGCGTCAAAACTTGAAAGCGATGAATTGTGCCCAAGAACAAATCCGCCAATGGTTGCATCTTCACCCACCTTTTGGGAAGTGCACTGCAGCATGCTTGATTAGGATATGTGCATTTGCAAATATTTGTGCGACCACTCATGTACTGTCAAAAAGGACTTCTGTAGCAAATATACGTGTACAAATTTGTCTTTGGTAGTGCAGTGCACGAACGGCGCAGCTCTGAATCACTGGTGAAATGAACCGCGCGAGTAGAGCCTGTCTCCTTAGGCAGAGGCCCCGTCGCCGCCGAATGCATCCTCCAGAACGCCGTTTATGTCGAGATGGCAGACGTCGTCGAACCTCTCGAGCATCCACCGGTCGGTGACGCCGGAACACAGAAAACGTTCAGCGAAGTGTTGGGGATGTTCCTGCGAACCGAGCTGTTCGGGGGATCGGTGTGCCGGCAGAGCTCCACTATGGAGGCACCATAGGAGACCACGATCACCCGCATCCCTGTCAGTGCGGCAGCAACAACATCAACAAACACTTCATCAGGGTTCAGAATTGTCAACGAGCTCAGGACTCAGGAGCAGTGCGATGTAACGCACTAACATGTCATAGATGAATCTGATTCGTAAGCCACAGAGGAATTTTGTGAGATAAAATTAAGGATGGGATTTTGCCGCTCACCGATGTGTTTGTGAGCGATTGTGTTCAGGTAGGAGACGCACCGCGAGGTTAACTGATTGAGGCTCTCTCCGCCACCCTGAACATGCACGAGTTGGGAACATTGATAAGCTCTTCAAAGTTCAAGAGTACTACACTGATACTATTCCCCAGTTACTATGCCATTTTGATCTAGATAAAGCTGTAAATATCTCTGGAGGGTTGCGCTTACCGGGATTTCTTAGTCCCTGTCGTCGAAATCAATGCCTTTTTTATGCTCAAAGATATCGAGACCCCTGGATTTTTAGCAAAAGCATCGTCCCACTTCACGCCTTTGGTGGGGAAGTATGAGGCGCCAACTCGACGAGACTGCGACCATACGGCACCAAAAAGCGCTCGCTTTTATCCACCGAATCGATAGCAAGATTTCCTTGTCAGCTTTGGTGGCGATAACAGTGGAGGAATGCGTGTAAACCATCCACTTACGGTCTCTTTAAAACACGTATTTTTAAAATATAGGAATAAAAAAATATAATATTAGAATACCGTAGCTTATAAAACCATACAATAAACGAAAACACGGGACCAAAGGAATTTTGCAAAAAAATTTAAAAAGAGAAGAATCATACAAGACACAAAGAAAATTTCTTATGAGATCTAAACTCATATTTAAATTTCTTCAAAATTTATATGAATTAAATAATTCCATAAGAATTTCATAGTATTTCTATGACCTCTTACCTACGATTCAAAGGACATCCGTAGAAAAGTTTTATATGAATTTAGATCCTACAAAATTTGTTTGAAAATCCTTCAATCAAAAAGCCCTTAATTAGAGTGACAAACAGCGGTGGACATCTTTGTCAACATTTTCACACTGATTTCATTACTGAGGAAGTGCAAGCAAAAGATCGACATTTGGTCAATGATGCTGATTGGGCTCCAGTGATACACGCCGTCGTAATATGCGGGTCGATTTAGGCATCAGGGGGCTGTGTTGAGCAAGGAGGAAAGCTGAGCATTTGATCAATGATGACGCTAATTACTGGTATTAGTACTTATCAGTTTGCCTTCACACCTGCTTCTTGGCGTACTTAAGCATTTCTTGTTCTTGTCGCTATCTTCATTTTGCATATGCAATGTATAATCTACAAGGACCATGTGCCTCCACCAGAAAATTATAGAATCAAATGATCTGGCAAGTAGTAGCTTCCAACAACTAAATGGAACCATTTCTAGGTACTTAATCCAGCCTCCATTAAATCAGCTATTAAATTTGGTGAATACTTCCTCCGTCGAATTCATCCTAAGTTGAATTTTGACTGTAAATTTATTGCACACTTCTTTGTTTATATTTATAAACGTATAATCATAAAAAAAATAATTTTTACATACAAATCATAGGGTATTAATTTTGTGTCACACAAAGGTACGCATAAATAAACCAATCGATAGTCAAAGTTCTACCTAGAGCAGTCAAACTATGTCTTATATAAATCAACAGCAACCTAATTAGACATGTATTGATTTCTTCCAGAACTGTTTCCTACGAAATTCCCTATGTTTATGTAAAATTACTGCAATGTTTCGCACGTTTATGTAAAATTACTGCAATTTCTATAGAACTCCTGCGTATCTAAGAAGCATTTAGTGTAGCAGTATTTGTTTGGAATGCAACAGATTCAGATTTTTTTAAAAGGAAAAATGGCGGTGCATTTTTGTTAGCTTTTCGTATCAAAACCCAACGGCCCGCACACCTCTCCAGCTCCTCCATGCCCAATCACAAGCCATCTCCTAAGCTAAGAGTACGTTTGGTTGGTTGAATAGAACGGGATGGGAGATGGTCATCCACCTTTTTTAGAGATATTCTGTGTTTGGTTTAGTGGATGGGGTGGATACACCCCAAGGAAATATTCCCTCAATATGCTGGATGGAGAAGGCCGGCCAAAATTTCTGGATGAGGTGAGCCAAATTTTCTCTAATCGTGTTTAACCTTACTAATCGTAGTTTTTTTTCTAATCACGCTTAGACCGCCCGAGCTCCGGCTGCCGCCCCCCGCCGGCCGCTCCTCGCTGGCCGCTCCCCGCCCCTCGGGCGAGCTCGGCCCCACCGCCTCGAGCTCCATCCGCCGTCCGCCCAGAGCTCTGGCCCCCGCCCCGAGCTCCGGCTGCTGCGTCCCGCCGCTCCCCACCCTAATCTCCGCCCCGCCGGCCCCCGCCCGTGCTCCGCCCCGCCGCCGCGAGCTCCGTCCGGCGCTCGCCCCGAGCTCCAGTTGCTGCGCCCCGCCCGAGCTCCCCTGTCCCCGCCCGTGCTCACCGCTGGTGAGAGAGAGAGGGAGGATTAGGAAAAAGATGGAGAGAGGTCACTGACGTATGGGGCCCGCATATCAGTGGCTCATCCAATTTTAGTCAAACAAAAATTTAATCTATCTAATTCACTCCAATCTACTAAACCAAACAAAAAATTGGCTCATCCTATCCAAAAAAAATTGAATGGGCTCATCCCATCCCACCTCACCCTCCAACCAAAGGCACGCTAAATCGCACACAGAACGAAGCAAAGTCCACGCCCAAACTCCGATCCACTACTCCGGTGAGCTGAGCTGGGCCGAGGCCGCTGCCATGGCCGCGGAGAGCTGCCACTCCCGCAGCCTCTCCTGGCTCGTCAAGTCCTGCATCCCCGCCGACCCTGCCCGCCACATCTCCGTCCCCATCCCCACCTCCACTCCTGCTGCTCCTGCTGCCTCCGCCACCAACCTCTGCTGCCCCATCTCCGCTCTGCCCGACGACCTCCTCCTCGACTGCCTCGCCCGCGTCCCCCGCGCCTCCCTCTCGCCGCTCCCCGCCGTCTGCCGCCGCTTCGCCGACCTCCTCGCCTCCCACGCTTTCCTCCACCTCCGCCGCGCGCGGGGCCACCTCCACCCTTCGCTCCTCGCCGTCTCCGTCTCCGACCACGGCGCCTTCGCCCAGGCGCTGCTCCAGTTCCTGCCAGAGCAGCAGCAGCTCCAGGTCGCCGCGCTGCCGCTGCCGCTGGCCCTGCTGCATTGCGGCGGATCCGTGTTCGCGGACGCGCGGGCGGTGGCGCTGGGCCGGGAGGTCTTCCTCGTCGGCCGCGGCGCCACGCTGCGGGTGGACGCGCTCACGGGGGCCGCGCGCGCGTGCGCGCCCACGCTGTTCCCGCGGAAGAAGTTCGCGGCCGCCGCCGTGGGAGGGCGGATCTACGTCGCGGGCGGGTCCGCGCGGACCGCGGCGGTCGAGGAGTACGACCCGGCGGCTGACGCGTGGCGCGTGGTCTCCGAGGCGCCTCGGCGGAGGTACGGGTGCGCCGGGGCCGGGGCCGGCGGCGTGCTCTACATCGCCGGCGGGGTGGCCGTGTCCAGCGACGGCGCGCGGGCGCTCGAGGCGCACGTGTGCGCCGGGTCAGTGGACGCGCTGCACGTCGCGTCCGGCGCGTGGGCGCGCCCCCGTGCGCTGCCCGGCGGCGGCTGCGTCGTGGGCGCGTGCGGGGTCGGTGACCATCTCTACGTGGTGGCCAGCCACGCCGTGGAGCTCTCCTTCTGGAGGTGGTGCGGCGGGGCGGGCGGCCGAGGCAGCGACATCATAGCCGGGGGCGGGTGGGTGGCGCTCGAGGCGCCGCCCATGCCGAGGGGGTCGGTGGGGCTGGGCATGGCGGTGCGGGTCTCGATGGCCGGGATCGGGCGCGAGACAGTGACAGCCGTGGTGAGCGCCGCGGCTGTGAGGGGCCACAATGCGGGGGCTGGCGCGGGCGCGTTCGATGGGATGGTGCTGGTGTACGACATCGCCGGCGGCAAGTGGAGCCGCGCGCCGGACCTGCCGCCCGGGTTCCGGCGGGCTGCCTGCGCCGGCGTCGAGTGCTGACAACCTAGTGACCATTTCTGCTTTGTTTGGTGGATTGGCGCGGTGTGAAGTAGCATCGTGCAATCGCGGGACTGTGTTGAATCGAACTGATTTGAATTGATGTTGCATTATTTTCTCAATTTGATTTGGGTGCAGGTAGTGTTTAACCTGTACAATTACCTACAGCGACTGCACGCTTCGTTACACTACTGGGTGCGAGTAGATTGCATTCTAGACTATAATTTGGGTGAAGCTGTTAGGACCTACCTCTATGGAAGTGGAGGCAACCCATTGAGACCCTGCTCGAGCAACCTGTGTCATTTTACTCAGTGATTAGCCGCAAATCACTTGAGTAATTTCTCAAAGAACTGCTAAAACGCCACTACAGTAGTACAGTGGCAGAAAGATGGTAGGAATTTCTAAAGGCGAAAAAGGCCCTTAGGCCCATTAGAAGGATTTGGTACACCGCACTTTTACAGGGAAGTAAAATAAAAATAAAAATTACACTGGTACTTCACCATCTTATACATGGGGCCCTGAAAACAAAAGAAATCCCTGTGTAGTAGTCGATATTGCTGGAGATGCAACCATTGGCGATGGCTGAGGAGCTCCTGCCTTCAAGCCCAAGACATACGCGCAGTTCCCTTGATAGATGGCCACTATGGGCAGGAAGGAGCGAAGGGCCTCCATTTTGGAGGTAGATGAAGCTGGCCGCAGGGGCGGAGCCAGGATTTGAACATGGGGAGCAAGACACAAGAAGCAAAAAAATTCTAGCCTTGCACTAGCTCACCGTTGGGGGGGGGGAGGCTAATTATTTCTAATCATATCTAATCTGTACGTAATCAATTGCAAATCAAGTAGTTGACGCAGCGTTGGGGGGGGGGCGTGGCCCCCGCTCGTCCCCCCCTTAGCTCCGCCCCTGGCTGGCCGTTTCGTGACAAAGCCACCAGCAATCAATCTAAAATCACCATCCAAGTTGGCAGGGACGATTGATACAGAGGCCTTCAAGCCTTCAACTCTGACAATCTACCAAGTCGACATGGTAGATGTATGCTTTGAATTAGATCCAACTTGAAGAGAGAGAGAGAGAGAGAGAGAGAGAGAGGAACATGATACCTAAAAAAAATATGAGACAGAAAATAGGACGACCATTTGCCAGATCCAACTAGCAAGGAGAAAAGATGGGATTTTAAAAATGAAAGGGAACAAGGAGGATTGATAGGAGAAACGAAACACTCGACCGCAATGAAATGGCGAACCGCCGTAAAGAAAAAAAACCGCAGAAAGAGAAAAACAGCCTTGCTTCTGCCCTCCTGCCCTCAGCGTGCATCACATGTCACGTGTGGAGAGGCTCCGCTGGCGCGCGCCACGTTGCGCGGACGCCCTAAGCTAATAACCTTTGAAAAGGGTTACCTTTCTCTAGTAATTTGGTAAATTTTGTGGAATAAAACAAAACCTGTACACCCTAAGGCCCTGTTTAGGAGACTTGAAATTTTTTACATTTGTAAACAGTTTACCCTTGTAAAATACTTAGCACCACAAATACCCTTGTATACAAGTATTTTTTTACATTTGTAAACAGTTTACCCTTGTAAAATACTTAGCACCACAAATACCCTTGTATACAAGTGTAATCTAAATCCCTGTTTGGAAGACTTGTAAATATATACCCTTGTAAATAGTGTCTAAGGTTAACTCTGCACTTATTCAAGCTTGTATCAGTGAATACTCATCCATCCACTGATCTGGCCGGCCACCTAGCAGGCTTAATTCACAGCACATGAACATCATCAAAAGAAACGGCCTGAGCTGCATGTTTCGGTAAGGCCAGTATCTATATATATATACATATATATATATATATATATATGAGAGAGAGAGAGAGAGAGGGGCTCAGCTGTATTGCTATGGAGTTCCACAATGAAAAGGAGTGGCAAACCTAGTAGCAGTAACAGTTTGAGCATAAAGTTCATCCGTGTTAGGATCAGCCTATCAAGTTTTATAGGAGTTCAGTTCACACAACTGATCTATAGGAGTTCAATTCACTTTTGAAATCAAACATGAGTGTAAAAGATGAGGCATTCAGTATTATAAGAACAACACCATTTTCCAAATGCCGAGTATAAGCACAGAATACCAAAATTAAACACACGGTTCCAAGAACACTATTTGGACTAGTAGCAACTCTCACTGCTTGCATATTACAAGGTGATCATGGCAGACCTTGTGAGCTCAAACTAGAAAAGATCCACATTGGTGCCTAGGGAAGTTCGCTACAGCTACTTCACCTACAACATGCAATATTACGACTTAGTCACTGAAAGATTAAGCAGTTCACTACATAATGGATAACAACGATGCAAATCTGAGCATCCTTTACTTAGGTCTTGCCCTAATGACTATGAAAAGATTTGAGGGAAAACTAATTATGCACCCAACATTGAGATACAAAGAAAAATCACAACAACAAGGTCAAGAGTCTGATAACGGTTGCAGCTAACCATTGAAATTTCAATCTCCAAATTATGTGCTAACTAGAGTTGCCTGTTTTCATATCACATACCATACAAAACTACACAAATACATATCATTCTGGAATCTGGATACTGCATAATTATTTTTGGAATCTTGCTAATAAACTAACAGTAGAAGAAACAGAGAGAAATGTGCATCTGACACTCAAAGTGATCGATCAGGACTTCAGGAGTTTGAGTTCAACAACAGATGAACATGGTGCTAATTTAATTATTTCTCTCAAGTAATTTCTCATGCAATTTGCCTTTTAACTTGCAATGCTTTTCTTACAATGGTTTTTTTGGTCGGTAAGGGGAGAAAGGTGTATTTGGTTGGCTAGACACTCTGAAGACACAATTTCAGTTTTATCCCACTGATGCTAAGGTGCATGGTAGACTGTTTACAAGGGAGATCACCTTAATAAAGCCGTACCTTACAGGCCTAGGTCAAACGAAGGATAGTCATCTATCAGCCTCTGAATCTTGGGATCTCTCTGTGTTGGGTTACTTAGAGTAGAAGAGAGGCCACTACTAGCTACTTCTAAGCTTCGCTACTTCCTTCTTCAACCATAGCCCTCGAAGCCTTGAATCATAACACAGAAAAAGCTCCCAGTTCATTGAATCTTTAAAGACATCGGAAGCAAGTAACTTGATCTCATCGGACAGATCAACCATACCATTCAACACCTCCAAGCATTTGCAAATTGAGTATTGTTGTCCTTGTTGCAATGCTTGGTCTTTCATCCTTGAGTATTGTTCTCTCTTGAGTTGAAGGTAAGCTAGCATGCTATCTTCAATGCGTGGTGCCGATGTGGACCCCTTTTGCTTCTTGGGTCTTGCTCCTTGTCCTCCACCAATCTTATTCCTTGAATTAGCATGATCTTCATCATAGTCTTCAGCCGCAAATTCTTCACCATTGTGATCTACTGACAGTTGAGGATCAAAACTCCTCCTAATGGCATCCCTTCTTTCAACTTCATACATGGAGTTTTATCCTTCGTCTTCAATGGCGTAATTGTCTATTCCTTGGCTTTCCATGACCGTCATTTTTGGAGACGGATCTATGGTACTCTCTCTTTCACTTCTGAGATGTTTCCCACTGGCACTTGACTGTATCTTGTTTTTCCTTCTAGCATCAGAACTTGTATTCAAGGTGCTCTCTCTTTCTTCTCTCGATTGAGTGGGCAAACTAGAAGTGAAGCAATGTTTTCCTTGGGCCAATTGACCTATTAAGATATCAAGTGAGTCTATAAGAAAACAGTAGCTACCTTAAATCATTTAAAGGAAAAGCACGAACTTACCTTCATACAAGAGATCCAGCGCCTCAAACAATGAAAAGCTCTTATTTTCATACCTCCTTAGCTTCGGGTCCTCTTGCCAAGTAACAAAATGATCAAAGATAGTTTGGAGTTGTGGTTAGAATTGTTAGAATTAGAATGGTTAGAAGCTTACTTCAATGATCTCATCCCATTTCTCAGCTATGGTGTTTATAATGCATGTAGTTGGGTTCCAAGAAATGCCACTACGCCTGACGATTGATTTAAGTGCCTTGTAATTCTTTTTCAATTGGGCTTCTTTATCTCGAATTTGTGACTTGGTAAAACTAGCTTCTGAAAATAGCTTATTGATATCCTTCACGATTTGGTTCCAACCTTCTGTACACCATCCATTCTGGCCATGGTAGTGAGAAAGATTGTATTCGGTGAGTACTTCAACCAGTCCCTTTTCATACTTTGATGTTCATCTGTAACACCCTAGTTTTCCGAAACCCAAAAATTAGGGCCAACAAAAACCTTTTGATAATAATGCGGATTAAAATACACCAAATTAAAACTTTCATCTCAAATCATGCTTCCATTGAAACCCTAAAGTGAGTCAACCAAAAACCTTTCCCCTCTGTTCTTATTTCGTTGACCTCCGCTCTGTTGAAACACCATCCGGCAAACTTTTCCAAACCGGGCATTCCAGTATTTCCATGCGGGACCGTTCATCCTTGCATCCCCGCTACGGCAACCTGAGGCAGCTGCCACAGCCAGCTTGCCCTACCCGACAGCACATGGCAACCGTTGCCGCTGCCACGCCCTTGCCACGGCAGCCGCCGTTACCCATTTCCTCCGCCGCGACAAGACCCCTGCCACCGCCGTTGCTACCTTTCTCTGCCGCAGCAAGCCGTCCTTGCCACGACAAGCCTCTGCCGTGCCACCGGTTCCCTGCCACGGCATCTCACAGCAGCTACCGTCGCTGCCATGCCTCCGCCACAGCAACCCCTTCCTTGCCGCGGCAATGTCGCGCCGCTGTTCCTCCCGCCGCGACAACCTTTTCTCCGCCGCGACAACCCTTCTCCCTGCCACGAGCACCCCTTCGGCATCCCTTCCCCTTCTATCTATTCAGTGCCACCTAAACCCACATCTGCAGCCGCGGCACCTTGTCGTCAAATGGACCCGAGTCGAGATACAAAGGTTTCCAAGAGTTCTCATACCTTGCGTCACCCTGCCGCGCCCCTAAACCCTAATTCCTTTCTCCTTGATTCGACGAAAGGGGCAAAACCCTAACACATTACACGCGCCGTATACGCCACCGTATCGATGGTACCTCACCTCTAGCACGTCCTAAGCCGACAAAAAGGTCTCACCTCGAGTTCCGTGTTCCTGCCCCACCTTGCCGCGCTCCGAAACCCTGGATCCGAGCTTCCGATCCATTCCCTTCCTAATTAAACCTAATTCCTCTTAAAACCCTAGCGCATCGTCAACTTTGTCTCAATCCTTTGTATATATGCTTAAAGTCCCCAGTATATATGGGCACATACACTTTGAAGCCCCGGCACATCGCTGCATATGTTCCTTGATTTCCACCACCTTTTCTCTCTCCTAGAATATATACGCGCATAAACCATCTCTGTTGCAGTCCTATGCATATACGAGTAAACCGGTGATATTTTCCGAACACCTTCCCCATAATAATTATCCCGCATGAAATCACGTTGATATCCCTGCCAAAGCTATTTAGGCTCATCGTGTGGTCATTCCATACTGCCCTTATCTTCTAATCGCCTTTAACCCCTCTGGCAAACCATATTACTCCTCCACAGCTGAAATCTAGCTCCTGTCTCATCACTGACCACACGTCCTTTCCGGGCTATAGCTTCACCTGAGCTGGTGTTGTCCCCGTCACTTATTCTTTCTTTAATGGAGTTTAGCAACTGTCCCATCCTCCTTCCTGACCTTGCTTTTCTCTGCGCATGCACCAACAGCACTTGCCAGCTCACTCACCTCCTGTTGCCATCAATACTCGCAGAAACACAGCTCCAACAGCAGCTGACTCACCCGTCTCCTCACTCTCTAATCAAATCACTGCATTTAATCTCCCTCGTGTTCTTTTTCTCTCTCATCCCATCACCTCTACAGCCCCTGCAGTACAAAGCAAGCCGAGCTGTCTCATTTCTCATTTATTGTTCCCCGAACTCTCCCTCCGAGCACCAGCAAAAGCACTGCTGTGCAGTGCCCCGTTCTCTCCTTCACCAGTGCTCTCCCGTTTGACCACACCCTGCTCGTGCCATCTTGTCGTCCACAGCATGAAGTGAGGCCAAGCAAGTTCTGCACCACAACAGCCAGGCTCCAGCGCATTTATTCCTCCTTATCTCACCTGTCTCTCTGATCTATACTAGTGCCCAGCCCGAGCGCTCCTTGCCTTCTTCCCCACCGAGCTCAAGCCGCTCATCTCTCCCCTCCTGCTTCTTCCTCCTAGCTTCCTCTCTCCCCACTGCTGGAAGCTCGAAGACTGAGCTGCCAAGCTACTTCTTGAGCTCAAGCCGAGTTTCCCCCACATCCAGCCACCACTCCCCTTCCTTTCTTCCATACCAGAGCGCACCAGAGCCCAGTCGAGCTCGCTCTTCCTTCCTCCTAGCTCCACAACTCCTTCTTCCCCACTCCCCTGCTCCAAGCCGATGGCCCCGGGGGCCCAAGCTCTCCCCGCCGCTGCCCCCAGCACCCCGCCGGGTCGCCGCTCCCCTTTTTCCCCTACATCTCCCTGCCGCCGCCGGTGGCGAGATGCCCGAGCGCGCCGCCGGTCGCCATGAATCCGAGCTCCTCGAGCTCGTCCCGCCCAGTCACCCACAGCACCACTTCCCCGCAAGCCACACCGCCTGGCCGCCGCTCGCCATGGGCAAGACGAAGCCGCCGCCGTCCCTCTGCTGCGGGCAGGCCACCCTCACCTCCTCCTCGCCGGCGTCCCCTCAACCGCGCCACCGTTAGCTCTCCCTCGAGCTGCCCGCGTCCACCTCCAGATTCGCCATCGCCCCTCAGGCCGGCTGGATCCAAGCCGCCGCCGCTGGTGGCGCTCCCAGCAGCCACCGGCGAGCCGCCCCGAGCTCACCCCGCCGAGGCCACCCGCTCGAGCCCGGCATCCCAACCAAGCGCCGCCGGTATCTCCCCTCTCCGCGCCGGGCCCTGCGCCGCCCGCGCCGGCACCAAGCCCTCCTCCCGAGCGCGCCGACGCCCCTGGCCCAGCCTCACCCAACGCCGAGCTTCCCCCTGCTGACTTCTTTCCCCATTTGCTTCAAGCTTCTCTGCCATCCGCCGCGACCGCAATACCCCTGCCGCGGCAGGCCGTTGCGACAAGTTTCCCCACCGCGGCAGCGCCCCCTTTTATTTTTCCTTCCTCCCTTGCACCACAGCCGAGCAGCCAGAGCACCCCCCCTCTTCCTCATTTCTTTTTGCTTTTCTTCTTTTCCCCCATGTACAGCGATTGAAGCTCTGGAACCATCTGAACTTCGGTAGTTGGTAAGAACTAAACAAGCATGATTTATGCAAGCCCTGCTGGATTAGACTCCCAATCACATAAATTCAAAATACAGCTAATAGTACCAGTTTTATAAGTGTTGAGAATCATTTAAAGTCTAAGTTTGTTTCCAAATCAAAAATGACTTTAGAAAATATAAATCTATATATGTGCATATCTCTCGTAAATTTTCTTCCACGGCAAATGCCCCTCTTTCAATGGTCATCTAAAGTAAAATGCACTGCCTTGCGTCCAGTAGGCCGATTATATCAGCTGAGAGTTCCCTGGACTTAAACCAGGCTATCTGATCGACACGACTCCCCAATAAAATCCAACCATTGCATATAGCAGTATGCATGTAATTTAGGGTTAGCTCATAGTTGTAAAACCCTTAATATATGCATGGATTTGATTAAATCCAAAAATAAAGCATACACCCTCATGGCCCTGTTAGCAAAGACCATAGGAAAAGACTAGAAAACCCTAACGAAACCATATTCGTGCATGGCCGGGGATCCCTATCTCCTTCTATTCAGTAGTTGCCGAGGGACTTTTCTAAACCTAAGGTCCGAAACTCTAACAGTACCTTTTGAATCCTAGCTAATTAAATGAACCAAGTCATCTAAAAACCCTAAAGGCTTGTATAAGTATACGTCTCCCGTAAACCCTAATCGACGATGTGCAGTGAGCAGATACTTTCCGTCAAGATAACATAATGCACCCAACCTTAACTCGCTAAAGCTTCTCAAAGTCAAATGACTAATAAAACGCATCATGATCGCATGTGTTGATTCTTCCGGTTCTATATTCGATGTTCTTGGGTTTTCCTCGTGCCATTGGTTTATTCGCCATTCTTTCGACGTGTAGATATCGACGGTAGAAGATATCGCGCGAAGGACCCGGACCATTGCCGAATCAAGTTTAAGACCGAGCCCCGGCCAATGTCGCCAGGCAAGCATTCCCACTTTGACCATGTTGAATCCCATACTTGTGAACATTAAGTATTTTGTTTGCAAACTTGCATGCTATGTTGATATCGACGTTATTTTATGCTAGGGTAGTTATGCCGAGTAATTGCATACGAGGTAGGTTCTGAAATCCAATCCTTGTAGCCCTAAGAATATTTAGTCGGTTGATATTCGACCGACCAACTAAGTAGGATTATAGGCTTTAGCCTTGCTTAGCCATGCTGTAGTAAAAACGAAGTTTTAACGATACGATGGGTTTGGGATCAAAACCCTTGGTTTGTTATACATTCCGAGGGAATCTTTTAAAATGAAATATTTGCTAAAATCCCAAATGAAAGTGATGGAGGATTGGGATTCGGGCAGGAATGCTAAGGAAGTTTGGAGGTGGTAGAGTAGCTGGTCGCTACATGAGAAATGAAATTGCCGGGTAGCCGGTTGCTACCTGAGGAGATGGTTGGATAAGGAGTCCTGCTCGAATCAGTTAAGGACCGAACCTAAGTGCCGCTGAATCAGTTCCCCCACCGTACGTCCACATGTCCTTTATGGGAAGGACTTGACTCGGTAACCCGCCTAATACTAGGGTTCAAACCCATGGGAAGTAAGAAGTATGTGCTAGGTAGGACGTTGGGCCCCTAGAGAATTCTCACGGTACTACATGGGTCGAGATTCTTAGTGAGCTCCATTTAGGCGGGGATGAGGATTCGACACAAAGATGAGCGTTTCTCCGTGTTGTGGTGTCAGGCTGCCTGGGCACAACCGGAGTTGGGGTAAGTCTCATTTAGCGGGTCCGACTCTAGTATGAAAGCAGGTGAAACGTCTCGTTGTACAAACCCTGGACACATGCGACACGTAGCATGCCCAGGGGGAACTACATCTTGTGGGTAAAGCCGTACAACCTCTGCAGAGTGTTAAAAACTATTCGAATAGCCGCGTCCTCGGTCATGGACATGAACTGGTAAGGCCACACACTGGTTAGGCTGAGCTTTGTTTGTGAAAGCTGGGAAATGGGATTAAGGACGTGGGCATGATGTGTCCACAGTGAGCAGTTTAAGCTACAGTCTGGTAGCGAGGAACTGCAGAAAAGGAAACCTAGCCCGGGCCGCGTGGAGGCAGCACGGGTAGGTTGTAAGGACCGTTCGAGGCGGTAGACGGAGCTACCGACCTCTAGTAACGACCGTTTTGCTGGTTTATCCAGCACCAAATGCTGTCTCGACAGAGACAAATTTTTGGATTTCGAAAATGCTCTTGAATCTACTATTCTGTATTTCGAATAAAAACTTACATTTCCGCACAACTTGCAACTTAGGTTAGAGCTATCCCTTGATCTACCCCTTGCATGAAATATTGCCGTATATTTCCTCCTGTGGGAATAGCTTGCGAGTACATTTAATGTACTCACTTGGCTTGTTGATTTGGCCAGACGAAGGAGACTTCAATTCCGAAGATACGTATAGGAACGCGAAAGCTAGGGCGTAACCCCCAGTCAGTTGCCTGTCGGGTATGGCATACTGATGGGCCACCTCTCCGCTGGATTTCCGCTGCAGATTTATAGCCGTTGGGCTACAGGTATCAGATTATCGACCTTAACGGTCTATTTAATTGTTTACGCATGTATGACAATGATATACAGGTTAACTCGTGTGTATCGGCTACTGATCTAGGGACCGATACAGTAATCACGAGGGCTTACCCGGCCTAAAAACCGGGGGCGCCACATCATCTCACCCTTTGCGCCATTAAAACCTAGAACAAAATAAGAGAAAAGAAAAAATAAGACAAAGCTAACATAAAGTTTTTGGATTAGCAGAAATAAGAGAAAATAACAAAATAAGACAAAGCTAACAACACAAGTCATAGAATAATACATTATCTAGTGCTGATGCTCATCGAGTAGATCTCCGTTGCATCCTTCAGTTCCTGCTTCTTTCATAATCTATCCACATATGCATTGCCCATGTTTCTTTGGTTACTTGATGGTGTAGAACCCTCTTGTGGTGTATCATCACCACTAGGAAGAGTGACGAATTTATGAGGGTCAATCGGGAGTTTTTGTGTACTAAGCCATTCGTCGTTACCTCTGTGGCTCCGGATTACATTATGTAGTATAATTGTGGCTATAGGAATTTTTACTTGAGTCTCTATTGGATAATATGAACCCACCTTCAATATAGGAAACCACATCTTTAGAATTCCAATAACCCCCTCAATATGGTTCCGTAGATGAGCATGGCGAAGATTAAAGAGTTCTTTGTAGTCTTTCGGTCGACAATTGCTCCGACCATGCTCTTTGAGATGGTACCGAACTCCTCGGTAGGGTGCAAGAAAGCTTGGTGTATTTGCATAGCCTCCATCAACCAAATAGTACTTTCCATCTGGTATTCGGAAGCCCGATTTGATAGTAGACTTTAAGACCCTGGCATCTGATGCTGATCCCTCCTAATGAGTGGAGACATAGACAAAATTTAAATCGAAGTTACAAGCAACCATAATATTTTGTGATAGGATCCCCTTCCTATTCCTGTAAGGTGCAGCCTCACTGCTTGATATTGTCACAGGGACATGAGTCCCATCGATTGCCCCTAGGTAGTTCTGCAATGAGGAAATTAGAGTTACTAATTGAGATATACTAGGAGAGGATAGAGATTACTAGACTTAACAGTCATAAATGACATGTACCTGAAAGAAAGACCAAAACTGTGGACTCGAAGATATTTTCCAATGGGTATCCATAGATGGAGGTTTGATAAGCTCAGATGTTAACGATGTAATTGCATCAAAGCATGCACCGATATGCCTGTGGACGGTTTCTGCGCTATGCTAGAATCTATCGGTCAACGTTTGGAAACTAGCATTCCGTGAAAGCATGTACACGAACATTCCTAATTGCTTCTCGACGGTAACATCTCTTGTGTTTTGCAAAAGATTTTTTGCTCTAAAATGGTTGAAAAGTGCCTGAAAAATGTGGGACTCCATTCTAAGAATGTTGCGACATCTGTCCGGGTGCCATTCCAATAGCTCAACGATGTACTTTGCACTAGTAAGGATCAATGTATTGCATGGAGTTTTAATTCTCCTAGAAGCTTGGTATAATGCTGGGAAAACTAAAAGCATCATTTCTTCTTCCTCTTCCTCCTCGAAATCGGTAAGAACAAGATTATCCATATTCAAATAATTCAAAATTTGTCCTAACAAATCAAGGCAGTTTAATGAAAAAAAGTGAACCGTCTATACATAACAAGTACTGTAAGCTCAAACTGAACATGATTAACCAAAGGAACAAGATGGCTGCCTTTAACTAAAGGAACAGAGGTGCATCTAAACCATCATGTATATTTAGAGTAGGAAGAGAGGTGAATTCGATAGAATGAAAAATCAATTGAGAGTAGGAAGAGAGGTGAATCACAGAATCAGATGAGAAAGAAAATGTATTTTTCGGAAGGTAGAAACAATATCCTAAACAAAAAGAAGGATCTGTACGCCACACTGCAACTATGAAACAAAGGGCTTGAGTTGTTCAAAGGAAAAATATTGCACTCAATAGACTACTCTTAACCTCATTAACTAGCAATAACAGGTCAAAGGAATATTTGGCTGACACGTCTATTCCAATGCAGGTGCAGCTCATGTCAGTTAGGAGACACAAAGCACTGAGAGCAGAGTAGCCAAAGTTTAATTTCGTTCAAAATACTGCTGCTATGTAGTATAGTCACCGAGGAATATCATGTCAGCACACACACGCTCTCCTCATGATACTTTGATGAACAATAGAAAAAATGATACTTAACAAAAACAAGTCTGCTGCCTCACAGACCAAAGACCAAGCTATATGAGACAACACAACATGTGGATAAGCAATTTGATAATGGAGATAATAACTGAAAAAAATCTACATGCCAAGAACTGAGCTCACAGTGATGGTTTTAAGAGTTCTACCCGAGTGATTAGAGGATTGAAGGTGAAGATCTACAGTCAACCAACTAAAACCAAGCTACAGAGGGAAACACTATATCTGCCATCTCTTTACCTGCAATAGTAGATGAAACAAATGGTAAGTAACTAATCATGTACAATTTAGATATTTCAAGGCAAAGAACTAATATATCGCACAACTATCAGCCATTTGAAGAAATTCAGTTGATGCGTTGTTCATTAACCAACTAACATATCACATTAAAAATTAACAAACGACCGTCAATTTGCTTGTGCAGATTGCTGATGTTGGCTTGTGGAGAGAAGTCGTGGAGAAAGGCAAAGACTGCAAAGGAGGATGGAAAGCTTCCCGAACCAAACGGTCAAGAATCCATGTGCAACTGGGTATACAGGACGAACTGTGCAAAATCTCATTTCTCACACACTGCGTTGGTCACTGAAGGATCACAAGGCCAATAAGCTTGAGGCCGTCTACGAGGTGATCCAAGAGTGCACTGACCCTGACCCAACGCGGAGACCGGCGATGAGAAACGTCACAAGCAAGCTCAGGTATCAAAAATGACCAAGGATTGGTAACAACAGATACAGATCTGCTCGTGAATAGCTAGCCATTATACCACACCAGATCAAGAACCCTAGCAAAGAGGGGAAGAACCCTAGCAAAGAGGGCATAAATTTGGTGTTTAGGAGGGCTTACGAGTAGTGGGAGGGCCCGGGTCGACGTCAGTGCAGCGAACGTGGTCATCGGAGTCGTGGTTTGGAGGAGCTCATTCGGGTAGCGGCTCCCTCGGACAGCGGCGGCGATGGCGATGCAGACGGGAAGGGTGTGGCGGTGGGGAGAGAGCAAGCGGTGCTCGGAGATGGCCTTCCTCGTGCGCGGCTGCCTGCGTCGCGTTCCTTCGAGCTGCGGTCGTCTTCCTTCTCGAGCGGGTGGTTCGAGGAGGCCGGGGAAAACCCGATGTTCCTCGGATTAGAAAACGGAGGTGCGTAGAAGATAATTTTTTTCCGGACATAAATGAGAAAACGACGGATTGGGCCGGCCCAATACTGGCTATCCAAACAGTGTTTTTCGGCCCGGTCATTTTTTCTTCGTGGGCTGTAAATTATAGAGGTATTCGGGCCAAAACCAGCTATCCAAGCAGGGCCTAAGTGAATCCCCAAGAAAATCCTTCGTGTTTGGAAGCCCACATATCTGGCTGGTCCAATCAAATACACCTACAGCCAAGCCCAATCCACATTGTTTGGAAGACTACGCATTGTTTGGAAGACTGCGACAGGCGATGGCAAAATTGTAGATGTCAGAATCATGACAAGACTTATAAGGGGATAAAAAGCATATGACATCTCCCTGGAGCAAATGGAAAAAAAGAGCATCCGACATCCTGCAACTCTTGAAGCAAAATTGTGATCCAAATGTTATTATAGCAAAGTTTGCATAATGTTATTTTAGGATCTTAATTATAAGACACTTCTTTTAATTGACAGGGAATTTATTTGAGAACCTACCACGATCTGAGTACGAGTTTTGTTTGTGAAGGCGGTATTAGTCTTATTTGCTTTTATTTTAGAAACAACAATCAAACATTTGTTTGCAGTGGAGGTGAGCCTGCGCCAACTTGAACGGATCACAAATACAGTTGACCTGTCTACACTGCATTCACTAACCTCAAAGTTCTATATATAGAAAGAAAACCATTGGCGACTATCGTCTCAATTATCATGCGACTAGGGGAGTGTTGGGTTTAGTCCCACATCAGCTGTGGACTGAGACTGAACATAATTTATAAGGGTGAGGGTAGCCCCTTCTATCAGGCTAGTCTTTTAGGGGGAGAGGACCCAAGACCTCTTATAAGCCCGTGTTGCTCTGTGGTTGGGCCTGGGATGCAATGGGGGCTGGAACGCTGGTGGTTAGCGGGCTCAAGATTGCGTAACAAGTGGTATCAGAGTCCAAGTATCCGGATACAAATCTCAGAGAGCTCACGGTTGTCGGTTATGGTTGGCAGGCTAGAACGCTGGTGTTAGCAGACTCGGGTATGACTGACGTGTGAGGGGGAGATTTGTTGGGTTTAGTCCCACATTAGTTGTGGACAGAGGCTGAACACAATTTATAAGGGTGAGGGTAGCCCCTCCTATCAGGCTAGTCTTTTAGGGGGAGAGGGTCCAAGATCTCTTATAAGCCCGTGTTGCTTTGTGGTTGGGCCTGGGACGCAATGGGGATTGGAACGTGGGAATTTCCAAAATAATTAAGGGCTTCTTAGGATCACATGTTTTCTTTTTTTCTTGACCAAACTGGATCGCAAGTATTAGAAAACATTGGAATATAGAGAAACATGGGAATGAGATGTCACGTGCTATGGATTCCTATAAGAATACAAAAAATAGGAATTTTGAAGTGATGTCGTCGGATGGTTCATAGAAAATAAACACATGAATTTTAGAGGAATGAAGAGAGAGAGAGAGAGAGAGAGAGAGAGCGGAGAGAGATAGAGAGTGAACGCATTGAGTTCTCAAAGAAAAAAATAAAAGGAAAAGGTCTACTTTTGGTCCATCAACTATTGCTTCAATTTAATCTACACTTTGAACTTCAAAACAGTCTAGTTTGCACCCTCAACTATCAAAATTGTTTAAATTAGATCCAAAAGCTGATTTCATGAGTAGTATTTGGTGATGTGGCCATCAAGTCATCAACTTTTGTCCACCTCACTCTCAGCCTCATACACCAAAATGCAAGGTACACTACCATGTCCATCTCTCCCTATCACTTCCACCTGGGGCTTATTCATCAGACGGTTCTTCTTTGTCCTCTGGACAAGAACACATGCTAGCAAAAACTGCCTGCTGCCCCTGCTATTTTCTCATCCCATTGCCTACACTGCCTCCTTTTTCACACCAAATCAATGCTCTAGTAGACCTCCTTCCATTTCCATGAATGGCGACTGGATTCCACACCGATCTGCATGATTCTTGCTGCCTCCCAAATCGAGCTCGTCCCTATATTTTCAAGCCCCACCTCCAATTGTTGTTTTCTCAACCCGATCCTACTTCGAATTTGTAGCGTCTGCATCCCCTCCCGAAGATTGAGCAGGTCCATGATGCTACACATCATGTCCCGCTTGATCTCATTGCATGTAGTATTGTGTTGGTGATGGGCACGGCACTGGCGACACCCAAGAACTTGGAGAAGGGCAGCGCCTCCTCTGTCGCGAGCTTGCCCAACGTCTTGGCCACCTTGTACAACGCTCCCATGGCGAGCGCTCCTCCCAATAGCAACACTCTTCAACTCCACTCGCTCGTGCCGTCAAGTCGAAGTGGGTGCGGTGTCACAGTGGTGGGAGCGGCTAGTGCGTGTGCGACATCATGGTGGTGGGGAGCGGATGGAGCATGGGTGCATCATTATGGTGACGTGGACCGGACGTAGCTGGGAAGGAGGAAAGAGAACAGAGAGAAGAGGAAGAGGAGAGGAGAGGGAGAAAAATGGGTTTGTAAAAATTTCAAGTTCTGACATGTGGGGCCTACTATGGAGTACAGAATGATGTGGCAAAATGCGTTGACATGGATGCCACGTCACACAAAACCATCCATGAATACAGCCCGAGGACTTAATTGAAATGGTTTTGATAATTGAGGGTACAAATTGGACGGTTTTAAGTTCGAGGTCTAAATTAAACTCAGCCAATAGTTGAATGACCAAAAAATATTTTAAAAATAAAATAAAACGAGACGTGAGCTCATGTTTTTTTTTATGGAATCGAGGGCATAGGAATTTGAGAACTCCAATCCAATGATCTAAAGAGCTCTTAGGATACTTTCCTTAGGATTGAAATCCTCTAATATTCCTATGAAAATCCTACAATCTAAAGAGAACCTAAATCAATTTTACAGGAAGTTGATTTCACTAGATTGATGGAAAAATAACTACATTCCAGATGTGTGTTTTTCTCAGTTTATGAACCACTGAAAGCAAAGCATACACACTAGTGTTTCATGATCTGTGTAATCTAAAGTCCATAACCAGTGGCACATAACTTTGGGGTCAATGGGGCCTTGGCCGCACTAATGGTGGAGCTTGAACAAAATCTTAACAGGGGCTAAGTTGACGTCAATGCTTTTAGAGAGATATAGGAGGGGCAATCTTTTTTTTATTACAAAACCTGTAGCATTAATACTGTATATTTGAAGGTAGTCTAAGAAAAAATATTTCGCTACAGGAGACGCCTACCTTGGCCTTCACTACCCTCCGCCCTTGGGCCTCACCAACATGCCTAGATTTTAGTCAACTAATAGTAAAATTAAGGGTACTTTAAGGAGTCACTAGTGAAATTTAGGCTATTTGGTTGAGTTAGTAGTGCTACTTAGGATATTTCTGTAAATTACTAGTGATATTTAGTGAAAATCATAATTTACGACGATCGATCTCTCGCCTGTGGGACACATTATTTATGGTCCCACCTTTACCTTTCCTATTTCTCTCTCCCTTATCTTCTCAGTCGATTCTTCCTCACCACTCCTCCCTGCCCCATCTCTCTCCATCGCTCTCCACCACAGCAACATGCATTGGCTTGCTTCGCCGCCTCTCATGCTCTGACGCCTCTCCGACGAGCCCGTGGCCACGCACCGCTGGAAGAAGTCATGCGCGCTGCCGTGCACCACGTGGAGAAGTCACATGCGCCACCGCACGCCACTGCGAGAAGCTCCGCCACTTGCAAGATGATACATGCTGTCTCTGCCATGCCCATCCAGTCACAGTAGGAGGTAGGGCGGCTATCTGGGGTTTTCCTTCAATTTTTTTAATGGATTTTGTGAATTTTTTTGATGGTTTGAAAGCTTTATGTGTGGGAATAGAAAGCTCCTATCTTGCAATTGAAAGATTTATTCATAAGAAGAGAAAGCTCTGACTTGTGTAGTTGGAGGGTTGAAATATGAGAGTTAACATCTTGTAGTTTCTTAGGTGAAAGTTGTGATGGAGATGAATGGAAACTTTTGATTGAAAGTTGTTAATTTTTTAGCCAAAGACTTTGATTCAATCATTTGAGCTTCATTTTGGTTGAAAGTTGATTTTTCCTCTAAAAATATCTTTACATGATCAGTTTGGAGTTCTATTGTTCCCTTTTTTTGTGCATCCGCCGATGCTAACAAAGATGAAGGAGAAGAGGAAAGAAAAGGTGATGGGGGCAGTAAAATGCTCTCCACTGGAAATGGTGACGCAAGGAAAAGAGACTTTGGAAGGCTTATAGAGCGGGACGTTTTCGACACAAGACAAAACAGGCTATCAAGATCATTTGTCGGAACGGCCAACCGTAAACTAGTGATTCCGATATTTAGGGTAGCTGCCAAATCCCACAACATTTTTTGAACAGCTAGCCTTAGTTAGGCAAGATTCCATGCATGGACCGGACCAAATCATGCAGCCATATACCCACCCTCGTGTATAAGTAAGGTTTACAATATTTTAATATTTAAAATCGTAAATATCTACCTTTACATCCAGTATACTATAGCTCTCTGTGCTTTGAATATACTCATGCTGATTATATGACATGATTCAGTATGGATGGAACAAAAATACGTCATTAGAGTTCACTTTTTCTCCTTGGAAAAAACTATCTACCTTAGAGAACTCTATCTCTCCTCATCTTTGCTTTGATGCAACCCCGGATATTTTGGTCGGTATTATACAATCAGATTGTAACCCAATGGAAATATAAATAAAGAGTATATCATGTTCTTATAAAAAAGAGCACAAACTGCGAGCCCAAGGCACTCTATTGTACTCGCTAGGGTTAATGCAACATGCATGCATGGGGCGGACCAATTCATGCAGGCATAAACCTACCCCTCGTGGATACACGTACACACACTCCAGATTACAGCAGCTTAATTAGCCACTTGTGTATTTGGACATTAGCTAGCTAGCTAGCTCGATGCTGGTATAAGTTGCAGCTCCATCTTCCGGTTTCCGTTCACAGCTGAATCAAGCCAAAAGAAGAAACTGACCAAAAGAAAAGCCAAAAGAAGGAGGAATTCTGATTATTAATTAGTTTACATCGGTTGATCGAAATGGGCAGCGTGGAGGAAGCGCTGCTGCTACGGCCGCCGCCGTCGGCGGTAGTGTGCTACCACGTGACGGTGGCGGCGTGCCACCATGAGGGGTGCCCCGGGTGTGTGATGGATCGGAGAAAGGAGAGCCGTGGTGGGAAGATCCCCTACAAGGAGCTTTTTTTCGTCGGCGTCACCGCCCTCGCCTCGTGTAAGTTCACGCACGTACTATTAGTGTATTTTTAATGAGAGAATATACTTTTCTCTTGTGTCTTTTTATATCAGATAGAGATGATAATAAGAGCATGTAATACGGTGGTGAAGATGACTGTATTCTCTTGCATTTAGTGCAGCTATCTCTTGCATCCCTTGATTTTAATTAGCACATAAGCCTTCTTTTGAAAAAGTTATCTTCTCTCTCTTTTACCTTATCAAATTTCCTGTATGCCATCTCTTAGGAAAGTTTTTTCTGTGTGCTATCTTTTAGGAAAGGCTCATGTCACCACGTCATAGATGCCTTCGTACCCATGTATGCATTTGTCTATCCATCTATTGATTTTCAATCTGGCTCAGATTGAGGTATTGTGCATTAGCAATTTAATCTTAAGATACTCTGTTTTAAAATATTTGCCCATTGAGAAATTCAAGGGTGTAGTTATTGTGTTGTTTCACTCGATACCTCTATTAAATTATTTTGAGAATAATTAAATTATTATATTATATTATTTAATAAGGGTATGCATGATTAATTTTTATTTACTTTTTCTTCGTGTTAGTATTTTCTTGGTCTATAAGTACGGTAAAGACAGATATAGTGAAACAAAAGAGTAATACACTATTACCCATTATTATGCATGGACGTTTATATGCGTGCAGTCGGGTAATAGTTATAGTTACTGCTACGTATAGTACGGTTTGTGATGGGCGTGATGGATATATGCGGTGTTCCCGGCGGCCGGTCGGCGATGGCCGTACGTCGGAGGCGCGAACGGAAGAAGCCAGGACTAGGTGACCAAGACAGAGAGTTGCATCGTCCACAGGTAGAGGAAAAACTCCACCAGTTGTGGTAGAGATGAGAGTGGTTTTGCAAATGTGTCCGCCACGTCATTCAGTTCTGCAAACTTGTATGCCACGTCACCCTTCTTCTACCTCCCATGCGCCTTTGGCTAGTGCGAGTTTCTTCTCGCCCACGCGTCCCATCCCTGAATCCGCCGCGGCGCCCAACGCTGCTGGGACTGACTGACCGCCTCGCCGCCGCTGCTCCCACCCAATCCGCCTCCACTTGCTGCTGTTTTTCCTTTTTCAGCTTAGCTTAGCATAGGATAGTTAGCTTTTGTGTTCGTGTTGGTTTTAGTTTCAGTTTCTTTTTGGTTTCTGTTTTGTTTGGCTCATTTTTTAGCAGTCTTGTTAGACCTTTTCGTCTTCTCGGCGCTTCTTCTAGTACAAAATGACACTCATTTTAGTGGGTGTTCGAGAATTTTTTTTTAATTTCCCGGCTCCCGCCACTGCGCCTCTACGTACTCGCCGCTTCACGCGGGCTCTGCTTGCCCTGCCACCTTGTCACCTCTGCTCGGACACTCGGCACTCGGCAGTCCGTTGGACGCCGGTGGGGCACTGCTCTCCTCATCCATGAGAGAGAGAGAGAGAGAGAGAGAGAGAGAGAGAGAGAGAGGGAGAGAGAGATGGGGAGTGAGGGAGAAGGAAGAAGATGATTACTCAGCGTGACAAAGTGTGTCGCCACGGTGGCAAAAATCGGCTTACGTGGGGGCCACGTTTGCAAAACCGGGTCACGAGACAGCCACACTGTGGCAGACCACTCTTGAATTATAAAAATTCATGTCAAATTTATGTGTTCCAAACAAGCGTCCAAAGAGTAACCTATGTTAAAAGACATGTGAAATTCCTTGTTCAAGCTGATGCAGTCCGGGAGCAAGTGTCAGAGATCCAGTATCATGCATGACAAAGGGCCACCAACAGCAACATCAGCACATGTTGGTTGTTTCCATGCTTACATATCTTACTACATATGGTTGTTTCTACCTGCCGCAGCATTCCTTCAGTGCTATATATGTTCGCTCGATGCATCTCAATTCTAGTAAAAGGCGCTCTTGCTTTGTCTTTTTCAGCTCTACCAATCACGTGCCTCTTCCCCTTCATGTATTTCATGGTATGTATTTCGTTGCAATACTAGATTAGATGGTTTTGCTTGGTACTCCCTCGTGTAAAAAAGTTTATGAATCTTAAAACAATGTAGTTAGTATTAGGTTAGGGTAAATACGTACCAACATAAAGAATAAGTCGAATTAAGATTAGATATAGATGTGGATTTGGAAATTTGGTTCATTTATCCCCTAATTTTGTTAGATTAATACTCCACCTAATATAAATTCTTTGCTTTAAAATTCACAAACTACATAACGGAGTAGTTTCCATGAGATGACATTGGAGATGAAGGTAGCAATCGCGGTTTTATTGGTCAGGATCTCTGATGCTTCATGCAAGTAACATCTCATATCCTTGTATCCCCTTCTACAGGTTAGAGACTTCAACATTGCTAAAAAAGAGGAAGACATTGGATCTTATGCTGGTTTTCTTGGTATGGTTTCTGGCTCCTCTGTTCAAAATAATTCATTAGCACTTAGCGATGTCAGATATTGTACTTCAGATATCACACATATTCAAGCCCGTAGGCCTGAATCCATTTATTGGTGTTTCCAAATATAGCTGCTTCATACATGATTGGTAGAGCCATTGCTGCAATTTTTTGGGGTATAGTGGCAGATCGTGTCGGACGAAAGCCTGTCATTGTATTTTCAATCTTTTCTGTGTAAGTATGATATGAAATCTAATCCAATTTGGCAAGATTTCTATCTTGGTATATAGTAATTCAGTAGCCACTTAGCTTTTTTACTTCTATATTGCAGGGTCATACTTCACACACTCTTCGGTCTAAGTACAGAGTATTGGATGGCAATTGCTACAAGACTTCTTCTAGGTTCTCTAAATGGTTTACTTGGACCAATAAAGGTACTTAGAATGTAGCAGTTTCAACATGAAGACCTCTCAATTGTGATTTATATGTCTGAAGGTGTCTGGGATAACATAATCTGTACCGACCATTGCAGGCTTATGCTATTGAAGTTTGTCAAACTGAACATCAAGCTCTTGGCATATCAGTTGTAATCTCTTGAGCAACTCTGCTTTCTTTACTATTTTTCTTATTATTCTTATATTCATAATCCTTTCAATACAAAGATTGGACTAATGTAATTTTCTTGAATTGTTCATTCAAAAAAATCTTTACTTACAGGTGAACACCGCGTGGGGTTTGGGTCTTGTTATTGGTCCAGGTCTTGGAGGCTACCTTGCGCGGGTACTAGTTCGACAAAAATGAAGAGATGAACTGCTTTCATTTTCTTACTTCATTCTCCTTTTGTCAGCCTGCTGAAAAATATCCACAAGCATTTTCCAAGGAGTCTGTTTTTGGGAGGTAGATCTTGCAAGCACAAGATATAGTTATTTACCAAACTGCTTGCAATTATCGTTTACGTACCTAGTACATTACTCATAGCTAATTAATTGGATTTTGCAGGTTCCCATATCTCTTACCTTGTCTTGGTGTGTCATTGTTTGCTGTTGTTGTTCTAATAAGTTGTATATGGCTTCCGGTATGTACAGTTTCACACTATATCATCTGATCTTTTCGTAGCTAATGCTAACACTAAATATTGTTTTATTTGGCCTTTTCTGTAGTCTGATCAATTTTATATTTCAAATGCAACACATAAACAAAATATGCTAGGATGTTGCAATTCACAAAGCAAATATTTAAGATTAAATTTCTTAAAACTAGAACTTTTCTTAACAAGCTATTGAAAAACTACACTTTTAAGGAATAGCTCCATAAAACCACATTTGGTTTGTATCAATGATTCAAGCAACCACACTCTGGGATTTTAATGGAAATGGCGGGTGTGGCCCACCTGTCAGCCACAAAGCCGTGACCGGGGACTACTTCTCAAAAGTGCAGTTTTTTTTAGTCTGTCAAGAAAAAGTGTGGTTTGATGAAATTTATTCAATATTTAAACCTTCATTCTGGACATGTGTTTTTGTGGAAAGTGTGCTTAAGTTTTCTTCCCACATTTGCTAATACTGAAAATACATGCATAGGCATAACTTCATTCTAGACATATGTCTTTGTAAGCTATTAGAATCAATATCCCCTAATGTTACTATTAATATGTTTATATTTCTACAATGGAACTGACAGGAGACTATACATAAACATAAAGTTACTGAAAAGGATACCAAAATAGTCAAAGCCTTGCCATCACAACAGGCTCATTGGGAGTTACCTCGTAAGAAGGGTTTGCTCTCGAATGGGCCATGGATGTCAACTATCGCATCATATTGTCTCTTTGGTCTTCATGACACAGCATATAGTGAGGTAAAATATCAAACTGTTTCAGAATTCTTGTCCTTAATTTTTTGCATATTGCTATGCAGCAGGTCTTGCAAAACCATTTAAATGCTACTCAATTAATTTCTCACATCATCTTTTCAACTACTTGCATTCATGTTAAATATTTTGAAGCTTGCTGATTTTATATCTATAAATCAAATCTTTCAATACTAGATACTTTCCCTATGGGCTGTAAGTGACAGAAAGTATGGTGGTCTTAGCTTCTCATCTGAAGAAATTGGTGAGGTTCTTGCTGTGGCAGGTATCGCATCCCTCTGCCTCAACCTTTTTATTTTAATATTTTGAATTTTTCATGCAACTTCTGCGCAAATTTGTAGGGCCTGTATAGAGAATAAATATGCTTTCTCCTTTTGTTTTAGGTGCTAGTCTTCTTGTATATCAGCTTATCATTTATCGCTGGGTTGATAAATTTATCGGACCAGTCATTTCATCGCGTATTGCTTCTGTGAGTAGTCTCTTATTGTGCCTTTATTCCAAATAAATATAAAAAATGGTTCCATGATCATCACTCATATTTTGGCATTGATCTTGCAGGCTCTATCTATAGTTATCCTCACTACTTACCCCTTTATGACATACCTTTCTGGATCCAAACTCTCTTTCGCACTTTACTCTGCAGCCATGATGAAAAGTGTTCTTTCAGTAAGCATTCCTAAGCGCTGGCTTTCTATGAATGTTTCAGTTACTAGTATCCAAGTGTATCTAATTTTAGTCGCTTGCAAACTTGTATAGATTACTGTCACCACAGGAATGTCCCTTCTTCAGAACAATGCTGTGGTATGTAAATATAATCAAGCGAACTTTTTTGCAATACAGTGTTTACGTGAACAAAACACAAAAATTAAGAACCATTTCTGAAATTCAATACCAGCGTCAAGACCAAAGAGGCACCGCAAATGGTATATCGACAACTGTCATGTCGTTTTTCAAGGCATTTGCTCCAGTAGGGGGAGGCGTTCTGTGAGTATCTCATTTTATCAAAAAGATTTCATAATTAAGTGAACATCATGCTACTGAATTACAGATCATACGTATTCGCAACGCTTTATCTCCTAATGTTACTGAACATATACTGATCAAGAGATCAACGCAGATTCTCATGGGCGCAGAAACGTCAGGATGCCGCTTTCTTCCCAGGTAACTAAGCAGTCTAAGCTATCAATAGTACATCATATCATGCTCCATTCAGTTTTTAAAGAGCTACCATTTTGGACATCGATACGGTCTTCAAAATATAACTTTGACCACTTATTTTTGTCGTACTATATCTGTAAACTCAACGAAATTATAAAAATACTTTTCGAGATAAATCTACATGTACAATTTTCAAGTATACAATCTAAATATTTAGAAAGATATAGATAGTTGAAGTTTAAAAAGTTTGACTATAGCCATGTCTAAAACTACAACATTTTACAAACTGGAGAAATTCTTAAAAGATTGACCGGTAAACGTTCATGTCGCGCAATGTGGTGCTGTGCACTACTCCTTGATTGGAGCATATTGTATTTGTCGGACTGGGGATTTGCATGTACGAGAGGTAGAAAAGGATTGATTGATTATGTACTTGATCCAATTCGATTTGTTAAATCTGCAGGTGATCAACTAGTGTTCTTGATGCTGAACGTGGTGCAGCTCGTTGGACTCATACTTACCTTCGAGCCATTTCTGGTGTTACCCGCAGTAGAAGAATGCAGCTAGAACATAGGAGTAAATATTGTCACTCGTCAAAATTTGTAACAATAATACCAACAGTCGCTAATGAATTCAGTGAGGAGGCCTAGATGGATGGGAAGTCCAAGACACATATGACGATGATCTCTGATTAGGTCAACCTTTTCTTGGATTACTAGTGAGTGGTTACCAAGACCTACTCGACTAGAGGCTACTCGTGTACATTTTTTTTTGATAAAGAAAGAAATTCATTACTTCCGGCCTCTGCATAACAAGATGCACACAGCCAAAGAACCGAGAACGAGTTTTAACATTGTCCAAAAACAAAAAGAACTAAAAAGTCACATAAACGACTCAACAATCAATGAAACACATCTTCCAACATTAGCAAAAGAACACAAAGCTATAGTAAGACACCATCATCTAGCATGGGTTGCTACCTCCGCCCACTAGACGAGAACAAGTGTAGAATCACCTGTCTTAGCCTGTCGCTCCTCGCTTCGAATGATTGACGATGATCCGCCACTTGCATCGGTGTCCATGTACGCAGCAGAGAAGCACATAGGAACACCACCTGATTTGGATGATTAGACTACTTATGTGCATAGAGATAGTAGCAGTTATCCACGTGAAAAATCTTATCCCCATATGAAAGCAATGTGAGCAGTCAAGACTCAAAAGGCGCAATCACCCGATTGTTGAAGACACATGCAACGGAAACCTCTTCCAAAAATCAACACGCCATGCTTAGTACAAATATGTGGCATGCGCACCATTTTTAGGATAAGCGTCATTGTAATATACTCGTATACTCTCGTTCTCTTTGTAACCCCGTAACTACTACGTTATGACAATAAAGAAGAACCGGCCGTTGTGGAGCAGCTCATGGGCGGAGGGCGTTGCTGCGGTGGCGGGCAATAACAGCAAGGCAGATGACACGCTTACAGTGTACAAAGATCAGCATATATCCTAACTAGCGCATGTTTCGGCACAAGCGCTAACGCTTCCCACCTGCCTCCCGCGTTGTCGGAACGCGCTATGCTTCCCTGCTCTGCTTAGTCCTGGGAATCAGGCAGTGCCCGGCTAGCACGACATGGGTCCGGCGCGGCCTGAGGCTAGCTGGCCCGACCAGCCCGTCGTGCCGTACCAGCACGGGACGGTGGTCTCACGACAGCGCCGAAGCACGGCATGCGGCACACCGGACCACCATCGGGCGATGTCGGCACGGGCATGGTCCGACGTGCACTGTGCAAAGGGAAGACGTTGTCGGCCGTCACGGTGGTCTCCATGGCTTCATGGACGATGTTGTCGCCGTCGCGGTGGCCTGTGGCCTCCATGGACGAAGCCATGCGAAGCGCCTAGATCGAAGGAACGGAGCAAGCCGTCGCGGGGAGGGGAGGAGGAGGAGCTGCGCGGTTGGGGAAGCTAGCTAGAAGGGACAGATGGGAGGTAGAGGCCGGAGCTAGGGACACCGCCGCAAATTGAAGAATGTCTTTGCTTGCAGCGAGGCCGTGAGAGAAGTAGCAGGCGCAAGTGCGGAACAGCGCAAGCAGCTTTAGCATTTTTTTTATTATAACGGAAGAATTATATTACTTCTAACTTCTATTTCCAAAAATGCACATAGCCTATAGTTAATTATTATAAAGTTTGGCTAACACGACGGTATAAGGTTTTAAAATACAGACTGAAACCATGTTTAATATATGAAAAGTAAAAAGAAAATAATGACTATGGTGCACCTCCGTCACCAAGCTGCAGCCGTGGCTTCCAAGCACTAGATGAGAATAGCTGAAACACCACTATTTTTAAAAACCGCTCCCGTCCTC
The DNA here is from genome assembly GCA_019208055.1 of Stipa capillata. Taxonomy (NCBI): domain Eukaryota; kingdom Viridiplantae; phylum Streptophyta; class Magnoliopsida; order Poales; family Poaceae; genus Stipa; species Stipa capillata. The sequence goes on from JAGXJF010004723.1 coordinate 203,177, forward strand.
CATAGATTTTTTGTGTTCGTCCTACTGCAAAAGTGCCCAAGTCCGAAGAAAGAATCCACACAAGAACATCACCCAATTTAGATGATAAAAGAATTTTCTATCAAAAATTACATCATTACGGGATAACCAAATAGCCAAATAAAGTGTCACAGCACCAATTAACACCCGATCTCTGACTCAACAAAGGGATGAGTGGAATAGATATATGGGATGGGTTTACTTAGACCAAGGGATAGATATTTCTAGATTTGCTCATGGGAGATGTGGACTGGATTCACATATGTTAATTGCCGCCTTGTTGGTGGAAAAAGAGAGTAGGAGAGAAGGACAAAGTGAGTAAAATGGGAACCGATGGGAAAAAAATTTCTTCTATACTCCGTACAAACTTAAGTAGGGGAAACTAGTAGAATTTTATTATCAATTGACATCGATACAATGTTACCTCGTCAAAACCCTCACACCTGAGGGTGGGTTCCCTCTTAAAGAAAGAGTACAATAGCTACAATGAATACATACAAGAACTACTCGTTAATGTTTCGAAATCGGCTAAGGCCCCTAGGATCTCAAGATCCTCTAGTTGATGTTGTTGTCGGTTATCCGTGTTGTTCCAGTCCTTAAGGCATGTGATTGCTTTCACCTTCTTGGATGCAAGGGACAACCTCTTTCTTAATTTATTCTCCCAATCATGCTACAAGTCGCCTCATAAGAGACGCTCTAACACTCGAAAAAGTAGAACATCCCATGCGAAATTGCACAGTATGGGAAATATGCGTGCAACATTCTTCCACCATAGAAACAGGGCAACATCCTTTCCATTCGCAAGTTCACCATCTGTGGCTTCAAAATTGTGGTTTAGATAGTGGTTGAGCTCTGCGATAGGATTCCAGTTGGTGTTGGAAGCCTAACTAGATGAAGAACTATAATCCTTGAGCCTCTTGCTTTTCCACTAGGCTATCACGCTTTCCTTGCTATGTCGCGTCTCTTTTGACCTCGTGCCACGTGTGACGCCATGCTTATCACTATGCTACGAAAGACTCGATAGAGTTCTTGTTTCACATGTTCAAAAGCTTTGGAGTAGTCCAGACCAAATGTTTCACCTATTCCATCCATTGCTTCCTGCAAAGCTGATAACTTTCTACAAAGATCGAAAATGTTAGCAAAGCACTAGGCATGTGATATAGATCCAAAATATTTAAAAAATTTCTTCTCCATCGGTTCAACATGGCATAAATATTGATGGTTCCTATTTATTTAATGATTCTGCCATTAGCCAAATATACTCTATAGCTAGGCATGATGTAGGTTAGTAAATGCTCAATAAGATCTTAGAAGATTTATAGAAAGGCTTCGAGAAGAGATGAAATTGATTAGCAATTATCCAATCAGTGGCCGTAAACATAACACCTCGCTGAGAATTTGCATTGATAAAAATAGTTAATAGATTTTCGTACCCCTCTAGTCTCTTCAGCATCAGGTATGTTGAGTTCCACCTCACCTTCATGTCAAGACTGAAATTTTTCAGTTGCATTCCTTGGGCTTCGCAACAATCCTTGAAACTTTTAGCCACTTGAGAAGACCTGAGATGTAATGAATGGCTGCGTAGATATTGTTTAAATATCCACCAATTACCTCCATCTCATTTCGCACAACAAGGTTGATTATGTGACAGACACACCTCTGATGGATGACATATCCACCAACTTATGACCACAAGTAAGAGGTGAGGATTTACATGGCCTTTGTATTTGCCAAAGCATTATTCGTTTTAATATAAAACATCTTATCTTGAATATTAAATTTAGTAATTACACCTAATATACGCTCCGCAATGGCCTTACGGTGTGTGACTCATCGATCAACTTAAAACCAACTACCCTCTTATTTAACGTGAATTCACTGTGTATATAGTGGGCAACAACACAAGATATGAAGTTCTTTAATGAGGTGATGTGCAGATATCAGAAGTTAATGCAAAAGAAATGCTTACACTTTGAAAAGTATTTTTAATTGTCATTAGCTCCCTATGGTAGATTGCCATGATATCATTTTTTGTTGTTCCTCTACTACAATGCTGATACTATGGATGAAAGGAATATGGTATCATTCATTCAAAATTAGCACTCTCGCCTATCATAATAGGCAAATCTTCCAATACTATATAACGTGCCCTTTTGTCTCTAGTTACTTGAGGTTGATACAATCAATGCTGTCAGGCGCGAATATCAGCTGAGTCTGCATGCTTCCTCTTTAGGCCTATTTTTAATTGTCATTAGCTCCCTATGGTAGATTGCCATGATATCATTTTTTGTTGTTCATCTACTACAATGCCGATACTATGGATGAAAGGAATGTGGTATCATTCATTCAAAATTAGCACTCTCGCCTATCAGAATAGGCAAATCTTCCAATACTATATAACGTGCCCTTTTGTCTCTAGCTACTTGAGGTTGATACAATCAATGCTGTCAGGCGCGAATATCAGCTGAGTCTGCATGCTTCCTCTTTAGGCCTCCCCGATTTTTTGTAGGACTTCAAGTAATGCCGGTTGAGATGCCCTGTCCCGGCGTCTGAACCCGTAATCAACTCTTGATGACACTAATTGCATTTCACAATTACTAACCTTACACCGTCTTGTATTTCCACCCTCCAGACTGCTGTCGCGGCCTTGTTCTTCTTCTTACCATAACCAAACATGTTTGATTGTTTGAGTGCTTTTTTTTTAAACAAGAAACGATTCCATTACTTAGCCAAACCGGCAAGATCACTGGTGACCAAAACAGATACAAAGTCTGGGAAATCATAGAGCCAATGAAACTGGTCTCCAGACTCCAAACCAGCGCTATGAGACGCTAAGCTATGAGCTACCTTATTACAGGTTCTTAATACCCAAACAACTTTAGCATCATTAAAAAACAAACATAGCAATCTTCTTGCCTCCATAAATATGGCACCATACAGGGAAGCATCATAATCTTCGAAAGCGATTGCTTGCTGAAGCACACAAGAATCAGTTTCAAATATGACATTCTGCCATCCCAGTTCAATTGTTCTCTCAATTGCTCTGAATAGCGCAAGGCTTTCAGCTTGGAGAGCATCCTTGAGATGGTCCAGCCTCCCCGCCCCTGCAGCCTCTGCTAAACCCTCTGAATTGCGAATGATATAACCCCAGCCTCCTGTATGATCATCTTCCCTAAATGCACCATCAACATTTATTTTCAGATAGTTCAGTGGAGGTGAAATCCATTTCAATTGTGGCGCTGCGCCTCTACCAGTGCATGAGTTCCTTTTCTCCACCTGCAAAAATTCCTCATGTTGCATATTTATCGAGCTCATTATCACATCACAACTTCTAATAGATTCACCTGCATTTGCTTTGTTACGTTCGTGCCACCATAACCAAAGCAAAATGCAGATTTTAGTAGCTTCCTCTTCCTTCAGTTTAAAAATCTCCATTAAGACATCCTGGGGGTTGGGACAGCAAACAAGAGATAGTCTAATGTCTTCCATTTGCATTGCCCTCCATATTCTCTTCACTTGTTTGCATTTGAAAAAACAATGGCCCCCGTCCTCATCCACCCGGAGACAAACAGGGCATTTGGGATTGATCTCCACTCCTTTCTTTATAAGTTTTTGTCTCCAGGGCAGACTGTGATGTGCTAATCTCCAGATGAAAAGCCGAATCTTGTTTGGTAGAGGAATCTTCCATAATTTCTTCCAATCAAAACTGAGATTATTTGGTGCACTATTTGAGCTTGCTTGAGCTCCATCTGCTACTCTACTGGCTGTAGAGTTCATTGCAACCTTGTATGCTGATTTTACCGAGAAAATGCCCTTCTTGTCATAGTGCCAAGCTAATTTATCTTCAGTTGAATCATTAACCAGTAACTGTAGAATAAGATTAGCGTCCTCATTCCAGAAGGTTTGGTGAACCAGATCTTCATCCCAGCTTCCCGACCCTAGATTTATGAGTTCCGCTACTTTCTGAAGTAGCATGTTCCTACCTTTTGTTGTAATTGGCCTCCTGGTTGAGCTTCGTGGTAACCATGGGTCCTTCCAGATGTTTATGTTTTGGCCATTTCCAACTCGCCAAATAACACCTTCTTTGAGCACTTTGATCCCCTTCAAAATGCTTCACCAGGAGTATGACATGCTTCTCATTTCTGTAGCCTTTAGAATTTGCCCATGAGGAAAATATTTCACCGCTAGTACTTGCGCACATAATGGGCTAGGATTTTGAATGAGCCTCCACGCCTGTCTTGCCAGCATTGCAAGGTTGAACAGATGAAGATCTCTAAAACCTAGCCCACCTTCCCTCTTTGGCCGGACTAGTTTTTCCCAGCTGATCCAATGGATTTTATTTTCCTTATCCATTTGGCTCCACCAATTTCTACATATCATCGAGCTTATTTGGTCACCTAGGGATTTAGTTATATCAAAGCACGCCATAGCATAGATGGGAATTGCTTGTGCAACCGCTTTTATGAGGATTTCCTTTCCTGCACAGGATAGCATTCTCTCCTTCCAACCTTGAATTTTCCTCCAAATCCTTTCTTTAAGATATGAGAAGGCTCTGCTTTTTGATCTTCCAATAAAGACTGGTAGCCCCAAATATTTTTCTGACCTGGTTTCATTGTTCAGTTGAAGAGTATTCATCACTTCTTGCTTTGCTCGGGGGGAGGTATTCTTGCTGAACATGATTGCAGATTTATCCTTGTTGATAACTTGGCCCGAGCACGCTGCATAAATATTTAAAATCTGATCCACTTCTTGAGCATTGCTTCTTACAACTTTAAGCATTAGCAAGGAGTCATCTGCAAATAAGAGGTGGTTAACACTTGGAGCTTATATGATACTTTTATTCCCTCAATTCTTCTGTGCCTTTCAGCTTCATGTAATAAGGCTGAGAACCCTTCAGCACAAATAATGAAAAGATAAGGTGACAGGGGATCACCTTGGCGAAGCCCCCTTGTTGGAACTATAGATTCTGTGGCATCATGGTTGACTTTAACTTGATATCTAACTGTCGTTACACACTTCATGACCAGGCGAATCCAACTCCTGTCAAAACCCATCTTCCTCATCATATCTTGTAGAAAACACCATTCCACCCGATCATATGCCTTACTTGTTGGAAATATGCCCTAGAGGCAATAATAAAGTTGTTATTATTCTATTTTCATGTTCATGATTAAGTTTATGTTCTATGCTAGAATTGCATTGGTTCTTGGATATGAGATTCAGAGGAAAACCTAATTGCATGTATGGAATAATAAACGCCATTCAGATCCCTAGTCAGGCCTCTGGACTAGCTCATGTATTGTTGATGGTCTTGTTTTCCTGATCATGGGCATTGTTAATGTAACAAGGATGCCGGCAATAATGAGAACACATTGTTAGGGTAACAATGGTGTTGGATAGACACCCTTATGAGATACTGCGAGATCACTTCGTCAATATGTTGTCGGTATCTTCTCATTATGTGTTAACGTTTACTTGCGTCCTCAGACCATGAGAATATCGTAGACCCGGATACCGGATGGTTGCTTTGGGGTCATCAAACGTTACTCCGTAACTGGGTAATTATAAAGGTGACTTTCAGGTACACCAGAAAGTATATCGTGGTTCAAGATATGTCAAGACTGGGATTTGCCCATCCGGCGATGGAGAGATACACTCTGGGCCCACTCGGTATTACGGTGTCCAGTATTGCCTGGCCAGGTATTGTGACTAAAGGGTCAGTCACGGGGACACCGGAATACGGAAATGAGAAAAGAGTACAAACCGGTAACGAGGATAACTAGGTATAGTGATCAAGGAGTTGATCACAGGGATACCATAAAAGTCTCGCCTCGGGTTGTGTAATGTATCGTGAGGCAAAAGGATGATATGCAGTAATACGAGGTTCGCTCGATAAAGATCTTCGATGATATGTGGGAGTCGTTATGGGTGTCCAGATCCCGCTGACGATTATTGACCGGAAGGTGTTCCGGACATGTCCACATATACTCGAACCTGTAGGGTCACACGCTTAACGTTTTAGCGATATTTATGAATATTACGATTTATGGAGAACGAGAGAGAAGGGTTCCGAAAGTGTTTCGGATGATCTCGAAAGTGTTCCGGGAGGTCCCGGATGGTTCCGGTGATGGCCGGAAGTGTTCCGGAAAGTATCGGAAGGTTCTAGAAGGTTCTAGAAGGTACTAGAAGGTTCCATAAGTTCTAGAAGGTTCTAGAAGGTTCCAGAAGTTCCATAAGGTTCTAGAAGGTTCTAGTGGAGTTGGACTCCAACTCCATCAGGGAGTTCCTGCTGGAGTAGAACTCCACCTTCCCAGGGAGAGCTGTCCCACCCCCTTTAAATAGAGGGGCAGGGCACCTCAAAGGGCATCCCAAGCAGCCCCAAAGGCAGCCCTAGCCCCTTGGCCGAAACCCTAGGCAGCTGCCACCTCTAGATTGGCCGCAGCCTCCTCTTCCTCTCTCTTCTAGATTGGATCTAGTTCAGCTGCCGGCGCGCTGCTGCTTCTCCTTCTCGTAGATCCCCGCTGTTCTTGTGTGCTGGTCCACACATTACCGCGGTGTCGTTGATCCCGTACGCGTGGATACCTCGAAGACGTCGTACACTTCGGCGTTCGATCGGGCGAACTATTCGCGAGGAGATCACTCTCGCGGCTGGGAGGTATAACCTAGCTGCGGGAGTCTGCGGACTTCATCGACATTGTCAACTTCTCCGCTGCATTGACATGATTGGCGAGGGTATGATATCGTTGCCTGCACCTCGATAGTGGATCTTGGTTTGGTTCGTGTACGGTAAATTTTTGTTTTGCGTAGCACGTTCCCCAACAGTGGTATCAGAGCGGTACTATGCGTAGTTGTAGGTACGACTAGAGCATATGTGATATGCGGCATTGCACATATGATGTGCGGGGTGTTTGATGAGATCTACCACCGGATTTTCTTGTTGTTTCCCTCTCATTGCATAATTTTGATCTCGGCGGCATCGTGAAATTTTCAGAGGTCCGGCGAACCTTACGATCTTCGGATCGAGACATGCTAAGGATGACTTTGGTTTCACTTTAGTTGAGAAAGATAAATTTGCAATGAGCGGGCTTGTAGATGTGATCTACACGGGGGTCATGCGTATGACGAAGTTTAGTATGAGGTTCGAGATTTCTGAATCTCCAATTCCATACACCCCGACAGTTAAATAACTGCAAGAGCAATCGTGCTTATGGTAACGTAGGTAGCAAACGGTTTGCAACGTAGCCATAAAGCCACGTATTGTAGCATAAACGTTAGAGGCGTCTAACTTGTTTTTGCAGGGTATGCATGTGATGTGGTATAGCCTATGTGATGCAATGTGATTGTATGAGATGCAAAGTGTTTGTAATTTTAATTTTGTCATGACCTGTGTGTCGTGAGTACGGCAATCGGCAAGAGCCAATATGATTGTCATTATTTATTGTATTGACCTACACGTCAACTAGAAAGCCATGTAATGCATTTATTTTATTAGCTATGTGATAGCAAATAGTTGTAATTGCGAGGACATGGTGGTGACAATCTTACATCAATGGACCTCGACGCAACGCCATACGCGAAGAAGGAGTTCTCCGCCAAAGGATGTTGAAGAAGTCTTCTTCAACAAAAGGGGCTATACCATATCACAATAATTTGATTGCATGTGATTTTAATCCCTTTTATGCACCTTGTTTGATGCGTGGTAGACGTTGTTAAATATGGTGATCCCTCACACAAATATCAAGTAGTTCCAAGTGTAGTACCGTCTGGAATATTTGCCATTCTGAGGTGCGCCATGTCACATGGGTACGATAGGTTTGACATATATGAGGCGGGCGCGAACCGTTCGCGCAGCAGGGCACTCGGTTGTCTTGACGAGCTTGGCAAGATCGTCTTGGGCTTGGAACACACCCATCGAAAGATGAACAAGAGTCATATGGGGATATGATTGGCACGTTGACCTACCGGTCTCGTTATTCCGTCATCAGTGATGTCACATCAATAGCGGAATAAGTGAGTCGTGGATCTTGAATCACTAATAATCAATTATGAGGGATATTGGTTTTAGTGAGAGCTTACTCTAATTAAATGTTAATTTGAGTTGCTTTAATCATGAACAATGTCTAAAGTGTATTTGTTTTTAGTTGTAGATCTATGGCACCCGTAACCACCTTTCCACTATATGCGTTGCTTGAGAAAGAAAAACTGAATTCATCTGGTAACAACTTTACGGACTGGTACCGTAATGTGAGAATTGTCCTCAAGAGTGCCAAGAATGACTATGTCCTATCGCAAACTCTCGGTGAACTCCCCGCTAACGCTACGGATGATGAGACTCGTATCTATCAATCTAAGAGTGATGATTCCATTGCAGTACAGTGCGTCATACTTGTCTCTATGGAACCTGATCTTTAAAAGCGTTTTGAGAATTGGGCTGCTTATGAGTTAATCCAGGAGCTGAAAGCTTTATTTCAGAAGCAAGCAAAGACTGAAAGATATGAGATATCCAAAACCTTGTTTGAATGCAAGATGGCTGAGGGCAGCTCAGTAAGTCAGCACGTACTCAGATTGTCTGCGTACGCGCAAAGGTTGGATGCGCTAGGTTTTCCAATCTCCCAAGAGTTTGGCACTGATCTTGTTCTCGCTTCCCTCCCTCCGAGCTACAGTAGCTTCATCATGAATTACAACATGAATGGGATGAAAAAGAGTATGGGTGAATTATTCACTATGCTTAAAACTGCTGAGAGTGGAATCCAGAAGGACGCCAATCATGTGATGATGGTGAATAAAACAACCAACTTCAAGAAGAAGGGCAAGTCTAAGAAAAAGGACAAGTCCAAGGGTGCTAGTGTGACTGACACGCCTAAAAAGTCCAAGACTGGCGCCACTTCTGATGTTGAGTGCTTCTTCTGTAAAGAGAAGGGACACTGAAAGAGGAACTGCAAGAAATATCTGGCAGAAAAGAAGAAGTCTGGAAAGTCCAGCTCAGGTATGAGTGTCATACATGTTATTGATGTATTCCTTGCTGGTCCACAATGTAATTCTTGGGTATTGGATACCGGATCGGTTGCTCACATTTGTAACTTGATGCAGGAACTATAGAGGCCTAAGCGACTGGCAAAGGATGAGGTGACGATGCGCGTCGGAAATGGAGTAAAAGTTGCTGTGCTCGCCGTCGGCGTCCTACCTCTACATTTATCTTCAGGATTTATTTTAGAGCTTAGTAATTGTTACTATGTTCCGGCCTTGAGCAAAAACATTATTTCTGGATCATGTTTGTTGCAAGACGGTTATTCGTTTAAGTCTGAGAACAATGGTTGTTCGATTTATATGGATAATATGTTTTATGGCCATGCTCCCGTTGTGAATGGGTTATTTATTATGAATCTTGATGGTAATACACACATCCATAACACTGACGCTAAACGTCGCAAGACAAACGATTTGAATTCCACTTATTAGTGGCACTACCGTTTGGGTCATATTGGAAAGAAGCGCATGAAGAAACTCCATTGTGATGGACTTTTGGAGTCATTTGATTATGAATCATTTGACACTTGCGAGCCTTGTCTAATGGGTAAAATGACTAAAACGCTGTTCACAGGACACGTAGAATGGGCGACTGACTTATTGGAGATCATACATACGGATGTATGTGGTCCAATGAGTATAGCTGCACGCGGTGGATTCCTCTACTTCATTACCTTCACGGATGATTTGAGTAGATATGGATATATCTATTTGATGAGACATAAGTCTGAAAGCTTTGAAAAGTTCAAAGAATTTCAGCATGAAGTAGAAAATCATCGTAACAAGAAAATCAAGTTTCTGCGATCGGATCGCGGAGGGGAGTATTTGAGTTACGAGTTTAGCGAACATCTGAAGAGTTGCGGAATTGTTCCACAGCTTACGCCTCCCGGAACGCCACAGAGGAATGGAGTGTCCGAGAGACGTAATCGAACCTTGTTGGACATGGTAAGACCGATGATGTCATTAACTGAACTGCCATTGTCTTTTTGGGGTTATGCTTTAGAGACTGCCGCTTTTACACTGAATAGAGCGCCATCTAAATCCGTTGAAACGACACCATATGAGATATGGCATGGGAAGAAACCCAACTTGTCTTTTCTTAAAATTTGGGGATGCAATGCATATGTAAAGCGTTTACAACCAAATAAGCTCGATCCCAAATCGGATAAGTGCTTCTTCGTTGGTTATCCCAAAGAAACTATTGGGTATTCCTTCTATCACCGCACCGAAGGCAAAGTGTTTGTCGCAAAGAACGGTGTGTTTCTCGAGAAAGAGTTTCTTGCGAAAGGGGTGAGTGGGAGGATAGTGCAACTCGACGAGATTGGTGAATCTCTGTCATTAGGTCGAAGTGATGAAATGCCGGAAGTGGTTCCGGAGTTTCCCACAATGACTGGTACGGAAGCCCCTGCATGTGACGTAGAGACTTCGGTCGAGCCGGCAGCTGAACCACGAAGGTCTGGCAGGATTCGCACGAAACCACAGTGGTTTTCGGACGAGGTATTGTTGTTAGACAACGATGAACCTGCGACCTATATGGAAGCAATGATGGGCCCTGACTCCGTTAAATGGCTAGACGCCATGAAATCCGAGATGGAATCCATGTACGAGAACCAAGTTTGGAACTTGGTGGACCCTCCTGAAGGCGTGAAGCCTATCGAATGTAAATGGAACTATAAAAAGAAAACAGACACGGATGGGAATGTATACATCTATAAGGCTCGACTAGTCGCAAAGGGTTTCCGACAAGTTCAAGGAGTTGACTACGACGAGACATTCTCTCCCGTAGCGATGCTTAAGTCTATTCGGATTCTTCTAGCGATTGCTGCATATTTTGATTACGAGATATGGCAAATGGACGTCAAAACAGCATTCCTGAATGGAAAGCTAACCGAGGACGTGTATATGATACAGCCCGATGGTTTTGTCAATTCAAAGGATGCTGGAAAGGTATGCAAACTTTCGAGATTCATCTATGGACTGAAGCAAGCATCACGGAGTTGGAATCTTCGCTTTGATGAAGTGGTCAAAGGGTTTGGCTTCATCAGGAACTGCGAAGAGGCTTGTGTTTACAAGAAAGTAAGTGGAAGCGCAATAGCATTTCTAATACTCTATGTGGATGACATATTGTTGATTGGGAATGATGTATCTTTTCTTGACAATATTAAGACTTCGTTGAAAAATAGTTTTTCAATGAAAGACTTAGACAAGGCAGCATACATATTAGGTATAAAGATCTATAGAGATAGATCAAAGCGCCTAATAGGGCTAAACCAGAGTACATATATAGATAAAGTACTAAAGAGGTTCAGTATGGAAAACGCTAAGAAGGGGTTCTTGCCGATGTCGCATGGGAAAAGTTTGAGCAAGAATCAGTGTCCTTCGACAACTGATGAGCGAGAACGCATGAATAAGATTCCATACGCATCCACGATTGGATCAATCATGTACGCCATGATATGTACACGACCAGATGTGTCCTATGCTCTAAGTGTTACGAGCAGATACCAGAGTGATCCAAGTCATGATCATTGGACAGCAGTGAAAAATATCCTTAAGTACCTGAAGAGGACTAAGGACATGTTTCTTGTATACGGTGGTGACGAGGAGCTCGTTGTAAAGGGTTACACCGACGCTAGCTTTGTCACAGATCCGGACGATTTTCGATCTCAGTCAGGCTTTGTGTATACACTGAATGGTGGCGCAGTGAACTGGAAGAGTTCCAAGCATAATACTGTGGTGGATTCTACAACGGAGGCTGAGTATATCGCCGCTTTGGAAGCGGCAAAGGAGGGCGTTTGGATTAAGAAGTTTGTCACTGAGCTTGGTGTGGTTCCGAGCGCGCTGGATCCTATGGAGCTCTATTGTGACAATAGTGGCGCCATAGCTCAGTCCAAGGAGACAAGGTCCCACTAGAAGTCCAAACATATACAACGCCGTTTCCACATCATTCGTGAATTGGTGGAGCGTGGAGACGTAAAGATATGCAAAATACACACGGACCTAAATGTGTCAGATCCGTTGACGAAACCTCTACCACAAGCAAAGCATGAGAAACACCGGAATGCCATAGGTGTTAGGAGCTTAAGCATTGGCTAGATTATTGACTCTAGTACAAGTGGGAGACTGTTGGAAATATGCCCTAGAGGCAATAATAAAGTTGTTATTATTCTATTTTCATGTTCATGATTAAGTTTATGTTCTATGCTAGAATTCCATTGGTTCTTGGATATGAGATTCAGAGGAAAACCTAATTGCATGTGTGGAATAATAAACACTATTCAGATCCCTAGTCAGGCCTCTGGACTAGCTCATGTATTGTTGATGGTCTTGTTTTCCTGATCATGAGCATTGTTAATGTAACAAGGATGCCGGCAATAATGAGAACACATTGTTAGGGTAACAATGGTGTTGGATAAACCCCCCTTATGAGATACTGCGAGATCACTTCGTCAATATGTTGTCGGTATCTTCTCATTATGTGTTAACGTTTACTTGCATCCTCAGACCATGAGAATATCGTAGACCCGGATACCGGATGGTTGCTTTGGGGTCATTAAACGTTACTCCGTAACTGGGTAATTATAAAGGTGACTTTCAGGTACACCAGAAAGTATATCGTGGTTCAAGATATGTCAAGACTGGAATTTGCCCATCCGGCGATGGAGAGATACACTCTGGGCCCACTCGGTATTACGGTGTCCAGCATCGCCTGGCCAGGTATTGTGACTAAAGGGTTAGTCACGGGGACACCGGAATACGGAAACGAGAAAAGAGTACAAACCGGTAACGAGGATAACTAGGTATAGTGATCAAGGAGTTGATCACAGGGATACCATAAAAGTCTCGCCTCGGGTTGTGTAATGTATCGTGAGGCAAAAGAATGATATGCAGTAATACGAGGTTCGCTCGATAAAGATCTTCGATGATATGTGGGAGTCGTTATGGGTGTCCAGATCCTGCTGATGATTATTGACCGGAAGGTGTTCCGGACATGTCCACATATACTCGAATCTATAGGGTCACACGCTTAACGTTTTAGCGACATTTAGGAATATTACGATTTATGGAGAACGAGAGAGAAGGGTTCCGAAAGTGTTTCGGATGATCTCGAAAGTGTTCCGGGAGGTCCCGGATGGTTCCGATGATGTCCGGAAGTGTTCCAGAAAGTATCGGAAGGTTCTAGAAGGTTCTGGAAGGTTCTGGAAGGTTCTGGAAGGTACTAGAAGGTTCCAGAAGTTCCAGAAGGTTCTAGAAGGTTCTGGTGGAGTTGGACTCCAACTCCATCAGGGAGTTCCTGCTGGAGTAGAACTCCACCTTCCCAGGGAGAGCTGTCCCACCCCCTTTAAATAGAGGGGCAGGGCACCTCAAAGGGCATCCTAAGCAGCCCCAAAGGCAGCCCTAGCCCCTTGGCCGAAACCCTAGGCAGCCGCTACCTCTAGATTGGCCGCAGCCTCCTCTTCCTCTCTCTTCTAGATTGGATCTAATTCAGCTGCCGGCGTGCTGCTGCTTCTCCTTCTCGTAGATCCCCGCTGTTCTTGTGTGCTGGTCCACACATTACCGTGGTGTCGCTGATCCGGTACGCGTGGATACCTCGGAGACATCGTACACTTCAGCGTTCGATCGGGCGAACTATTCGCGAGGAGATCACTCTCACGATTGGGAGGTATAACCTAGCTGCGGGAGTCTGCGGACTTCATCGACATTGTCAACTTCTTCGCTGCATTGACGTGATCGACGAAGGTATGATATCGTTGCCTGCACCTCGATAGTGGATCTTGGTTTGGTTCGTGTACGGTAAATTTTTGTTTTGCGTAGCACGTTCCCCAACATTGCTCATATCAAGCTTCAAAGCTGCAAACCCATTCTTCCAGCTTCTTTTATTCTGCAAGAAATGAGTCAGCTCATATGCCAATAGAATGTTATCTGAAATCATCCTCCCCGGGATAAAAACACTTTGTTTACCTTTGGGATGAGGACCACCAGAGTATCATTCCATCCCCGAGGCATCTCTCCCCCCTTAGGACATTCAGTACCTCAGCTACCACATCCTCCCCCACAACATGCCAGAATTTTTTATAAAATATTGCCAGCATTTTGTCTGGACCTGGGGCCTGTAAGTCTCCAATACCATCAATGGTAGATTTGATTTCTTCCCTTGAATAATCAGCGCACAAAATTTCATTCATTCGGCGATCCACTCTTCTATGGACATATCTTGTAACTTCTTCACTATCTGCCGAAGCTGTGGAAGTGAACAGGCCTGAAAAGTAATCATAGATGAGCTCCTTCAGGTTCTGTATACCTTCTACCAAGATGCCACTATCATTCCTCAGCTTGGTTATTGTATTTTTCCTCTTCCTCTCAGAAGCAAAAGCATGGAAGTAGCTAGTATTTCTGTCACCAGCCTTTAACCAATTTGCATGCGCTCTTTGTCTCCAGTATGTATCTTGTTGTTGCTCTAATCTGTTTAGTTTTTCTCTCAAAAGCAGCTCCCGGGATACCTGCTCCTGTGATATTTCTTTCCTCCTCACCTCTTCAAGCTCAGTTTTCAGTAATTTTATTTTCTGAATCACATCACCCAGGGTATTCGTATTCCAGTACTTCAACTCCTTAGCTACTTTTTTTAGGCCAATCGATACGTTAAAATGATCAGCAGTCTATGCATTCTGCCATGCCTTCATCACCACTTTCTCACACTCATCTTCATCTAACCAATTTGCTTCAAACCTGAAACCATGACTGCCTCTAAAATGTGAGTAGCATGTCCCTCCATCAGTGGTACGATTACTAGGCGATGGTCCGAATGGCGTGGATCTCCATTTAAAACCCGAAAAAGGGGGAATCTCGAGCACCAGCCCCTTGAAGCAACTGCATGGTCTAGTCTCTCCTTTATGTATTTAGTTGCTACATGACTGTGATTCCTCCAGGTAAATTTGTCTCCTTCATATCCCAAATCCCTCAAGCCACAGAAGTCCAAAGTTTCTCTGAATCTCTCCATATGCCATTGGGATTTTGGCTGGCCCCCTTTTTTCTCATGACTAAATAAGATCTCATTAAAGTCTCCGAGACATAACCAAGGTCTATCCAGTTGGGCTTTTCAAATCTCTCATCAGATTCCACGTATTATCCTTCTTATCCATTGCAGGCTCCCCATAAATTCCCGTAAGTCTCCATCTGAAACCATCCATTTCAATCACCTCCACATCCACATGATATTTTGAAAAGTTGTGAAGTTCTATGTTGATACCCTCCTTCCAGAGCATAACTAATCTACCACTACAACCTTTTCTTCCAGCACTGTCTTTTACCACCATGCTGCTCATAGCCAACAACCATTTAAGATGCTTCATCTTTTTCTCATCTGTTTTTGTTTCAGACAAGAACAAAACATCTGGGTCCTCCCGCTTCTGGAGATCCAGAAACCCCCGAACTGCCGGGCCATTACCCAGTCCCCGGCAATTCCAAGCTATAATCTTCATTTTGACCCGCCGGGCTGTCCCTACAGCCCAGCGTTTACATCTGCATTTGGTTGTTGTAAACTTTCATTCTCCGACACCTTCCCCACTTCCTCATTTTCCATTCTTGGCTTCTTCCCTAGTTCAGCTTCTCCATCAATTTCCATATAATCAGCACCTCTCTTCTTTTGGATTGGCTCTATAGGTTTCAGATCATTAGAAGGTCCTTGTCTTGCCTGGCGTTTAAAAACGCTCCTCTTTCCTTTGATTTGTGACTCCAGTACAGTAACTTCCGCCTCCTTGTCACTCGGAGCTGAGATTGCTTTCTTTGGTTCCTTTGTTAGTTCCTTCGGACTCACCACTTCGTGCTGCACATACTTCTCCACTTCCTTATTATGTTTTCCTTTCTCCTGGATATATTGCTGTTTTGCTGCAAACATCAGTTTTTTGCCTCTTGCTGCTTCTGTTTGCTCCTCCTGAGTTATTTTAAGTGGGCTTGTAACTTCCTTTTCTTCTTCTTTTTTACTGTTATTATCCCTCCCGGTTGGTAGAGTCTTTCTACAAGATGGACCATCGCTTCCTTGCTTACTACCTCTACTTCCCACACTATGGCTTGTCCAAAACTCACTCTTTTCGCTTGATCCCCTGCTTTTCTCTTCACTGGAACTCCCCTTATAGATAACTGCACGCAGCCATGGACCATACTGCCTGCCTTCATCCTTTCTGGTTCAAGTTGGACAAGCTTTTTCATTGTGACCGATAATCCCACAGTTGTAACAAAAATCAGGTAAGTGTTCGTATTTAAAAGAAATCACTCTCTCCTTCTCCCCTGTAGCATCCTCATAATCCCCTCCTACCATTGTTTCATTCTTTCGGTCCTGTTCATCTTCTTCCTCAATGTTTATGGTAATACCTCTCAGTAGTGGTACAGAGATGTCCATTCGGACCTTAATTCTCATGAACTCCCCTACTGCAGAGCCATTATCATCCAGACCCACCTCCAAAACTTCTCCAATTTGTTCCCTAATCAACTCTCCTGTTTCTCTACTCATCATCCCCATCGGAATGTCATAAATCCTTACCCAAATCGGTATCATCTTGAATTGATATTCATCAATGGTTTTATTAGGCACAAAATCTTCCATCACCAGCAAACTCTTGTTGAACATCCACGGTCCATATTCTAATGCCTTCCTTTTCCCTCTATCTTCATAGAAAGAAAATAGGAAGCGGTTCTTACCTAAATCCTTGCACTCGAGCTCTGAGAAGGGGCTCCAGATTCCTGCCAACATCCTCCTCAAGTGCTCAGCCTTTGCCAGTCTGTCCGAAAGCAGCTTCCCCACTGCTTGGAGTTTGCCCCCGTCAAAAGATTGTGTTCTTCCTTCCGATTCTAATCCCTTTCTTCTCTGCCTCGGACAGCTGCAGGTTCTTCAAATTTCCTTCCACTCCATCCAGCGCTGACACCGATTCGCCTCCCATGGTGGCCACAGACCACTAGAAAGGCCCCCAGCCCGGCGCCACCCCACCTGCGCCGCCCTTCACCACCGCACCACCCGCCAAGCAGATTTGAAAGCCCCCGATCTGGTGACAGCGAGGGCTTTCTACTAGCTGGCTTGGTCTTCCAAGAAGAAGGAGACTAGGTTGGATCTCTCTTGCTTTAGGTGGGTTAGGGAATCAGAGCTTTGGATTGAAGATTTTGGGTCTTGAAACGGGGAACTAGCGGCAAAAAATTGCCAAAGACGAACAGTTGTGGAAGCCCCACGAAGACGCCAGAAGCGGCACAAAACCGTCATGAGCGGACGGACCTTTTTGCATATGATTGTTTGAGTGCTTGATGTTTTGAGATTGCATTTCCTTAGTGAGTTGGTGTGCCGTGGATAGCCAAGGAACGTAATGAACGTGAAAGTTTAGCCGTTCCTCTCGGACGAGAGATAATGGTTCATTTGCGACATTTACCTGCACAAAAGCTATGCAACGTCTCATCAACATCACAGAAGCAACGTTCAACTGTAGAAAATGGGCCATGCAACGTCTCATCAACTGCAAGAGCATTAACACGTTTAGCTGCGATGGTACCATGAGCTCGTCTACTAGTTGAGCACGTGAGCTTTTGAGTGTGTACGAGGACGGATGCATGCAGTACCCGACAAGTCGATGTGTCAGATGACCATGCCCTCGGGCCTATTTCGTGTCGGACTAGCCAAGACATGGTGTCATGCCGTGCCGTCTGTCGTGCCCCTTTTTTTGGCCCGGCCCAGCACAGGACTTGGGGTCATGTTGACCGGCATGATGCGTTTTAGGCTGTGCCGTGCTGTTGCTGGGCCATGCCAGTTGGGCCTCGTGCCGGCCCATAATAGCCCGGCCCAACTCCCAGGACCGCCTCCGCTACCTGTCCCGTTGCTCGCTTCCAACTCACATCCGCATGATTATAAAACACGAGAAAAGCGGCACAAGCTGACGTGGGATGTTGGCTGGTTGTGGCCTTGTGGGGCCTACCGTGCATGGCAGTATGTATGACGGCATTATTCAAAGTGCAAGATGATGTTGTGGGGTCCATGGATTATGAAAAAAATTCAAAATTCTCTATCCTCTGTTTCGAGAACCCGATTTGCAATCATTCACACGTCCAGAGGCTGATAGCGTTTGCTAAACAAGACGGTAATTACATTATATTCGCTAAACAATCTGGTAAGCATATCACTACTACCGAAAACACCATGCATAGGATTTAATAACTTCACTCTAGTCACATAGTTTGGTAAGCTATTGCAATCAAGATCCCCTAATGTTATTATTAATATGGTTACTGATATTTCTCAAATAGAACTGACAGCAAACTGATATTTCTCAAATAGAACTGACAGGGAACTATATGTAAACATAAATTTCCTGAAAAGGTTTTAGGATCTAAAACAACACAATTCTCTTTTTTGTGTAGCACACAAATAGACATACTTTTGACCCACAGTTTCTAAACTCACAATTTATCTCACAATATACAT
The DNA here is from genome assembly GCA_019208055.1 of Stipa capillata. Taxonomy (NCBI): domain Eukaryota; kingdom Viridiplantae; phylum Streptophyta; class Magnoliopsida; order Poales; family Poaceae; genus Stipa; species Stipa capillata. The sequence continues at coordinate 221,679 of JAGXJF010004723.1, forward strand.
GTATAGATTGTTTAGCACTTTTTGAAAACTGGAGGGTGTGGAGTGTCAGGTTTTGTAGTTGGCGTTCTATTTCTGGACTTGACTATAGTTAGGCCGTCTAAAATATACTTTCTCCTTTGCTAAATTCAAAGGTCTAAAGAAAAGAAAACTCATTTGGCCAATATCGTTAGCCCAACTATCAAGTGACCAAGGGCTTATTTGGAACATATGAATTTTGGAAACAAATACGTACAGAGACTAAACAGCGTCAGCATGTAGTTCAATTTCAGCAGGTCGAGAGAAAATTATCATATTCCAAACGGCAGACGTGCTTCTCGAACTAGACAGAAAGAGTTCACCTTTTCACTGAAATTTATCTCAACTACGATGATTTCAGTGACCCCGAATTATCTACGTTTCGATTTTTTTAAAAAAATAAGTTTCAGTGACCTTGTATTCGGGGTAGGTTCAATAGGTTCCAATTTTGTTTAAATTTCGGCTGGAAAATTTTGGTTAGATTCCAATCAAATTGAAACGAAATGTCGGCCATTAATCGACCGAACTGAAAACCGTGGTTGCCGAAATTTGACCGAGAGCGAAAAGGTTGAACCCTACCGTCGAACCAGCGCAGGAAGGAAGCAAAATCTTAGGGTTCTAGCTAGCGTTTCACGTACGAGCCGTCCAATCCCGAAACCAACACGATTGAACCGGACCAAAAGCACACAGCTACAGTCACGTGTAACACGTACTCACGATGAGGATAGATCAAGAAGAGTACACATCATGGAGGCTAACTTGCCAGCGCGCATACGTGGTTGGCCACTAGCTACTACTTATACTTAGCCGATTGGCTGGCTGGTTCCGTTTGCAGCAGTGGTACATATATATAGCCTCATCTCTCCTGGTGGTAGGCCTGTGTAGGTACCAACACGTACTGCGCTACAGAGGTGGTAGACCAAGCTAGCCAAACGATAGATACATCGAAGGTGCCGGGAGATCGATTGGTCGTACATATCTATCCATCGAGATGGGCAGCGAGGAAGGAGCTGCGCCGCTTCTGCTGCCGTCGGCGGCAGAGAACTTCCACGAGGGGTGCCCCGGCTGCGCGATGGACCGGCGGAAGGAGATCTCCGGCGGGAGGGTCCCCTACAGGGAGCTCTTCTTCGTCGGCGCCACCACCCTCGCCTCATGTACGTACGTATATATCCATGCATCTATCTAGCTATCTACTTAAGGTTAAGATATTTTTCTGCATTGCAATGTTTATGAGAATAAGAAGATTATGTTTCTCTTCACATCTGCACTTGCACTGCTCCATCACTGTGCATGCAGCCGGGTTGTAGCCGCTAGTTACCGCTAGTTGTTTGGTTTGTGTGGGCGTGACGTATATGTACAGTGCTTACGGCGGCCGGCCGGCGGGCGACGGCCGCACGTCGGAGACATGGAGGGAAGAACGTATCCCCGGCCAGGACGTAGCAGAGCCAGCCATTAGCCGAGCTAGCTAGTACGAACACAGCGGGGCCCCGAACTTGGTGACCAACGTACACGACAGGTTGCAGCGGAGATGTGACGCGATTCTCTGCGCGTGTCTGTCCGGCCCTGCACCCTCCCAGCCGCTATCTCCAACCCGTGACGACAAGAATTATTAGATGGATCTGTACCTACAATTACATCGGAAGGATTGGAACCAATAATTCTCGGGGTTTTTTCAAACGGGTATGATTTCGGAATTAGCCGCAAAAAATGCCACATCGATCCGAGCAGAATTTACCGTATTTTAGAGTGAAGCACGGGGGAAGCACATTAAGAGTGGGAGATACCGGACAAGTGATTACACTTTCGGTGAAATTTTAGCCGAAATTCGTGATATTTAGGTTCTCATCCTTACCCATAGAAGGTCCAATCGTCTAGGTAATCCGGAGAGTTCGGTGTTTAAATTTCTGAAACTTCTGATTTTTTAGACTTCAGTATCTGAGTTTAAACCTGTACTTTCCTTTTGAAATCTTGGTCCGAGATTTCGTGAAATTCGAAAATATCCGAACCCCCAAAATTAGGGATACTATCCTCTCTCTGAATTTTTAGATCACTATTGCTGCACTTCTAACCTGGTTCGTGGCTCCATCTGCAACCTTGCAAATTTTTACGGAACTATACTATTGCCTGTCAAGTTTCAGTGTTCCAAACAAGCTTGTAAACCATGCTCAAAGTGTAATCCTTGGTCAAAGCTGATCGATTCAGGCTGGGTGCAAACAAGCATCTGAGATCCAGCATCACACATGCATGAGAAAAAGCAACCAAGAGCAACATGAGCTAGCACATCTTGGCTGTTGCTATGCTCATGTATTTTACTACACATGCTTGTTGTAACTGCCGGATTACTCCTTGCATGCATCCTACATTTCTGCAGTTTCACCAAACGCACTGGATGCAGTGCTACACTTGTTTCCCGTTTCTGACAAAACAATGCTCTTGCTTTGTCTCTTTCAGCTTTACCAATCACGTGCCTCTTCCCATTTCTGTATTTCATGGTATGTATTTTATCTGATCAACTAATCTCCAGATCCGGGCCTTGGCCACGGCTTTAACTGCAGTTTAGTTTTTGCTTTCTTTAGTTAGTTAGTGGGTTGTATACTTGCGCCTTCTCGGTGCTTTCTTCTAATACAAAAAGATGCATGCTTTCAGGCGTATTCTAGAAAGAAAAAATCTCCAGATCACACTACATACTAGTTTACCAATCTTAAAACAAAGTAGGTTGTATACTTGTTTACGAATCTTAAAGCAAAGTAGTTAATGTTATTCTTATTTTAGGTTAGTACAAATGTGCCCTCATCTAATATTCATTTTTCTTTAAAATTCGCAAACTTCACTGAAGAGTAGTTTCCATGAGATGACAAATCGGAGATAAAGGTCGCAATCGTAGTTTTATCGATCAATATCTCAGTTGCTTCGTGCAAATAACATCTCATTTTTCTTGTATCCCTTTCTGCAGGTCAGAGACTTCCACATTGCTAAAACAGAGGAAGACATTGGATCTTATGCTGGTTTTCTTGGTATGGTTTCTGGCTTCTCAAATCAAATTAGTTTATCATCATTTAGCTAGTGGCAGACATTGTACTTGAGATATCACACATATTTTGATATTTAAATGCATAGGCCTGAATTCATATATTGGTGTTTTCAAATGTAGCTTCTTCATACATGATTGGCCGAGCCTTTGCTGCAATTTTTGGGGTATTGTTGCAGACCGTATTGGACGGAAGCCTGTCATTGTATTTTCAATCTTGTCTGTGTAAGTATAACAGGAAACCTACTTCAATTTATAACACCAATACTGATTCAACTTGAGCATTTCTATCTTGGTACATCAGTAATTGAGTAGTCACTTAATTAGCTTTCTCACTTGTATATCGCAGGGTCATATTTAACACACTATTCGGGCTAAGTACAGAGTACTGGATGGCTATTGCTACAAGACTTGTTATAGGTTCTCTAAATGGTTTACTTGCACCAATAAAGGTAGCAAAAAATTAGCACCTTCAACATGAAGGCATCTCAATTGTGATTCACATGCCTCAAGGCGTCTGTGGTTACATAATATTTATCGACGATTGCAGGCTTATGCTATTGAAGTTTGTCAAGCCGAACATCAAGCTCTCGGGCTCTCAGTTGTAATCTCTTGAGCAATCCTGCGTTCTTTGTTCATATTCTTATTATTCTTATACTACATAATCCTTTCAATGCAAAGATTAGACTTTATCTATAAAAAATGCAAGATTAGACTGATATAATCTTCTTCTATTACTATAGGTGAACACGGCGTGGGGTCTTGGTCTTGTTATTGGCCCAGCTCTTGGAGGCTACCTTGCGCAGGTACTAATTAAACAAAAATGAAGACATAAACTGCTTTCATTTTCTTACTCTACTCTCCTTTTGTCAGCCTGCTGAAAAATATCCACAAGCATTTTCCAAGGACTCAGTTTTTGGGAGGTAGACCCTGCAAGCACAATATGTAGTTATTTACCAAACTGTTTGCTATTATCACTGTATCTAGTACATTGCTCATGGCTAATTCATTGGATTTTGCAGGTTCCCATATCTCTTACCTTCTCTAGGCGTGTCACTCTTTGCTGCTATTGTTCTAATAAGTTGTATATGGCTGCCGGTATGTATAGTTTCACTTAATATCATCTCTCTTCATCTGATCTTTCTTTAGCTGACGCTAACACTAAATATATTTTTTTAAACATAGCATTTTCTGTTGTTTGTTCAATTTTATATTCCAAATGCAACAAATAAACAAAACATGCTAAAGAAGTTTCACTTCACAAAGCAAAAATTAAAACGAAGCTGCGACATTTTTGTGAGAATTATGCCTATCTTTTTCTTCGATGTTTGCTAATACTGAAAATATCATGCATAGTGTTGAAAAGTGATCTAAATTCTTGTTTCCGTGATGGACACGGCGTGGACTCGTGCCAGATTAGTACAAAATGGTGTAGAGCCTATGCCAAGTGTACCAACACAACCGACTGCAACTCAGTTTTATTGTCTATCAAAAACTCATGTGCCATGCTGTCGGCAGAATGGGGCCCAGGGTCCCCCGAACCGCCGGCGGAGGCCAATCAGAGGCCGCAGGGCGAGACACGTGGCGGCCGGGTCGTTGAGGACCCCGCCGCCGCAGTAAGTGGGCCCGGCGGTCCAATCTAGGTGCTCGGGGGCTTTTCCCGAGCACCGTGTCCTAGCGAGCAATCTAGAAAGGGCCTTGGGCTCCTTGCGGTCCTTGGCTCAGGGATCGAGGAAGCGCTCGGGGCTCCTTTCCCGAGCGCCCGGCGTCCCGCGAGGCGTGGGGCCCAGGGGAGTGCTCGGTCGAGCCCCCGAGCGGGCCCACGGGTGCTTCCTCCATAAGGGGCCCCGAGCAACCCTTCGGCGAGTGCTCCCCCGAGTGCTCGGGGTCGCCCTGGGACCTCCCGGGGCAGCTGGCGCCCCCTCGGGAGCCGAAGGGGCCGCTCGGGATCAGAGCGCTCGGGATCAGAGCGCTCGGGGTCGGAGCGCTCGGGGGTCGTGGGGTCCCCTCTGTGGGGCCCTCCTCCGGGCGCGCCGCTGCAGTGTTTGGCTTCTCCCGCAAGCCTCGGCCCTGGCAGAGGCATTTAATGCCTGTCATTCGGACATTAAGTGCTAAGCCCTATGCGGGCATAATATCGGTCAGGCCGGGTCCCATCCGCGCAGGGCAAATCCCTTTTTGCCATGACCCTTGCCGCGGGATGGGTCCGCCTGACAGGGTTGTTGATCGACCGGGTGCGCCGCCCCGCGTACCCGTGTCGATGTTAACCTTTTTTGCCCGCTTTGGGTCAAATCACCGCGCGTCCCGCGGCGCGGTCGGTCGCTGACACCCGGGGCCCAGGGGCGGATGTTTCACCCACTCTGTCAGAAGGAGCCCGGTAAGTCAGCATTCGAGGGACCCACCGGGCATAAAGCGGGCGGAGCCCCTGTTCCGAAGCATGGCGGGGAGATGTCCGGCATGAAAATCAGCAGCGCGCATTAAATGTGGGAGTGGGCGGCTTCTTGGCGCCCACGACGTCGTCTGTAGTACCCCTTGGCCACTGTGGTA